>VDFB02105785.1:134831015-135431015 GCA_007258455.2 Sequoia sempervirens | reverse complement strand
AAATATCTTCAATTGCATCATGTTTTTTTTTTCTAACATTTGTGGTGTAGGGTTTTGATTCAAGCAAGCAACTCAAGTTCATATCTATCAAACATTTATTTCATTCATGATCCATATCCAAGATATCCATTTCACACAAGTTAGTAGACTTTACAACAAGGGTTGGGTGACTTGTAACATAACATGTTGTTCATTCATCATTTCCCTTCATTATTCTATTAAATGTCAAGGTTTAATTACCAACAAGGGGTTTGACCAAGGAAAACCCCCATTTAATAACAATAAAATTTGTTTTCCTCTGTTGTATGCTTGTGATTGTAGATTTAGGTTGAATACTTGAAGATCATTTGAAGTGCAAAGTTGTAAAGTTGCAAAGTTGCATTGCAAATTTGTCATCTTCACGAAAACTCACTTACAAGCCAGATCCGTAAGTTTCAAAAACTTAGATTTGAGAAGAATGAAGTGTATACCTTGAGCCTCCAAACCACATTTAGAGATTTTAGAAATTCAAAACGGGACTATGTCGATAGCAAGGGCTTCTTAGTCCTCCAAATAGAGTTTTGCAAAGATTCTTTTGGATTCTATTCAGGCATTCAAATATTTTGCATCTACCCCGTAAACAACATCAAAATTAAGACAATAGTAATTATGTCTTAGTCATCCCTAGAAATTTTTGACAACATTTTTGAATTTATAGAATCCTCATCACATTTTCAGACTTCCTACGTACATACATTATAACTTCTTATTGCTTAATTTCATCATTTGCATCCTTCATTTAGCTTGCATTACTAGGTTTTGTGAGTTGAATTATTACTTGTATTTTTGAAGTATTTTCTTGGTGGTGAGGCCCTAAAAGCTTAAAGAACCACTTCCTAGGTTTTCCTTGTTGAGAATTGACTCACCTTGTGAGTTTGATAGTCAATTCAATTATGACTCCTAAGACATTATTGAATGAAAATTGGAGAATAGTGGTGCAACATACATCACCATTTTACATATTGTTCATTTTGGTGAACTCGACATTCTAGAGCATTCATTTTCTAATTTGGATTCCATTAAAGTCCTAGATTTAGGATTCTTGCATTGCATCTCGCATTAGTTAAAGGTTCATCTAAGGTTTCTCATACTTGCATTAGTGAAAGTGCATCTAGGGTTTCTCACATTTTCATTAGTAGAAGTGCATATAGGTTGCATTTTCTCTTTCTTGAATCATTTCATCTAATTGAAAAACTAAAACTGTGCATTTTTACTCATCCTAATTACATTTAGGAACATTTTTATTGCATTGAAAACTGAAAAAAATTGCATCCAACTTTGCATCTAATTACTTGTCATTAGTTACTTTTTCTTGCATTCATTTGCACACTTTTTTTTTCTAAACATCAAGTCCCTGGGTGGGTAATTTGGGAACACTGTAATCAACTTAGAATTTGTTGGTTTACTAACAAAAACCTCTACTAGGAAAAAAATGTCTTTCCTAGAATCTTAATCCCACTCAGGGTTTTTGTTGTTTGCTTCCTGTTCCACTTTCTGAGACCTGAAAATTCCTTCAATAGGACCAAGATTCCCTTGCTATCATCTTAGTCCCTATTGAGTTTTTAGTTGTATTTTTTTAGGATTTAAATCTACTTTTCTATGCTTCCTAAGCCTCTTGGTAAAATATACTATAACTCTAGAAAGTTTTGTGAACATCTATTTTATGCATCTATGTCAAAAACATCAATTTAGGGCTCTCATTTTTGAAATCATTTCAAGCATCATTACATTTGAAAGTGCTCACATTTCTTAAACTTTGGATAATATGGATGAAAGTACTTTTCACTTTTTCATATGCAGTGTTTACATTCATAAAAAATTGCATAAGTTTGATTTAAAAGTGTTTTGCATCTTTGGATATACATTTTTTACATTATTAAAGAATTGCATGAGAGTTTTGAGAGTCCTAGTTGTTTCTCTCCTTCTACCTCTCTTAATGGAAAATACATTGATGAACAAGAAGAAACAACCATAGGTAATCATGATGACCATATAACACAACAAGACACCATTGAAACTTCGACTAGTCTGCATTCATCTCCCAACATCTTCAGGTCTTGTGATAATGTTCTAGAGGATGAAAGTGTAAGTGAAGATATATTAGTCTATGACAACCCTCTTTATGATCCTTCCACTACCTATCCTATTTTGGAAGAAATTATAGGACAAAGAAATGAAATTATGGATAATCATGATATTTACACTTTTTCTTCTCATAGTATCTCTCCTTGTTGTGAAGAAGATTCACTAGTGTTAGAAAATACAACCAATGAAAGTCATAAGGGAAAAATTCTTGAACAAGATAATGACATCATTGATAAGAAAGACAATTCAACCATTGATCATTCCCCTAATTTTGATGAAGTCATTTTGGAAGAATCAATCCTTGAATTTCAAGAACATTTGGTTTGTAGTTCTTCTAAAAAATATCCTACTAGGGAAAATATCACGATGGAAGAAAATGAGAACATTGAAAATAGTAATTTCTTAGATGAAGATGATGAAGTGAGATTAGACCCCCCTTCACTAATAGATCATGAAAAAAGGATATAAGTGACAAGGGAGCAAACCCGAGACATAGAATAACACTCAAAAAATAGAGAATAATATTTTATTCAAAAATATGGAACTCTTACATGTAGAGGATCTCAAATCCTCGAGCTCTGTATTACATGCAAATTACAAACTTATAGAAAATTATCCAGCTTCCCCTTTCGCAACATGCAAACTCTTTTCCCCAAAAAGTTACTCAAAAATCAGAAACTAGCCCATAAATAGACCCCTTTCCATTTGGAACAAAAAACAACATTCGAGATAAGAATTTTTTGGCGATTTGGCGCTAAAAATTACAATTTGAAATTCAAAAACTAAGCCCTAATTCAAAAATTGGCAATTTTCCAAAAATCGGCCAACTTCCGGAAGCCATAACTTTTGATCCAAGACTCCATTTTTTGAACCGTTTGCACTGCCGAAAGGTCTCAGAGTGAAGAACGTGTTAAGAACCCGCTCTGCCTATTTCAACGATTTCTGGGCCCATACGGGACTGTTTAGTGCCTCAAACTAGACTCAAAAGGTTTTTCAGGGCAAAAAGCAAAAACTGGAACTTGAATAACTTTCAAACCATGAATGATATTGACCTGATTCCTTCGCCAAAGTGCTTATTTTTCAATCAAGAACCTTCCCATAAATTTGTGTCTTCTCATGCCTTAAAATTGACACTTGCTAAAAATAGCAGTTGAGCAGAAAAAGCAGAAAAGCAATTCTAAAAGCTGGAAACTCTTATTCGACGAAAAGGGTATCTAGAAATGCAAAAACATCTACAAAAAGAAAACAATAGGAACATAAATGGAAAGCATCTTTTTGGGTGATGCAAGATTACCCTCACACCATTGGATGCTCCTGCATCAGACACCCAAGGTAATTTGAGAAGTTACCCTGTCACATCTCAGATGGTTGAGGAAAACCCAAACGGTCGACCTCTGCCTTAGACGACTAGGATGAGTCTTCTACATGCCTTCCTCTCCACTTCACTAGATATTCTTTATACTGCCTATTTCTGGTACTCCTTCCCACATAGCTATCGAGGATTTCTTCAATCTCCTCATTTTCTAAAGTAGGTGCTAGAATGCCACACTGTTCCATTGTTGGGACTTCCTCTACGCCACCTTCATGATACTCTATCATATTTGAAATATTGAACACAAGGGAAATTTTGACTCCATTTGGAAACTCTACCTCATATGCATTCCCTGAATCGTGCCTCTTCAAAATTTTATAGGGACCAAACTTCTTCATCTTCAATTTGTTATAGGTTCCCACTGAAAACCTCTCTTTCCTCAAGTGGACCATCACTTCATCACCAATCTGGAACTCCTTATACCTCCTCTTCTGATCTTCCTTAGTCTTATACTGCATATTCATCTTGTTAATATGTTCTCTTACCTTCTCATGTATATTCTTGATGTGTTATGCAAAGTCTTCAACTTCAGAACTTGTCTTCTTCTCTTGGTCCATCTTCCTCAATTCTAGAGCAGTCCTGGGACTACCTCCATACATAATCTAGAATGATGAACTACCAGCGCTTCTATTGACAGAATTGTTATAAGAAAATTCTGCCTAGGGTAAGATCAAGTCCCATCCCTTGGGTTTATCTCCTACCAAGCATCTCAGTAGGTTACCTAGACTTATGTTCACAACCTTAGTCTGCCCTTCAGTTTGTGGATGGTGTGTAGAACTGAACTTTGACTTTTTCTTCAAATTTTTCCACAAGGTCCTCCAAAAGTATCCCGCAAACTTGGTATCATGATTTGAGACTATACTCTTTGGTAGACCATGTAGTCTCACCACTTCTCTGAAGAACAAGTCAGCAATGTGGACTGCATCATGGGTCTTCTAGCATGGGATGAAATGTGCCATCTTTGAAAACTTGTCAACTACCACAAATACTAAATCATTCCCTCTCCGTGTCCTTGGAAAACAAAGAACAAAGTCCATACTTATATCCTCCCATGGCCTCTCTAGTACAGGTAAGGGTTGATACAACCCGAAATTCTGGCTCACTCCTTTAGCCATCTGACATACCCTGCAACTCTGCACAAACTTCTTCACATCCTGTGATAACTGAGGCCAATAATAATGCTCACTGATAATGGAAATGGTCTTATCCTGACCAAAATGTCCTGCCATTCCTCCACTTTGCTTCTCCTTTATCAAGTTCTCCCTCATGGAACTCCTTGGAATACACAATTGACTTCCCTTAAACAACATGCCATCCTGGATTATGAAATCTAGCTACTTCATCCTGTCAACCATAACAAGCTCCTTGCAAGCTTTCCAAGCCTCTACAAAATTAGGATCTTTCGGGTATAATGTCTTGAGTTCATTGAACCCAACCACTTCAATATGCATCTCTATCAACAATGTTTGCCTCCTACTTAAGGCATCTGTAACCCTATTCGACTTGCCACTCCTATGCTTTAAAACAAAGGTATAACTCTGCGAAAATTCTACCCATTTCATATGCCTCTCATTTAATTTTTCCTAACTACTCAAATACTGTAATGCTTGATGATCAGTAAACAAAAAAATTCCTTTGGAAACAGATAATGTCTCCATTTCTTTAATGCTTGAACTATTGCATAAAATTCTCGATCATATACAAAGTACTTTCTCTTTGCATCATTTAACTTTTCACTAAAATAGGCAATGGGCTTACCTTCTTGGATCATCACTGCTCCAATGGCAGAACCACTAGCATCACAATCCACCTGAAACACCTTATTGAAATATGGTAGTGCTAAAACTTGTTGCTCTGTCACCTTCTACTTCAATAGATCAAAACTCTTTGCTACTCTAGTGCTCCACTTGAACTCTTTTCTATCCCCTCTCATTGTTTCAATTAGGGGTGCACAAATACTACTGAAGTTTCTAATGAACTTTCTGTAAAAACTAGCCAAACTATGAAAAGATCTCACCTCAGTAGCAATTCTTGGGGTAGGCCATTCTAGAATAGCCTTCACCTTCTTTGGGTCCATCTTTAGACCCTCTACTGAGACAACAAACCCCAAGTACACTAACTCCTTTTTAACAAAGCTACACTTTTTCAAATTTATCAATAGTTTCTCCTCTCTCAACTTCTCAAAAACCCTAAGAATATGCATTAAGTGCTCATCCAAGTTCTTACTGAAAATAAAAATATCATCTAAATACATAATGACAAAACTTCCCAAAAACTCTTTCAGTACCTCATTCATGAGCTGCATGAATGTGCTTGGTGCATTGGTTAGCCCAAAAGACATGACTAACCACTCATACAGGCCCTTCTTGGTCTTGAAGGCAGTCTTCCATTCATCACCCTCTCGATTCCAGATCTAGTGATATATGCTCTTTAGATCAATCTTCGTGAAGTACTGTGCTCCACTCAAACAATCCATCAAGCCGTCCATCATTGGTAGGGGAAATTTGTACTTGATTATTATCTTATTTATGGCTCGAGATTCTGTACACATCCTCCACTCCCCATCCTTCTTTGGTTCTAGTACTGCAGGTACTGCACATGGGCTCAGACTCTCTCGAATGAAACCCTTTCTCAACAAATCTTGAACTTGTCTGTTCAACTCCTCATTTTCTGCAAGAGTCTTTCTATGAGCTGCCTTATTTGGAAAACTAGCTCCAGGGATCAAGTCAATCTGATGACTGATCTTCCTCATTGGTGGTAAAACCTCAGGTATATTATCAGAAATAATCTCCTGAAACTCATCCAATAGTCTAGAAACTTCTACTGGTACCTTCTGACTACCTTCCTTATCCATTCTAGGAATCAATGCATAACACATACGCTCATGCTTCATGCCTTCTAAAAATTTCCTTCCATCAACAAAAGAAATTCTAGCACTACTGTATACCTTTTCTTCATCCTTTTTCAGGGGTTTCAACTTATGGCAGACTCCATCCTTCATCAAGGAATAATTGTTTGCATGGCCATCATGTACAACACGCCTATCAAACTGCCATGGCCTCCCCAACATGTCACATGCATCCATGGGGATGATATCACAGAGTACCTCATCATGATAGCTTCCGATCTTGAACTTCACCAGGCACTGTTCATTGACTAGAACTTTGTGGTCTTTCTGCAACCAGGCAATCCGATATGGGTGTGGATGCCTTTTCCTTTTCAGATCCAACTTCGTAACCATCTCTTCTGACACCAAATTATCAGTGCTCCCACTATCAATAGTGACTTCACAACATTTTTCTTCACACTTGTGCCTTGTGTAGAACAAATTATTCCTTTGTTCTGGCTCCTTCTCTTTAGTCACGAGGGCTCTTCTAACCACTAGGGCTTCCCCCCTTTCAGCATCATCTGAATGCTTTGATTGAGCCTCCTCATCTACATGTGTAACCCTTCCATGACCTTCTAGCCTTTTTTCCATCCTTGGTGTTGTGGACATTCATAGGCTCGATTCCCTTCTTCACCACAATGGAAACAAATTCCTCTGAAACCACCTCTTCTGGGTCCTAGCCCAAATCTTCCCCATCCTCTACCCCTTTGATCACCACTATTTTGATCATGAGGGCAGTAGAAGTTATCATTCTTTTTAGCTCTACTAGTACCCACATCTTCATTTTTCCTTTCATCTTCATTGCGGCTCCTAGAAGATCTTCCACTACCTCTTCTGCTTTGACCTCCTTGGCATTTTTGCTTGCTGTCAAATCTCTTGTTCAACTTCTCCTCAACTTTCAGAGAAAACTAGTAAGCATCCTCAATGGTGGTCATTCCAACTAGGCTTAGCTCCTCTTGAATGCTTGGTCATAACCCATTAAGATAACGGGCTACCTTCTCTTTGTTGGCCTCTGCATGGCCTGTTCTGATGATCATCTTGTGAAAATCTTATGTGTATTCTTTCATAGGTCTACTTCCTTGCCTCAACCCTTGCAATTTCTTTAGTAGATCTAACTCATAGTCCACTGGTATGAACTTCTTGTTCAGTTTCTCCACCATCCAATCCCAACTACTGATCTTTCCTTTTCCTCTTCGATTTCTCTCCAACTGGACCTCTTTCCACCAAATATTGGCATGGCCCTTTAGCTTCATTTTTGCAAACTTAACCTGATCTGGGTCCTCTACTTCTTCATACTCAAAATACTCTTGTAGCTCATTGATCTAGTCGATCAACTCTTCCAGGTTTAGACTTCTGGAATAACTGGGGACTTCTATTCTGGGTCTTTTTCTGATCTTCGAAATGGCCCTAATCAGCCTCATTTGATCTCGATTAATAGATTCTTCTTCCTCTTCTACATCTTTATCATCCACCTCTTCTTCATCCTCACTTTCTCCTCTCCTTCTTAGGTCTAACCCTCTTCTCATTTGTTCCTCTAATGCACTGATTTGTCTCTAGAGGGCTCTAAAACCCTCAGCTACAAATGGATCTCTTCCACCAGCATTTCTGCCACCTCTTCCACCTCTGGCACCACCACGCCTACCAGGCATAACTCTTGGAGGCATCTTGAATACCTCAAACCCACAACCACAGTCTTGGTGCGAACTACCTCACGATCGACGATCTGTCCACATGCTCAAGAAAACCCGCTCTAATACCACTTGATGAGGGAACAAACATGAGACACAGAATAACACTCACAAAATAGAGAATAATATTTTATTCAAAAATATGGAACTCTTACATGCAAATGATCTCAAATCCTTGAGCTCTGTATTACATGCAAATTACAGACTTACAAAAACTTACCCAGCTTCCCCTTTCATAGCATGCGAACTCTTTTCCCCAAAAAGTTACTCAAAAATCAGAAACTAGCCCATAACTAGACCCCTTTCTATTTGGAACAAAAAACAACATTTGAGATAAGATTTTTTTGCCGATTTGGTGCCAAAAGTTACAATTTGAAATTAAAAAACTAAGCCCTAATTCAAAAATTGGCAATTTTCCAAAAATGGCCAACTTCCGGAAGCCATAACTTTTGATTTGGGTCTTCGTTTTTCAAACTGTTTTCACTGTCGGAAAGGTCTCGGAGTGAATAACACGTTAAGAACATACTCTGCCAGTTCTGATAATTTTTGGGCCCATACGAGACCGTTTAGTGCCTCAAATGGACTTAGAAGGTTTTTCAGGGCAAAAAGCAGAAACTGGAACTTGAATAACTTTCAAACCGTGAATGATCTTGACCTGATTCTTTTGCCAAAGCTTTTTTTTCCATCAAGAACCTTCCCATAAATTTGTGTCTTCTCACGCCTTAAAATTGACACCTGCTAAAAATAGCAGTTGAGCAGAAAAAGCAGAAAAGCAATTCTGAAAGTTGGAAACTCTTATTCAACGAAAAGGGTATCTAGAAATGCAAAAACATCTATAAAAAAGAAACAATAGGAACATAAATGGAAAGCATCTTTTTGGGTGATAGAAGATTGCCCTCACACCACTGGATGCTCCTACATCAATAAGTCTTCTAAGGTTATGTACATTAGATACCCCTTGAAGTAATCTCTCAAATCTAAACTTACCATTTATCTACTTTCTCAAAAACTAGAACTTCAAAACAAACCCGTCCTTATCCTTGAACCACCTAAGAATAATGTTTCACAACAATCAAGTTAGAATATGGTTTCTTATACATACAACACTAGGAACAATCCACAACCAAGAAAAACACCTTCAACATCCCTCCCATTGCCTAATCCTATCTTGCCTAGTGCCCCTTCTTAGCCTTCACAAACTGGAAAGGAGTATAATCTTGTCAAACAACTTAAGAATACTCCTACTAAGATATCTTTATGGGACCTTATTCGAGCCTCCCCTCACTATTATAACATGACCTAAATTGCTTTACAACAATTTCCTATCTCTTCTAATGTGCAACCAAATGACATAGCAACCCTAATTAAAGGAATAAATATTGACATTGTTTTCCACCAAAGTGAGCTCCCTCCTTTGGAAGTACAAAAACAACACAAAGCTTTCATAATAATATATCAATATAAAAGGATAGGGATAAAGTGAACCCTTTTTGACAATGTCTCGTCCCTTAATGTGTGTAGTGTGACACTTCTAGATAGGCTTGATGTTGATAAATCAAAAATTCAACCTAACTCTTTATCTATTAAGGGATTTGACAATGTCAAAAAATAACCACTTGGTGTGATCACTTTGCTTATTACAAGTGGTAAGGCCACATTAGAAACACCGACCGATGTTATTCCTCATGATCTTTCATACAATCTCTTTTTAGGTAGATTGTGGATTCATGCACTGAATGGGGTGCCTTATACTCTTCATCGTAAAATGAAGTATACTTACAATGTAACAAAGTGTACACACTTGAAGCTAACCCTAACCCAAATAGTTGTTTGAACATTGATAAAAACAATGAGAATCCTTTGGAAAAATTAACACCAACTACAAAAGTGAAACTTGTGCAACAAAAGGACAAAGAAAAACATATTGAGGAAGTCATGAAGCTATTAGAAGATCATTGATGTTCATTAGACTTCAAAACTACTTTCATGGGAGAATACAAGATCATAAACAAAGAATCTAAAAAAGGAAAAGAAAAAGTGGTAATATGTCAACACAAAATTTGGATGACCCTTCGAATGCATCCACCTCAACCACTTTAGAAGAAGAAGAAAATTATATGACAAATTTTAATGAGATAGATTATCAACAACCACAGAGTCCTAAAGAAATGAATAAGCTTTATGTAAGAGGTTATGAGCTTACGAAACAATTGGGATAAAGTGGAGAAGGATGTGGTGCTAGAGAACACGGTATTTTTGTCCCTATAGAGCCTCACACACAAGAAAAAAATCATGGTCTTGGTTATTGTCCTCTGATAGAAATAAACCCATCAAATAAGCCTTCCCTTAATATAATCACTCTAACAAAAGATTCTTCTAAGTCGGCTTTAACATTAGTGCAACCTAAACTCCTAAACACTAATGGCATTGATTGCTATCCTTTGCAAGAGCCAAAACAAACAAATAAATCTTCACTTAATGTCAACTTCATCTCAAAAAATACTAATGATTTGAATCTAATGGATTTTACACCTTCCTTTAAAGAGAACAAAATCTTTCAATCTAAAGAGTCTTGTGTAAGTATGACATCATGTACTAAGCAAGAGCTATCTTTGTCACAAAACAAAGCAACATCTACTACTTTTGATCAAGAATATATCTTGTTGAGACTCCTCCAAGATCATTTGATATCCCTCCGTCCAAAAACACAAAAGAAATTCTGCTACAAATATGCATTTTGTGCATAGCATAGAGTTCATGGTCATTCTACTAATGAATATAAGGCTTTAAGTGATTAAATTCAACATCTTGAAGAGTGTGGTGCTATTCCTTGTGTTGAAGCACCTAATTCCTCTAATTGATAATTATTTTTACATGAACATGTTTCTTGTCAATCATTTTGGATCATCCTTTTCCTACACTAAGTGGGGGAAAGGGGTTAGGTAGCCTTGTCATCATATGTCACCTATAGTTGCCTCTTTTATCTAGTTGATCACCTTTCATGTATATATAACAGCAAGCTTGAGATTTGGCCAACATGCCTTAAGTTGGCTCGCATGTGACGTACTAAGTTAGCATATGACTTGGGATAGGGCTTTCTGAATAATCTCTCATTTCTTCTTTTCCTTTAAAGAAATTGCTCACAATCATGATGTGTAGCAATTCCTTTAAAGTGGGGGCACACATCAACAATCATGTTTCATTGTATGATTTTCTTTCTTCTTTCATTTTCTTGGTGGTGTAATTGGGCCTAATTTCCTCCAAGATAGTGATATTTCTTTGACTTGTACTCTCTTGGAGACATTACAAACAATGTCCCTTAAGATTAAGACCTCACATGAACTAAGAAAAATCCCTTTGACTATACTTCTTTCTTGTTGTGTTGCATTTTTGTACCTTATTAAAGTAATGGAGGTATGGCTTTGACATGGTTTCATGGGGCTCACCTAGTGAACAACTAGGTTCACTAGCCCTTATGAGCATGCATTTTCTTTCTTGCCTTACCATAGTCATGGGGGTACGACTTTGATATGGATCTCTTGGGGCTCACCTAGTGGACAACTAGCTTCAATAGCCCTTGTGATTGTGTGTTTTGTTTCCATAGTGGATAGAGTGTTCCACTTGTAAAAATTTCTAGATAGAGAACCTAGACTTAGCTCATAGTGCATTGGACATCCAGTTGAGTGAATTGGACATCTAGTCGAAGCTTCACTCATTGCATTTTTCTTTTTCCTTTTTCCCTTTTCTTTTTTCTATCTTTGATGGTGTATGTTTGCAATCTAGTTATGGCTTCATATATCACCTACAAGTGTGTTCCTATGTTGGTTTGCCATAGGATCATGATCCTGGGAGGTTGGCCACCCTCTTGGTCATTTTCATCCTATCTTACTAGCATTTGTACATTGGAACCCCTCTTGATTATGTGGTTGGCTACTTTAGTGTGAGTTTAAAGCAAGTTCATTCTCGCACTAAAGTGGGGGCTAAAAATAGTGTAGGAAAATTCATACCATTGTATTTTCACACTTATTTAGGCCCGCCTTGCTTTGTTTATCCTTATTTATGTCTTAATTGGTCTTATTTTGCATCCACAAGCCTAATAAATTGCATATTTTTTTGGCTAATCCTGACAAACATCAATGGATAAATGATAATTTAATGATTATGTCTTTTTTTCTTTGTCCCTAATTTTTGTACTAATAATAATATTCCACCTAGGGCATCTTTTTCCTTTATAGGTCTTGGGACACTGATTTTGAAAGCACCTAAATAGGCCCCTTTTTGGATTTTGTGCCCCAAGTTTCATGCCTTGGGACCAAGATGCCACCTAGGGTGTCTTAGTTCCCCTTAAGGTATTTTCAAGATTTAATTTCAAATCTTGGTGGGATTTAGCCCCCTTTAATTAATAAATTGATATTTCGGCTTGTTGTGGTGTAATTTTTGGATATTAAGCATAGATAAGTATAAATGCATGGTTCTTTCACTCATTTTATCATTCCAACAATATCAAGCATTCAAGTATTCATTCAAGACCATTCAAGAGTAAGTCATCAATCATTTGGATCCATCATCAAGATTCAAGCATCATATCAAAGATCTTCTTCCATCATGTGTGTTTTTATGCTAACATTTGTGATGTAGGGTTTTGATTCAAGCAAGCAACTCAAGTTCATATCTATCAAGCATTTCTATCATTCAAGATCCATATCCAAGCTAGCCATTTCACACAAGTTTGTAGACTTTACAACAAGGGTTTGGTGAGTTGTAACATTGCATGTTGTTCATTCATAATTTCCCTTCATTAATTATTCTATTTCATTTTATGATTTAATTACCAACAAGGGGTTTGACCAAGGAAAAACCCCATTTACTAACAATCAACAAGATTTTCCTCTCTCAAGTATGCTTGAGATTGTAGATTTAGCTTGAAGACTTGAAGATCATTTGATGTGCAAAGTTGTAAAGTTGCAAATTTGCATTGCAAAGTTTTCATCTTCACAAAATCTCACCTATAGGCCAGATCTGGAAGTTTCAAAACCGTATATCTAAGAAGAAGCAAGTGTAGACCTCGAGTCTTGGGACCACATTCAAAGATTTTAGAAATTCAAAAATGGGACTAAGTTGGTAGCAAGGATGTCTTAGTCATCCGATTAGAATTTTACAAAGATCATTTTAGATCTTATTTTAAAATCTATAGATTTTGCATTTGCCCCAAAAATAGCAATGAGACTAAGACAATAGTAAGGGCATCTTAGTACTCCATAGCACTTTTTGACAACATTTTTACATTTTTCAGAATCCTCATCACATTTTCAAACTTCCTAGGTACATACATCATAACTTCTTGTTGCTTCCTTCATTTAGCTTGCATTACTAGGTATTGTGATCTATAACGCCCCGTTGTGCGAACCCCAAAGGACATCAACACAATAATTTTTTTTTTAAAGTATTCTAAACATACATGTGATGCACATTAAATCAAAAGTCATAAAACTTAATTAAAAAAATTCACTTACACTTACATCCCTTGGGGTGTACGAGGAGACATTATGAACTTAATTCCATAAAACAACAATAAAGAATAAAAGCCAAAGATATAGTACATAACAAAGTAAACATTAACAAATGTAACACATACATGATAAATCATTGATAAGAAACCATCTATGTACGTAAATACAACATTTACATGATTAGCTCAACACATTGAATAACAACTGCCACGGCCAATATCCACACAAGGTTTAATGTTACATTACAATACAATGTTCAAGACGTACAATAATACAAAAGTGTTTCCAAAACATGAACGGAAACCATACAACAAGATAACATGATACAAATGAACAAATGAATACAGAGTATCATAACTGGCTCCAAACAGATACAACTCTGGAGTCGCCACAACAACACCAATCCACACCTCTCGATCCTTGATTGGGGACCCAATGGGGTGCTTAGCACGTTCCACCCAACCACGTGGGTCCGAAGACCCACCCCCCATGCTAAGGAGCTGACAAGAAAGAGACCTCAACTAGGAACATCCAAACAAGGAACCACAAGACTCAACGTCATACACAAGTATCATAAAAATCAAGGATTACAATGACATAATCAATAACATTCATGAGCCAACATAGTAACTTAAATTCATAAATCTCAACACATAAATCAAAGCAATAACAGTAAAAAATAACCAAAGGATGATCATGAAACATTTCCAAATCAAACTGAAATAGTAAACTAAATACAATTTGAGAGGCAATAAGGAAACAAGGAAAATGGGTGTCAAGTGGAGAGTGTCATCGCATAGCTCTCATGGGATCTCTTGGTCCTTCCTCCAACTTGAGGCACCGACACCCATCTATGGATCTCCTAGCTCTTCCTCCTACTTGAGGCGCCGACACCATAGGGTAGCTCATGCTGAGTCGATAACCTCTGATGGGGATGAGGTTATGACTTTTCCGACCATGGTCTTCTCAGTCTATCATTAGTCTATGATAGCCCTAATGCCTAGATGAGGAATCCAATGTTTATTATCTTGTGTGTTTTACTACCCATCCCCCTAAATTCTATTTTTAGGTTATCACTTGTTTAACTACTCTTACGCGGGTTTTCTTGTGCACTTCCTCTTACCCGAGGCACTAGCCCCCATGAAGAGCCACTCTCCCTAGAGACCCAACAAACATCAAACCAAAATCCAATGGTTGTACAACATAACAAGAACATTAGATCACAACAGAGAAATATGCGAGGCATTACCTATCTTGCTATAAACGCATAATCAAATTCTCAACAATTCTCATACAACCCTTTCAAAATTCTAATACCAAAACACTAGCCACTTCAACAACACATAAAGAGAGAACATTAACTAATAATCATCTCAAGCCTCTAGAAGCCAAAAAGAATGACAACCCACAATGAGGGTAAAATAAAGCAACAAGAGTTTTTCCCCAATAATTCCAACACAAGGTTAAAATTTCCCTCAAATATGAGATTAACTCAGAAAAGCCACAAAAAAAAAAGATTCATTAAGACCCATCCACAAATCAGTCAACCCTAAAACACAAATACAATCCACATATCAACAAAGGTGTCACCTCAAAAAGGGAATCACAAAAGAAAATCAACCTTTAATTCAACAATAATCACTTAATATCCAAAAGCCAACAACTAGGCATTCCACGGGAGACCTCAATTTTCTCCTCACAAAATCCCCTTATAGTGGCAAGCAAATCACCTTCATAAAATCAGCAACATGGCAATGATAACAATTATCTATTCACATTCCCAATTAAAAGAAACCAACCTACTCAACAACCAAAACAATTACCATCTCAAGATTCTAAATAAGTATCCATATAAGAACGAAATTTATTAGAAACTCGGATTGTCATAAAGTTATCCCCTAATCAACAATCCAAGTGAAATAATTAAGAAGGAAGTCTCAATTCAAGAACAATTTATTTCGTTTATGCAAATTTATAAAACTACCAAAATGAAGACAAATAGAGTTTACAACAATACTTAACCATGGCCAAGGATGCTGATTAATTCTAATATACACAATTCCACTATTAAGGAGTTCAATACAACCACCCATTACAAGATTACCAAATGCAACCATATAACTAAACCCTTCAATGATCCCAAAGATAAATATACCATTTCCCTCTAAACATTACTCCTGGAATTAATCAATTTATCTTAACCGCTAGATTAAATAACTAACAAAATGCAACTTATGTTCCAACCACAAGTCCTTATTTAGGACTACTATATCAATATGACCACTACCAAGTGTAGACTTCTTAATAAATTATTAGACTAATACAATTCACTAAGTAAATTCTTCCCAAACCAAAAACCAGCATACTTCTCTTATTATCCCAAACAAAATAAAATATACATATAGATACTTTTATAATCACTTTAAGTTTACATATATAAGGTCACACACCTGAAATCAGAAATTATAAATATTCAAGAATGACATACTCTTTTTCCTAGAGTGATGATCATATTTGACCTACATTCTCCTTGGTCTAAACCTTATCTTTTATAGAGGGTATAATTTTACATCTATCACAATTGTAAATAACAACTACTAATGATCATAACAATTCATAGAAAATGAGTAACCCAAAAGATGTAAATGTATACCTAAAGAATACCTACTTAAGTTCACAATACCCAACATTTATTTTAACTCATTAATTGAATTATCCTTTTCCTTAACCACTTTCTATAGATTTCAAGTGCTACGACTGTGGTAGATTGACAAAGGGCTCAAAGAGGCTATTTAATTTACTACGCCTTTCCAAGTTTAAAAGTTGCAGTTGTGATAGGTGGCCAATGGTTTCAGGGAGGCTATTTAATTTTGTACAATGCCTCAACTCTAAATGTTGTAGCAGCGATAGGTTGCCAAGTATATTAGAAAGTGAATATTGTAATTTGGAAATATCGCTATCTACTTGCATTATTATCAAGTTCCAAATGTTATCCATAGGCTTGAAGGGAAGGACATAGGTGAGGTGTAAACACGTGACTTAAGAGTAGGAGAAATATTATGTTAGAAATGACAATATTTTATTTTCTAGTGCTGCAACTGCTAGAGATTGTCAATAGAATCAAGCAGGGTATATAACCTTAAAAAACAAACAATTTCCTAGTATGTTCAAGTGCCATAGCTGAGACAGGTTGATAATGAAATCAAAGAGATTATTTAAACCTTTAAACTTCCTATTATGTTCAAGTGCGATGACTGAGATAGGTTGACAATGAAATTAGAGAGATTATTTAAACCCTTAAACTTCCTATTATGTTTAGACGCCACAACTAAGATAGGTTGATAATGCAATCAGAGAGATTATTTAAACCCTTAAACTTCCTATTATGTTCAGACGCCACAACTGAGATAGGTTGATAATGAAATCAGAGAGATTATTTAAACCCTTAAACTTCCTATTATGTTTAGATGCCACAGCTGAGATAGGTTGATAATGAAATCAAAGAGATTATTTAAACCTTTAAACTTCCTCAAATAGTATTTTCATATCATAAAATGCTATCATTGCAGGATAAGAACAAATTGGAATATGCGGGAAGGGTTTCATTATCTTTTATTTAAAGCTGCGCTTCTAAACACAACCTAGCATTATAAGCTTTGCTTTCTTTCTATGTGCATGTAGCTACACAAGTTGTAGCGGAGGAGACTGTGAACTCATTACACACAATAAACCCCTAAGCATTACATATATAATTGATCACAGGTGGTCATTATTGGCCTTCATGGCGCCATTGAGCTGAAAAGAAGTCTATGCTAGGCAGCCTAGAAGTGGCTAAGGAAATTCTCAAGCAACAACAACAAGGGAAACATAACCAATGTACATGAGCTATTTGTCAGATTGATTTAAGAATCGCCATCCCATGGATCTCAATAATGGAAATGTAATACCAAGTATTGGTGCGATAAAGTCATATAAACATTGATAATCATAGCCCATCAAAGGTTGAATAAATGAAATTCCCTATTCAACTAGCATACTAAGAGCAATACACAGTCACGGATTTAAGAGAACAAAGAGTAAAAGTGTTGGTAGAGAGTTCGCACAAGTGTGTGTGAAACGACATAAGGATCAGGCTTTAAGGCTTCCAAGAGATCTCTATCACTCATTTGATTTAAATTTCACTAAATTGCTTCATTTACACTAGAAGCACAATAGGGGACTAACCTCAAGATTCGCTACATGAAAGTCTCCCAGTCTTCCTTGCATTGAGGCACAGATAACCCAATAAATCGTTCCTCCTGGAATCTCACCATTTCACCACCCCCTCCTCTTCTCGCTATCTCTCCGCCCTCCAACAGTTTCTGCTTCCATCATTCTCATCCATGATCTGCTTCAAACATGACTTCCCTCAACTTCTCCAAAAATATCCTTTTAAAGCAAGAATCCCTCACAAAAATAAGTGTAAATATCTAATAACCTTCGAGTTTCTTTTTCCAGTGATCTCTTCATAGTTCAGAATGATCTTGCATGAGAAATTTTCTATTCCTTGTTTCCTTTTCTTTTCCCTTCATCATTTTATCTTTATTGATTTTAATATTTTATTTATTTTTATTTCCATTTTCAATTAAAATCTAATTTATCTTAATTTAGTAACAAGTTATCTACTTTCCATTTTTATTTCAATTGCTTTTCTTGCTTTTATAATCATTCAAACTTAAGTTTGAATTTTAATATTTTATCCACTTTAATATTTTCTCACTTTAAAATTAAATTCAATCATTAAACAACAATTATCTTTCCTAATGTAAATCATTTACTTCCAATGTTAATATAATTAACATTTCCTATAAGTTTAGTTCTTTATTTAATTCTAAATAAATCAAATGACCTTATAATTAAATTAATTTTGATTAACCATAATACTAGTGTTATTGCATCACCTCAACCAAATTAAATAATACAATCACAAAATCATCAAGACCTTACCAATTCAACCAACCATATTTAAAAAACACTTTTAACAATGAAAAATGACATGACCACCCAAAAAGAACTACTTACTTGAATGTCAAGAACAACTGAAATGGAGGGACACTACATCCTCCCCCCCTAGGTTTCAACTTACTCCTGGAAGTCGATCTCAAGTATAAACATGGTAACACAACAACTAGCAACAATATCAAAAATCATGCAACATGAATTGAGCAAGAAAATTAAACAAAATTCAAAGAAATGGTACCAAAATGGAGGCAAAAATTGCAACAGACCACAAGGACGAGGTGACGAACAAGGTTGGGGAAACTTTCTTGTCAGCTCCTATTTTCCACGTCAGACCCATTGGGTGTTTAGGATGCTCGCCCTATCCTGACAATGTAGGTGGAATTGAGGCTTAGTCCCTGCAACCCTGCATACAAACAAATGTTGTGCATAACATATATATATCACATGCACACTGTGAGAGAAATTCGCAGCATAGTAGGGCACTCGTGAGTGAGTAATACTATACTATCCCTCCCACGAGACCACACATAATATTCAAAACAATTCATATATTTCATAACAATTTGCAACATATCAGTTAGGAGAACATTCACATAATGCTCCTAACCTTAAATCTATTTCAGAAGTTATCTCATAGGTCGATTACTAGTTGGCATTAGAAATATATATATCTCAATAAATACCAATTTCATTACCTTTGTTGTTGAGTTTTTGAGCCAATTACCTGGAAATCATTAACTACCATGAAACAAAACACATTAGTGTCAAAAATTCAAGCTAATTATTTGACTTAAAATGTTATACTTTCATAAAATTAAAGCATAATTATCTACCCAAATGCACCTTTTCACTAATACACATCATTTCCACACAAATCACTCCACTTCAGTCATTATTCAACACCAAATCTTGCAACAATTTCAACAAAAAGGACACTTTTTTACACCTTCATAGATTCAAGAAAACATAATCCATCACTCCAAAGGCATGCAATTGCCAATTCCATGCACACTCAACACATACTTACACATGACTCATAACATTGGAAACCACATCATACAACAACACAAGGATCCATAGTACATCCTTGACATGAAGGATATCGATGCATTGCACACTACACTGAGGGTCCTATCCTTTCCCATTAGTATCTTGCACCATCGACCCGACTCCGGCTAACAAAAGAAACTCAGGTTCACAATAATGACACTAGAAAAGTGAAACTCTAGACTCAAGGGTCTACACGCAAGGTTACATAGTAAGCACACATAGTGCCCAGTGTATGAACCTATGCTCTGATACCATGTTGTAATGCCCCATCGTGCGAACCCCAAAGGATAGCAACACAATAATTTTTTTTTTTTTTAAGTATTCTAAACATATATGTGATGCACATTAAATCAAAAGTCATAAAACTTAATTAAACAAATTCACTTACACTTACGTCCCTTGGGGTACATGAGGAGACATTACGAACTAAATTCCATACAACAGCAATAAAGAATAAAATACAAAGATATAGTCCATAACAAAGTAAACATTAAAAAATGTAACACATACATGATAAATAATTGATAAGAAACCATTTGTGTACATAAATACAACATATAAATGATTAGCTCAACACATTGAATAACAACTGCCATGGCCAATATCCACACAAGGTTTAATATTACATTACAGTACAATGTTCAAGAGGTATAATGATACAAAAGTGTTTCCAAGACATGAATGGAAACCATACAACAAGATAACATGATACAAATGAACAGATGAATACACAGTATCATAACTAGCTCCAAACGGATACAAATCTAGAGTTGCCGCAACAACACCAATCCACACCTCTTGATCCTTGACTGGGGACCCAATGGGGTGCTTAGCACGTTCCACCCAACCACGTGGGTCTAAAGACTCACCCCCCACGCTAAGGAGCTGACGAGAAAGAGACCTCAACCAGGAACATCCAAACAAGGAACCACAAGATTCAATGTCATAAAAAAGTATCATAAAACTCAAAGATTACAATGACATAATCAACAAAATTCATGAGTCAACATAGTAACTTAAAGTCATAAATATTAGCACATAAATTAGAGCAATAACCAGTAAATAAATAACCAAAGGATGATCATGAAACATTTCCAAATCAAACTGAAATAATAAACTAAATGTACAATTCAAGAGGCAATAAGGAAACAAGGAAAATGGATGTCAACTGGAGAGTGTCATTGCATAGCTCTCATGGGATCTCCTAGCCCTTCCTCCAACTTGAGGCACTAGCACCCATCTATGGATCTCTTGGCTCTTCCTCCTACTTGAGGCACTGACACCATAGGGTAGCTCATGCAGAGTTGATAACCTCTCATGGGGACGAGGTTATGACTTTTCTGACCACAGCCTTCTCAGTCTATCATTAGTCTATGATAGCCCTAATTCCTAAATGAGGAATCCAATATTTTTTTTTTTTGTGTTTTACTACCCATCCCCCTAAATTCTATTTTTAGGTTATCACTTGTTTAAGTACTCTTATGCGGGTTCTCCTGTGCACTTCCTCTTACCCGAGGCACCGGCCCCCAAGAAAAGCCACTCTCCCTAGAGACCCAACAAACATCAAACCAAAATCCAAGGGTTGTACAATATAAAAAGAAAATTAGATCACAATAGAGAAACATGCAAGCCATTACCCATCTCGCTATAAACACATAATCAAAGTCTTAACAATTCTCGTGCTGCAACTGCTAGAGATTGTCAATAGAAACAAGCAGGGTATATAACCTTAAAAAAAAAAATTCCTAGTATGTTCAAGCGCCACAGCTGAGACAGGTTGATAATGAAATCAAAGAGATTATTTAAACCTTTAAACTTCCTATTATGTTCAAGTGCAATGGCTGAGATAGGTTGACAATGAAATCAGAGAGATTATTTAAACCCTTAAACTTCCTATTATGTTCACACGCCATAGCTGAGACAGGTTGATAATGAAATCAGAGAGATTATTTAAACCCTTAAACTTCCTATTATGTTCACACGCCATAGCTGAGATAGGTTGATAATGAAATCAAAGAGATTATTTAAACCCTTAAACTTCCTATTATGTTCAGACACCACAGCTGAGACAGGTTGATAATGAAATAAGAGAGATTATTTAAACCTTTAAAATTCCTCAAATAGTATTGTCATATCATAAAATTCTATCATTGCAGGATAAGAACAAAGTGGAATACATAGGAAGGGTTTCATTGTCTTTTATTTAAAGTTGCGCTTCTAAACACAACCTAGCATTATAAGATTTGCTTGCTTTCTATGTGCATGCAGCTACACAAGTTGTAGCGGAGGAGACTGCGAACTCATTACACACAATAAACCCATAAGCATTACATGTATAATTGATCACAGGTGCGAATTATTGGCCTTCATGGCACCATTAAGTTGAAATGAAGTCTATGCTAGGCAGCCTAGAAGTGGCTAGGGAAATTCTCAAGCAACAACAACAAGAGAAACATAACCAATGTACATGAGCTATTTGTCATATTGATTTAAGAATCGCCATCTCATGGATCTCAATAATGGAAATGTAATACCAAGTATTGCTGTGATAAATTCATATAAACATTGATAATCATAGCCCATCAAAGGTTGAATAAATGAAATTCCCTATTCAACTAGCATACTAAGAGCTCAATACACAGTCACAGATTTAAGAGAACAAAGAGTAAAAGTGATGGCAGAGAGTTCGCACATAGTTTGCACAAGTGTGTGTGAAATGACATGGGGATCAGGCTTTAAGGCTTCCAAGAGATCTCTATCACTCATTTGATTTAAATTTGACTAAATTGCTTGATTTACACTGGAAGCACGATAGGGGACTTACCTCAAGACTTGCTACATGAAAGTCTCCCAGTCTTCCTTGCATTGAGGCACAGATAACCCAATAAATTGTTCCTCCTAGAATCTCACCATTTCATCGGCCCCTCCTCTTCTCACCATGTCTCCCCCCTCCAACATTTTCCGGTTCCATCATTCTCATCCCTGATCTGCTTCAAACATGCCTTCCCTCAACTTCTCCATAAAGATCCTTTTAAAGCAAGAATCCCTCACAAAAATAAGTGAAAATCTCTAATAACCTTCGAGTTTATTTTTCCAATGATCTCTTCACAGTTTGGAATGATCTTGCATGAGAAATTTTCTATTCCTTGTTTCCTTTTCTTTTCCCTTCATCGTTTTATCTTTATTGATTTTAATATTTTATTTATTTTTATTTCCATTTTCAATTAAAATCTAATTTATCTTTATTTAGTAACAAGTTATCTACTTTCCATTTTTATTTCAATTTCTTTTCTTGCTTTTATAATCATTCAAACTTAAGTCCCAATTTTAATATTTTCTCACTTTAAAATTAAATTCAATCATTAAACAACAATTATCTTTCCTAATGTAAATCATTTACTTCCAATGTTAATATAATTAACATTTCTTATAAGTTTAGTTCTTTATTTAATTCTAAATAAATCAAATGACCTTATAATTAAATTAATTTTGATTAATCATAATACTGGTGTTATTGCATCACCTCGACCAAATTAAATAATACAATCACAAAATCATCAAGGCCTTACCAATTCGACCAACCATATTTAAAAAACACTATTAACAACGAAAAATGACATGACCACCCAAAAAGAACTACTTACTTGAATTTCAAGAACTACTGAAACAGAGGGACACTACATGATTTGAATGCTTACTTGTCTTTTCCAAGTACTTGCTTGGTGGTGAACCCCTTAAAGCTTAAAGAACCCCTTCCTAGGTCTTCCTTATTGAGAATTGTCTGACCTTGTGAGGTTGATAGTCAATCCAATTAGGACTCCTAGGACATTATTG
The DNA here is from genome assembly GCA_007258455.2 of Sequoia sempervirens. Lineage (NCBI taxonomy): Eukaryota > Viridiplantae > Streptophyta > Pinopsida > Cupressales > Cupressaceae > Sequoia > Sequoia sempervirens. Next base: position 135,407,549 of record VDFB02105785.1, on the reverse strand, counting down.
AATGACAGTTGGAGAATAGTGGCACAACATAGATAACCATTTTCCTTACTATTCATTACCAAAAATAAATGACAAAAAATCAAATGTAGGAAAATAATATACTTTTTTATATTTTTCCTTGTATTGTAAGGATGCCTTGTGATATTATACTTCATTAATATGTACAATTTAAAAAGATTTGATATTGAATATTATACACAATAATTCATTCAAAGGTGGTTCTTTTGTATGTAGGGAAAATTTAAATATTGAACAAGGGGGTCAAATCCATACCATGAAAATGACCTAAATATTTTCTATGCACATATTTGATCCCAAAAGGTGAATTGATATTATAAAATTTGAAGAATGTTTGAGGTGAGGTTTATTTTTTATTTTTAAAGTAAACTAGAAAGTATGGTCAAAGGGAATGTTGAATTAATTGAAATCATATACTTGGATCAAATAATTAAAATACCTAGATAAAATAGTGAAATTATAAATAATACCATTTTCCCCATTATAATTGTTTATATAAGATTAAAATATTAATAATAACAATAATATTCAATTTAAATATGAATATAAGTTTTGCACCTAATAAATTTGATATTCATAAAGTTAAATTTCAATTATTTTTCTTAAAAGTTTATTAAAAAGGAAATATGATAGAAAATAGTAATTTTTGATATCTTAGATATATTTGGGTATGTGTAGGATCATCATGGAAAAAATATGCCTTTAAGTGGCAAAAAATTCAAAAATATTAGAGTTATGCAACTTGACATAAAAATTTGAATAAGTTATCTATATTATTTTGAAAATATGTAAGAATAGAATTTGTAGCAAATTGAATGTAGTTTCTAAACTACTAGGTTTATTTTTTTAAGAAAAACTATTAAGTGAGAATTTGAAATTTCAATGCAATAGTACATAAATTTCAGGGAAAAAATAAGTAGGTGTTTGTCTAACCACCCTAACCACAATAAAATGATAATATTTTTTTATAATATTTTTTATATAAGTAGAGAAATCATGTCCTAATGTGATGCATTATTTTTTGTAATTTTTCCAAGTAAATAATTAATTATGAATTTTTAATTACATATTTTAAAAAATATAAAAACTTGTATATCTAACCACCTTAACTTGGTTAAAAATTCATGAAATTCATTTTTTTAAGCCTATAGTATGCAAAGCATAGAATTTGGCACATGTTGCGATTCAAAAATGTGATACCATTTGAAAGCTATAGATGTTTTTCAATCAACCTATCAATCAAGACTTTATTCGTAATTCAAATAGAAAATGAATAACAATAATTTATTAAATTTAAAGTAAAGAATAATTTATATTGGTGGAAAGCTAAGAATCTCCTTTACAAACCCTTTTTGTTTCATCAATTTTGGGTAAAAGGTAGTTGCCAACCACATACCCATCATATTGCCACTTTTTTGTCCATCATGATCCTGCACATACCCATTTTATCCCACGATATTTACAAAATATTTGAGCTTTTGAAGTTTTTTTGTACTAAATGTATATTCTTGAAATATCATTAATATAATTTTTATTTATTGTTATAGTTAGTTTACGGGTATGTGCAGGATCATGATGGGCCAAAAAGTGGCAATATGATGGGTATGTGGCTGATGACTTTTGTTTTACCCAAAATTGATGAAATGAAAAGGGTTTTTAAAGGAGATTCCCAGATTTCCATCAATATAAATTATGCTTTACTTTGAATTTAATAATTAATTATTATTCATTTTCTATTCAAATTATGACTAAAGTCCTGATTGATAAACTAATTGAAAAATTTTATATCTTTCAAACGGTATCATATTTTTGAATCCAAAACATGTGTCACATTCTATGCTTCACATACTATAGGATTAAAAAAGATAAAAAATGAATTTCATTAATTTTGACCAAGTTAAGGTGGTTAGACACAATTTTTTATAGTTTTTAAAAGTTGTAATAAAAAATCATAATTAATTATTTACTTGGAAAAAAATTACAAAAATATGCATCACATTGGGACATGAGTCCTCTACTTGTATCTAAAATATTAAAAAAGTATTATCATTTTATTGTGGTTAGGGTGGTGACACCTACTTTTTCCTTGAAATTAAAGTACTACTACATTGAAATTTCAAATTTTCACCAAATAGATTTCTTTTTTTAAACAAACCTAGTATTTTAGAAACTACATTCAATTTTCTATAGATTCTATTCTTACATATTTTTGAAATAATATAGATAACTTATTCAAATTTTTATGTCAAGTTGCCTAACTCTAATTTTTCTAATTTTTTTGCCACTTAAGGGCCTGTTTTTACCATGATGATCCTGCACATACCCTTACAATAATTATAAATTAATAAAATCAAGTTTTATTATAGTTTAATAGTTTAATTTGAAATATCATATACAGTACAATAAATCTTTCAAATGACGGATCACATGACTTAATCTTTTTTTTTATATTAAAGTAGGTGAAGGGCCCTTGGTCCCATTAGTTCAAAAAAAATGAAAGAAAAAATAGAGGCTATCATATCCCAACCAACAAAAGAAACCAAAAAGGAGGCACATAGGCCTAAAAATACACTAAAATATTAAAAAAGTTAGCAAACAAAACAAAGGCACACATGATAGAGACAAACATAGGATAAAAAAGACAACATAGTACAACATAAAATAATTAATCTTTAGAAGTACTAATTAAGTCCCAATTAGCCTTCAACTAGTCGAGAACCTCCTTCCAATATTTCTCCTCAATGTTTTCTATATTGGTCATCATCAGAGCAACATCCTCTTGATTTTTTCCTATTTTCTTCTTTATTTTCTTCATTTTATATTTTCCATTTATAGTGCAAAAAATAGCTTGATGCATGATCCCATGAATTATTGTGGTGACTTTTCCTATAGCCTCTCAAGAGATAAAATCATATCCTTCATGTTATCATAATCACCATAAGCTTTAGCTCTCAAAATGCAACTATGCACCTCCTTTGTTTGGTCTTTTATACTTTGTAGAGGATTAGAGTAAGACTCTTCCCCTTTTTTCAGTTTCCTCTATCTCCTCATTCACATTGTCCTTACCATCCTCCCACTCAAAATCAAGAAAATTTATTTCCTCTTCTCTATTTTCCTCAAATATCTCTTCCTCCTCACTATGTTCCTCTTATTCCTCCACACTAACCTCTTATTTTTCTCTATTATCTAGTCTATGCTCTTTATAATTGAGGAGGAACTCTTCATCTGAGGAACCTAAAACCTCTTCCTCAAGGGAAAACTGATTTCCTTTTTTATCATTACCTTTTCTCTATAGACTAGTATGGGATAGCTTGGCAGACCTCTTCTCACCTAACCCGCTACTAGTCTCTTCTCTAGTAAGGCTTCAATTAATCACCAATATCTATAGTAATAGAGCTTGAGGGGCTCATCCTTTTCTTCTTAGAGTCTTGAAGAGAAGGAGGGGCTTTCCTTTTTGTGGGGTGACACTCTTCCACACATAAAAAGAAGAGGGCTTCAAGGAAACAATAGAAATTAGGACTCACTTTTTGGAAAAGTTTGGATTTCAAATTCGAAGGAGGAGTATTTGGGGATGATAGAGGTTTATTTTCAATCAGCTTGATCTCTAAGGTATTAAAAAAGGAGGTAGGGTGTTTTTGGGAGTGTTGGAAAGCATACACTTTTTAAAGGGTAAGAATTAAACTAACGATGAGGTAGAGAAGCCCCTTTGGCAATGTATGTCATCAAAAAGGAAGTAGATAAAGAGAATATTAATCCATTTTTTGTGATGGATGTGATTTAGAAAGAGAAAATGATAACCATGAATAGTCTTAAATCTTCCTTTTAGGGTAAAATAATGCATGATGTGTAGACTTACTAGACTATATGACATAGGCAACTTATCATGATGAAAACCATTTTGGAGCCTTATAGGTTTTTCTCCTTATTCGAAGAACTTATCCATGAAATTTTGATACTTGTCATTGCTTACTATGGCCACTTTTATTCCTTTGCATTGTGAACCCATAGCTTCCACAATAAGGTGAATCCTCACCTCAAAATGGATTCTTCCAACATAAACCTTACCAACTTTCCAAGAATTTTAAAATTTTGAAGTGAGGACATTGTCATACCATTGCATGGTCATAAAAAAAAGTGTTAGGCCAACCTCCTTGAATATTTTCCAAAGCTCAACATTTTGTTTCACATGGATACAAAAGAGGGGTTTAGATCATTTCTCAGGCCTCTTAAAGAAAAGAGTGGGAGAGATGATGTTTATATGCGAAGGAAACCCTATTGAAAAGGTCGATGTTTAAATAGGATTAAATGTAGTTCATGGCTAGTGTTTGGCCAATAATAATATTTTCTTACAAAATGGTCCACATTTCAAAGTTACTACACCTAAGAGAAGGCTCATACATTTTAATTATCCTTGAAGGGGTTGAAAAAGACTTAAAGCTCATGTTTGCAAATTGGAAGCCCTTCATTTTCATAATTACATCTCTTTCAAAAAATACTATAGGATTTGAAAAATGATATGCCAACTTATTTTTGTAATTAGGGAAATAACTAAAAGGACAAATCTTTTCTCAAAATGATGTTTCAAAATCTCCTTGTTAGTTTCAATTCTATAATAGTGAGACACTATCCTCTTTTGGTTCAATAAAGATATTATAACTTCCAAAATAATAATTTCTTTGAACCCTTCCCATCAAATGGAGTGGATAAATGTTATTAAAAATAATTGAATATTCAATTGACATCATATATCTTTTCCTCTTAGAAAGATGAATCAACATAAAAATTATAATTAATTGCAAAAGATTTCTAGATTCGATTGTGTGTTAATTTTTGCATCAACATTTTAGATCACACTCCATGATCCATCATTAGGATGGAAAAGAGAGAACTAAGAGAAGAATGAAAATATGTAGACTACGAAATGCCTAAAAAGGTTAGAGAAAGGATGAAGTGCAAGGGTTGCACAGGAACCAAGGGGCAAGGCAATGACTTGACAGCAGAAATCAAAACAAGCAAACTAAAACCAACATTACAAAAATAAAAAAATAAAAATATTTTTCTTGTTTTGATTTCTCCTATCAAGTCATTTCCATGCTCCTTGGTTCACATGAAACCCTTGCACTTCATCCCTTCTCTAAACTTTTTAGGGATTTCCTAGACTGCATTTTGTAATTCTTCTCTTAGTGCTCTCTTTTCCATCTTGATGATGGATCACAAAGTTTGATCCAAAATGTTGATGCAAAAATTAACACACAATCAAATCCAAAAATATTTTGTAATTAACTATATGGATTGTGGAAATCTGCTATCTTTGATAAAAAAATATTACATTTTATAAGTTCTCATCTAGTTTCTATTTTTTTTTTTAGACTGCAGGAATCGGGTAGCACGACCCCCTATAAACTACAGTGCGCCTAGTAAATTTTTTAATGTGACCAGTGGCACTGGCGCGACACGCCCTCTGGTACCACAAGATAGGGGAGACTAGAACTCGTGTCCAGTAGAGCTGTAACGGAATTACTTAGCCAACCAAGCTAGGGCCCCCGCCCAAGTTCTCATCTAGTTTCAACCCTTTTTCTAGGAATGACTTCTTTTAGGGTAAAAGTACAAAGTTGTATTATAGTTCCAACCAAGTTCTCAACACAAGTGAATTTAAGTATTTCTAACTAAAAATATATTTTTGTTGAAAAAAAGTGATCTTGTAAGGGTATGTGTAGGATCATCATGGAAAAAATAGGCCCTTAAGTGGCGAAAAATTCAGAAAAATCAGAGTTAGGAAACTCAACATAAAAATTTGAATAAGTTATCTATATTATTTCAAAAACATGTAAGAATAGAATCTGTAGAAAATTGAATATAGTTTCTAAATTACTACTAGGTTTATTTTTAAAAAAATCTATTGGGTAAAAAATTTGAAATTTCAATGCAATAGTAGTTAAATTTCAGGGAAAAAATAAGTAGGTGTCTATTAGACCACCCTAACCACAATAAAATGATAATATTTTTTTATAATATTTTTCATATAAGTAGGGGACTCATGTCCTTATGTGATGTATATTTTTTAGTAATTTTTTCCCAAGTAAATCATTAATTATGATTTTTTTATTACAACTTTTAAAAAATATAAAAACTTGTATGTCTGACCATCTTAACTTGGTCAAAAGTTCATGAAATTCATTTTATTTTTAATCCTATTGTATGTGAAACATACAATGTGACACATCTTTCAGAGTAAAAAAATGTGATACTGTTTGAAAGTTATAGATGTTTTTCAATTAGCCTATCAATAAGAACTTTAGTCATAATTCAAATAGAAAATGAATAAAAATTATCTATAAAATTCAAAGTAAATCATATTTTATATTCATGGAAAGCTAAGAATCTCCTTTAAAAACCCTTTTTGTTTCATCAATTTTGGGTAAGAAAAGTCATCAGCGACATACCCTACACATACCCATCATATTGCAACTTTTTGACCCATCATGATCCTACACATACCCATTAGATTCATTCTAGATAAGTTAGATATATCCACAACTTTTCTAATTAAAGTTGTTGGCTAAATACATATGTAGCACCACTTTCAGGCCAATTTACAAAAAAATAGATTTATTTGAAAAAAAATGATGTTTTAACAATTTATACACATGTAACTAATATTTTTTTAAAATATATAAATACCCTTAAATTGTAGATCCATAATTCTTGTTTTCAAAAATATATATTTTTTAATAATTAAATTATTATTTATATTTTTCTTTTTACTTTTACTAAAAGTAGGCTATCAATACAAAATATTAGGTTGACTACCAGGACAAGGAAAAATAATAAACTTATTAAATTTTTTGAAAAAATAATGATGCACTAGATAAAAGAATCTATATAAAAAGGTTATTTTTTTTCCATTTTAGATAAATATATAATATGAAAGTTGACACCCAATGGAAAAAACTATGTTTCAGTATGCACACATTTTAATATTTCTTTACAAATGTATACTTATCAAAATTGGAAAAAAATAAATCCATGCACTAAAGTTTCAAGTTATAAATACACACAAAAAAATTCAAGGAGAAAATATGAAAATTACTATATTAAGGTTGATGTCCCATGTGACTTCGTTTTTCAACAATTTTTTAGTAACTAAATTATAGTGTTAATTTATAAAAAACTATATTCAAATAGTATACTAAAAAATAAATTATATCTCATTATTTTACATCATTTCAAAATCTAAAATATATATGTCACTTTTTAGTGATTCAAGTTTAAAGCTTGTATCAATGTTGGTTGCTTCCTTTAAAAAGTGTGACACAACTTTGTTCTTTTACCCTTTATTTTATGCATGATATTATGAAACCTCCAATTGAACCATTGATTGTTTGAGATGACTTCATTGGAAAATACATTAGCCACCATATATTACCTTCTCTATAGGTGTGGATTATCTTGTATTGAAGGAAATTACCAAAGAGATTTTTGTAATCTTCTATCATAGCTCTTATCATCCATGGCATTATAAACATAAGTTTCAAGATATTAATTATGAACATGGAATTCCCTTTAGTAATAAATTTATCAAATCCTTTTCCTTTTAATATCTTGACTTTCCACCAAGCCATTGTAGCTTCTACAAAATTACTAGAGTAGAACCCAAGGTTTTTGCATATCCATCAATTAGGGCACCTTTATGGTTTATGATCACTTCTCCCATGATATCCATGCCAAGGTTACCTTTAGAAAATTGGTAAAAGTTTACTCCAATATTATTTAGGAGGGATCCACTTGGTTTCTCTCCTATATAGAACTTTTTCCCAATTTATTCAAGTTAACTCTTATTTTCTGCCTCATAATTTTTTAATTTTCATTTCCCCAGATAAGGAAAAAATTTAGAGAATCCATAATTAGCCTTATTTATATTTTCCTACAATTGTTGTTTCTTAAACACAAAATCCTTCGTGTTGAACATCCTTTTTTGATCCCTAAAAATTTAACTTTCTTTCTTTCCATAGTCCCCAGAAAATAAAAATGGGGATTTGTCTCCATAGGTCAACTATGATGGGATGAGAGAAAGAGAAAATGTTCCTAATGTTAACAAAATATTTAATAGATTAGGGGAAAACTTAATAAGCTAGTAAATACTTACAGACATGTGGTTCCAAACATTGGTCGAGAAGGAGAAATTTAGGAATAGATGTTTTATGCTCTCAACTTCTTCAAATCATGGAGAGAATCTATTTATAAATTGAAAATCATGCCTATTAAGGTTGTCTATACTAAGAATATTTTGATGAATAATAGCCCACACCAAGCAATTAATTTTAGGGACAAGTTTAGGATTCCAAACCTGCTTCCAATCAATGTTTCTATGAAACCCAATCCTAGACCTACAAAAACACAACAAACAAACACACTATTAGATTGAAATGCAAGCTAAGATTAAAATTCCCTATGAAATCCATTAAAAATGCTCAAAATAGGAAATAAAGATGAAAAAAACAATAAGAAAGAAATGAAATCCTAATTAATCATGCAAACTCTTGATCCTATGGGGGAATTGGTCCCAATTTGATGTGGAAATTGGCCCTTTCCCAACTCCTATGCAAGCTTTGATGATTTGATGAAGATGTGTTCCACTTGGTGATTGATTCAAATGAGCTCCATGATAAAAATCTGCAATAACCTAGCTAATAAATTGATGAAATGGATGAGAATGAAAATGCTTGAAGATGAAATTGGCTATAATAAGTTTGTTCAAATTGTGGATGATCAAAACAGTGAAGGACCTCTCTATTTATAGAAGAAATTGATGAGATAAGAGGCAAAATGAATGAATGTGAGATAAAAACCCAACCAATAGGAAGAAGCCACTTGTCAACATGTGAGTGGACAAAGGTGGAGCACATTTTGGTCATTGTGCAATTAAATGCAATTAGGTGGAATTTGAATATAGTGAAATGACATGTTGGAGGGAGAAAAGAATAACTTAAATGCCACTTGGCTCAATGCACAAGGACACATAAGCTGAGTTAAATGTTTTGTTAGAAGAACAAATCTCGTTTGGAGGGATTTTAAAATTTGAGAGAATCTTCCATCAAAGATGCCAAGTTGAGAGAAAATAAGGATTTAATAAATGAATTAAATTGATTTATTTGTGCAAGTGGGAAAATCTAGAGAATGCTACATAGATTAAGATAATATTTAATCAAGATTTGATTAAATAAGAGGAGATTAAGTGATTTCACCAATTTGACTTAGATTTAGGATTAAAATAAATCAAAATGAGGGGAAACTAGTTTAGATTTAATTAAAAAAATGTTTTGATTTATTTAATTAAAGAAGGAGATGATGTTAGATTAAATTAGATAAATGTTTGATTTATTTAATTTAATAGAGGAAATTTAGAGATTTAATTAAATAAGGTGAGTTATTTAATTAAAATAGAGATAAGAGAATTAATTAAAGAAACTAATTTATTTATTTAACAAGAAATAATGACTTAACTAGATAAAATTAATTTATTTAATTAAGAGGAAAATTGACAAATTTAATAAAATAAGGGCTATTCGATTAAATGTTTAGAAAAGAGTATGATTTAGGGTGAAGCAGTGTTAGTTAAATCTAGATTAGGTCTGTAATGTCAATCAGTACTTTTTATGTGTCTACAATTAATATTAGGAAGGAATGACTATTCCAACATAACATAGGCTAACTTGGTCAAGAATAGGAAAAAGGAAATTCTACTCTAGATCCATGTTCCCACCTTGTCCTAGGAAATAAATATGCAATCACCTATCTAGTTTCTCAAACTCTTCATAATCTCTTACCCCCTTTGTTGTTTGTCTCCTCTCAATAGCCTAATCCCAAAAACCTATTCTTAATTTTTTTCCATTTCGAGGAATCGTTTCTCTAGTCTATATAATTATTGAGGAACTCACCATTGGATTGAATAATCCTTTCTTTAATTTATGATTGAACTTATTGAAGGAGGAAAGAGTAAGGCCAATAGTTCAAATTTACTCCCATAAACCAATGTTCAAAGCATTGCCCACTCTTATTTGATCCGCTTCTTAATGATATTTCTTTTTTTTACCAAGTTGTTCCAGATAACTAAGCTATTTGTAAACTTAAATAAAATGAAGTTCCTTTGGTCCTCATTACCAAGGCATTTAGATTAAAGATAGTCCCATCCTATTTTGGCAAGGAATCTATCTTTGTTAAAAAAAATCAACATTTTAAAACCAAGGCCACCAAATATTTTTGGCATGAAAATATTTTCCCAACTAACCATGGCAATCTTGGACTTTTTATTGTTATCATCAATTGAAAAATCCTCTAGAGAGTTCTTCAATTTTATAGGAGATGCAAGAAAGAATCATAAATAGGGAGAGAAAATACATAGGAATGTTTTGAAGGGAAGATTTAAGGAGTTTAAGTTTTCTAGCTTGAGTAAGGACCTAACCCTTCCAACCAACCAATATATTTCTTGAGCATTTGGGGGAATTTTGGAAATTAAAGGAAAGAAAAGGAAGAATGATAGAAGGGCTATCGATTGACATCAAAGGATACTTGTAACTCTATCTTTAACCATCTGATCTATACTGTAGAAATAAATCTTGCTCTTCATATGGTTAATGTGTTAACTGAAGGAACATGCATAATTTTCTAGGTTTTTTTTTCCAATGGGTAGCTTCCACCACCAAAGCATTACCAAAAAGAATATTGTCACTTACAATTGTTGATGGGAAGTGGGGGTAGCAACAAACTATCTTTAACACCTATAAGAATTCTCAGGTAAAACATTTTATAAAAAATCATCTCAAGAACTTCGACCACCATTATGAATAAATAGGGGTAGAGAGGGTACCCCTATCAAAGGCCTCTCCCAATAGAGAAGGATATACTAGGGACTCCATTGACCAAAATAGAAAATATAGATCTAAACACTATTTTCATATTTTTTCCCAAAAAATTAAATCTTATTCTAATAGATTATGGAAATACAATGTGTTTGAACCAAAGGAAAATAAGGTGTCTACCTTTTAGGAGATGGAAGTTTGGGACCTATTTTGAACTTTATTTCATTAGGAAACCAATATCCCTCAACAAATTGACTCAATTGAGGGAAGGAGTAGGGATTTTCATGGTGTGACTAAATGGGGGTTCATGGGGGTTCACCATTAGAATGAAGTTTCAAAGTAGAAATGCAAACATTCATGCACAAAACCTTAGAAGCTTGAGAACATTTCATTAAATTGACAAACAAAGTGAAAGAAAAAATTACCTCAAAGAATGGAGAGGTCAAAAAAAGATCTAAAAGCCATGAAAATTATTGTTTTAAGGTGCACTTGGATTGATATGCTGAGCTAGGTGATCTAGTCATGCTATAAGAATCTAGGTGTAGAAGAAGGAATCTCCAAGTGATTGTTCAAGATTTATAGAAATATGCCAAAAAGTGCTATACAAGGAATCATATGCCCAGATGGGTGACTAAGTAATGTTACTAGGGTTTGACTGATATTTTTGTCACCTCTAATGATCTTCTATAGCTTCTACCTTGTCTGATCTTCAAGTCCAAAAAGTTTGAATTTTTTGATCTATATGTGAGTTTCCATGAAGATGACTTCTTATAAACTTTTAAAGCTATGTCTTCAAAGAATCTTCAAGCTCCTATTCACCTAGATTTGCAAACACACATCAGGAGGGGAAAATTCTTTTTTGTTACAGAATAAGGGTTTTCCTTGGTCAAACCTCATTTTAGTAATTAAACCTTGAAATGAAATAGAATAAAATGAAGGAATGATTAATGAACAAATGAAATGTTGCAAGTCACCAAAATCCTTTAAATAAAGGCTACAAACTTGTGTGAAATGGCTAGCATGAATGTGGATCTTGATTTTTAATTGAATTCTTGATGCATGAAGAATTTGACATTCTTGAAACTTGAATGCTACTCCAATTGCTTGATTATTTGCTTTTGAATGCTCTTGAGCTCATAAAATTTCCATAAGAATTCTCTCTCAAATTTTCTAGATGACTAGAAAACTTTCTAAGATAAATTATGTGAAATAACCTTGTGTTTATACTTGTTTATGACTAATTTTCTGAAATTATAACACTACAAGATGACATCAGATATAGGATAATAAAACAATGCCTAGAATTTGATTTAAAATTGGTCTAGGTTAAAGTAAGACTCATATGCCAGGAAGACTCATATGCCAGGATGGGCATATGAGTCCCAGTGGCTAAAACCTGGGTCACAGATATCAAGAAGTGATTTGTTCAATGCAAAATTTAAAATTAAGCCCCAAGACCTAGGTGAGACCCATACGCCCAAGATGGCGCATGAGTTCCAGATCCCTAGATCTAGAACATATACCAAAAAATTGAATTTTGATGTTCCATTTGTTAAATGTTAGGATTATCAATAGAAAAATACATTTAATTAGGCTTGTGGATGCAAAATAGGACCAATTAAGCCATAAATAAACAAAATTTTAATAGGGAGGGCCAAAAAAAGTGTCAAAATGTAAAGGGATACATTTTTCTACACTACATTTAGTGCCACTTTAGTGGAATGATGACCTTGCATCAAACTCACACTAAAGTAGATGAATTTGCAACAAGATGGGTCCAAGTGTAACAATGTGGATGGTATAGGATAACAAAGATCAAAGGATGTGGCCACATCTCCAAGATCCAAGGTCATATATTAAACCAACATAAGAACAAAGGGGAAAACACAAGGTGTATGATACACAAAAAAAGAAGAAAAGATACACAAATATACAATGTCAATGGATAAAATAAAGAAAAATAAAAACCAAAAAAAGAAGGAAAAAGGGTGAATCAAGCCTCAACTATTCATCCAACATGATGTGGATCAAGCCTTAGCTATTTGCAAAGAAAAACACTTATAAGTGGAACATGATTTCCACTATCCAAACAAAACACACACTCACATAGGTTAGTGGAATCTAGTATCCCTTAGGTGATCCTATAGTGAGACACATACACACATGGCCAATATTTGCCCACACACAAAAAAGAAAGTGGCTATATGAAATTCACACATAAGGTTGGTTGTCATACATACTAACCATACCAAAGCTATACCTCTTGATAACATTGATAAGGTTCCACAAAATGAAACTTCAAGATTTTGAACAATATGCAAGTAAAAATTCGTTCAAGAGGTCTTTGCTTAGTTCATGTAAGGTCTCTTCTTAGGGAAAATTGTGCCTAATGTCTCCAAGAGGGGAAAAATCAAATAAATATCATGTTCTAAAAGGAAATCAAGTCCAATGACACCACCAAGAAAAGGACATATCACAAAAAGAAATAAAATCACACAATGAAACATGAGAAATATCAAAAGGTAATGTTAATGAATGCCCCCACTTTAAAGCGGTTGCTAACACCATTTTTATGAGAAATTGCTTTAAAGTAGAAGAAGACATGAGAGCTTATCATATGTTCTTGAATGGAACTACATCATGGATAAAAGGTTGCCCACAAAATGTAATGCTAAACATAAAAAGTACGCCACATGTGAGCCAACTTAAGGCATGTCATCCAAATCTCAATATCTCTCTTATATATATACATGGAAGGAAATCAACTAGCCAAAAGAGAGAATGACAAGTTTCATACATGGACAAGGCTACCTAACCCCCTTGCCCCCATTTAGTGCAAGACAATGGTGAAACAAGATGATTCATGAAAAAGATGAAAATTAGTATCATTTAGAGGAACTAGGTGTTTCAACACAAGGAAGAGCACCACAATCCTTAAGATATAGAGTTATATTACTGAAAGCCTTACTTTCATTTAGTAGGACTATTAAATCTATGTTATTGAAAAAATGAACTCTTTTATTAAAATTTCTTGTGTTTTCGGTGGGAGAGATTAAGTAATCTTGGAGGAGTCTCAATAGGATACACTCTTGATAAACAATAGGGGATATTTCTTTCTTATCACAAGTTGTCATACACACAATAGAGGATAAGACCTTAGATGAAGATGGAGATAGAGGTGGTAAAACCTAGATCTTTCTTGAAAAGGGATGGTATAGACATTAAACTTGTTCTCTATCATTTTACTTCATGTTTTCATTGTATCCATGCTTAGAAAGGGGTTTGTATCCAATACCACAACATTCTTCCAACTCAGGAAAAGGGGTTTTGTGCTTCAGAGAAGGATTGAATCTTCAAAAGAACACAAATAATTTTTAGGTTTTGTAGAGTTATGCATTTTCCTCTCATGAAGATGGGGTTTGGACGACCCCCGTCACCACCATGGGGTGATGGTGTTGATGTAGAACCAAGTTGAGAACATGAAACACAAGGCTATTTAGGTGTAGATTGTGATATTTTGTACTCTCCCCTAAAGGAGGGTGTAAAATCTAATGAACCAAAATAATCACTAAAGCATGTGTTTGAAAATGAATCATTTGTATATGACTCTTTGGATTTTGAGGGTGATATTTTGGATTCTTTGTTGAAATGAGTTGTAAAATCTAACAACCTACAATCATCACTAAATATTTTTGTTGTAGGTGGAAGACAATTAGGATTAACAAAAAATTCTATAGGTTATACTTTTGAAATTGGAATGAAATTATTAGAGGAGTTAGAAGTGCTATGAGGGTATGTGTAGGATCATCATGGAAAAAATAGGCCCTTAAGTGGGAAAAAATTCATAAAAATTAGAGTTAGCCAAATTGACGTAAAAAATTAAATAAGATATCTATTTTATTTCTAAAATATGTAAGAATAGAATCTGTGGAAAATTGAATGTAATTTCTAAACTACTAGGTTTATTTATTTATTTTTAAAATCTATTTGGTGAAAATTTGAAATTTCAATGTAGTAGTACTTAAATTTTAGGGAAAAAATAAGTAGGTGTCTGTCTGACCACCCTAACCATAATAAAATGATAATATTTTATTTATAAGATTTTAGATATAAGTAGAGGACTCATGTCCTGATGTGATGCATATTTTTTTGTAATTTTTTTCTTAGTAAATAATTAATTATGAATTTTTTATTACAACTTTTAAAAAATATAAAAAATCGTATATTTGACCACCTTAACTTGGTCAAAAATTCATGAAATTCAATTTTTCTTTTTTTCAATCCTATAATATGCAAAGCATAGAATGTGACACATGTTTCATATTCAAAAAATGTGATACTGTTTGAAAGCTATAGATATTTTTCAATCAACCTATCAATCAGGACTTTACATGTAATTCAAATAGAAAATGAATAATAATTATTTATTAAATTCAAATTAAAGTATAATTTATATTGGTGGAAAGCGAAGAATCTACTTTAAAAACTATTTTCATTTCATCAATTTTGGGTAAAAAAAATGTCATCAGCCACATACCCTACAAATACCCATCGTATCACTGGACTTTTTCACTCATCATGATCCTGGATATACCCATGATCATGTTTAACTTGTGATTTATAACTTTGTTCATCTGCTTCAACCATGTATATCTTTTTGATGTATTCAAATTTTGTCACATGGTGAAGAGTAGATGAAACTCTTTTCATAGCATGAATCCATGGTCTCCCTAGGAGAAGGTTCTATGAAAGAGGTCCTAGCATGATATGGATAGGGGTAGGAAAAACTATAGTTCTAACCTCAATAGGAAATTTGATAATTCCCAAAGGTTTCCTATTAACATTGTCAAAGCCACAAATATTAACATCATTGAGTTCAATGAGCTTCCTGTCCACACTAATTTTATCTAGGAGATAAAAGCTAAAAAAATTAAGACATGCTATATTATCTATAAGGGTACGCGTAACTGCAGTTTCATTAATAATCACCTTTATCATTAAATCCTCATTCTTATGTTGTGTCTCAAGTGAGGGTAATTCATGTTTAGTGAATGCGATTTTTCACTTTGTCCCTTGCATTCAATTAAAGGAGGTTAATATATCATCCAATTTCATAAAAAATTCATGATATTCTTCTACAAAATTTCTTGGAGCATCCTAAGGTGTGCAAATGATACTTTTGCTAAAGAAAAAAGGTACATGTTTATGCAAAAAAAATTCTTATCAAGATCATTCTCTTTTCCACTATGTGAAGGAAAACTAGGAGCAATAGATAAGATAGGTTGATGTAATGGTAATGTGGTAGGTATGGTTTGTTGTTGTATATTATACGTGTGAGAAATTGTATTGTAATTCAATTGTTGTGAAACATTGTTACCAAAAAAATTCCTTATAATGTTTGAGATGACTTCTGGAGGTAATGGTTTAGGTTGTTCTATGATGGGAGGTGACTTAAGAGGCTCACTAATTAAAGGAGGCCAAATTTGTGTAGTCATAACCTCAACTAAGTTACCTAAATAACCTTCTAATGAAGGTGGATCTAAAGTGAACTTAACATCTTCATCTATTTCATTCACCTTAGCATTTATTGAGACACATGTAGCATTAGAAGAGGGACAAACAAGATTCCCATGATACTCTACGATTGGGTCTTCTAACACCAAAATAACTTTGTCACAAATGGGAGAGGTATCAGGAGAAGAACAATTAGGAATATCATGATTATCTATGTGAGAATCCTTTTGCATCAAAGTTTTAATGGATAATCTAGGTGAGATGAATTCCTCAAGGGATTCATCTAACATTTCAAAGTCATTGCAACTAAAGGGTCCAAGATTCACCATTTAGCTTTTGTTTTGTTTTGTTTGATGCTTTTTATTTTTTGAAATTTTCTAATGAATGTTAAATGCAATCTAATCTTATAAATCTATGAAATAATGTTGGAGATGAAACAAAAGTGTAGTAATCTAATTCTATCCAAAATTGAAACATGTACTTGAAATGAAACCAATTATGAAATGATTGCTAATGATGGTAATTCTACAAAATGAAGCAGTAACCTAAAGGCAACAAGAAAAAGAACAAATAACAAGATTTTAATGTTGTAAAATGTAAATTTAGACTTGATTCATAACTAAATCACCCAGGTGGGTGAATGAGTCCCCATTAGGGTTATTAATAGTTTCAAATAGTGAAAAATAGAGAACACAAAATACCCAAAAATATTAAGAAAAAACTTGTATAGTGACTAAATCACCTAGATTGGTGAATAAGTCCTAAATTAGGATTTTGAAACTAGATTCAACAAATTCTAAGTTTATTTTAAGGTTTCTAGGTTGTATGTTTAAATGACTATTTACAAGTATAGTTTTCCAATGAAATTTAATGATGCAAGATGAAAAAATGGAATCTATATGTACATTTCACTGATGCAATGTTTAGAATTCCTAAATGAAATTCAACTTAATGAAAATCTAATGCAAAGTTAATGCAATATAGATAAAGGAATAAAATGTTCTCCAAATCAAAACTCAAGGTCCAAAGGTTAGGTTCACCAAAATGAACCAAAGGAAAATAAGTTGTCCACCTTTTAGGAGATGGAATTTTGGGGCCTATTTCACACTTTAGTTCATTATGAAACCAAGATCCCTCAACCAAGTGACTCAATTAATGGAAGGAATAGTGGTTTCCTTGGTGTGATTAAATGGGATTTCACCATTCGAATGAAGTTTCAAAGGAAAAATGCAAACATTTGTAATACCCCATCGTGCAAACCCCGAAGGACAACTTATCCAACAATTACCGAACATTTTTATAACTAAACATATGTGAGATACACATTAAGTTATGACATGAAATTCATTTAAACAAATTCACTATCACCTATGTCCCTTAGGGTACATGCAGAGACATTACCAAACTTAGTTCCATACAATGACAATAAAGAATGAAAGACAAAAGAATAAACCATGATCAAATGCATGATTACAATAATAGAACATACATTAAAATTTGTCAAAAAGAAACCATACACTTAAGTCAATACAACATATAAACGATCGAAATTAACAATATAAGATCTCAATGGGTATATTCCCATAGATACAACACATCTAATAACATCTACCATGGATCAATATTCACACAAAGTTTACCAAAGAGAAACTGATACAATACATCCATTTCAATACATTACATTGTTCAAGTATTACAACGATACAAAGGTGTTTCCCAACATGAATGTAAACCATACAATAAGATAAATGATACAACTAAGCATAGGAACACAAAGTATCATAACTGGCTCAAAGTCAGATACAACTTTGGAGTCTCTACAAGTGGCACAAATCCGCACCTCTCGATCCTTGAATGGGGAGCCAATGGGGTTCCTAGCATGTTCCACCCAACCATGTGGGTCCACAGGCCGACCCCCCATGCTAAGGAGTTGACAAGAAAGAATCCTTGGCCAAGATCATCCAAACAGAGAACCACACGACTCAACGTCATACAAGGGTAACAAGGAACACAAGGATAATCACAACATCAATGAACCATGACTAGAAACATCACATCTAAACATGACATCAATAAATCACTTCACAACATCAATATTTAACCACTCCCAAAAACATAGCAATAATAATAATATATCATAACATCAATAAATCACTATAACAACAATAAGTCATTAGGCATAAAATAAATAGGCCACTTCCAGAGGCTTGCAAAGATAACAAGTCATAAGGGGTACTACAGGAGAGTGTCATCACATAGTCCTACATGGGTTATCTAGACTGTGGTACACATGATAAAACCATAGATGGTCTGCAACGAAGGAAGAGTTTGATACATAAGAGGGCTTCATTGGAGACCTAGGAGAAACTCTAATACAAGGCTAAAATCATTTTCTAACATAAAAATTCTTAAGTTCGATTACAGAGAAGGCTATCCACTCAAGAGTTACAGCCAAATTGGAACAAAATATAGACAAACAATCTATAATGTATTTGAATTTCAATCAAATAATAATTATTTTACTTCAAGCAGCTCTACCACACTTTAAACATTCTCTAAGCTAACATTTAATTAAGGTGGAACTTTGGTACCTATATGATTTGTACATCTAGGCTAGTAATGGTTGCCAGACTCAATCTTGAGCTATAGCTCCATATTCTTCCAAAGCTTTAATCTTCAATTTTGTAGCTCCAACACTATAAACTAATTCTTCCACTTTGTATGCCTTTTGTTATAGACTGAACAATATATCTTGTATGAGGTGATGCTAACTTTTTCTTGGTGCATATTCTCAATGGTTTCACAAACCAATCTTGAATGTCCCCGCCCAAAAATGGCCAAGAGTCAGTCCTAGAATAAGGCAAAATTGGATGATTAAAAATACTCTGTCTCTCTCAAAGATAGTAACTAATTTCCTACCAAGAAAGCGATTCCTTTTCAAGAACAAAAATCCACCAACATGGCAAGATTCCAGTTAAAAAAATAGTATGGAGTCATGCATGTGCACACTTTCTGATTTTTTCCTATTTTCACTTATTTTCACATTAATTCAGAATCTTATTGTCTAGATTTAGTTAAAAATCACATTACTTTTCTATATTTAATCAAATATCCTCAAAAAATAATAAATTATTAATTATTATCAAATATGATTAAAACAATGCTTTATACAAAAAAAAAAATTATTTAATAATAGACTATTTACTTAATATTTCACAAAACTAATTTTTTAAATTTTTTTAAAAGAGAGGGGTAAAAACTTTATTGGAAATTAGAAAACAACATTACAATAAAAAACCAAGGGACCCAACCCCTGAAAGCATCATCAAAAACCAAAATCAACTATCCCCATGTATCCCCCTATCCTCCTCAAAGAATTGATCCACCTCTTGATGCAGCTCAGGGAAAACCTGATCCCAATCCTCAACCTTCCAACTGCTATCATGCTCAGAGGCCCATTAGGCAAGGCAGTCAGCAACACGATTCCACTCCCTCAGGATGTGAACAAAGGAAGCAACTTCCATCCAAGAACTAACCTAAAGAATTCGTTGAACCACTCAAGCCAACTACCAATTTATATCAGAAATCTTCCGCTCATTCAACAGATTAATCAAGAGTTGTGCATCAGCTTCACATATAACCTTTCACCATCCCAAAGCAAGGGCCTTCTCGATGGCATAAAAAATTGCCAACCCCTCCATGAGGTTAACAGTCTTCACTCCCTCATGAATAGAGAACAAAAAAATCACCAACCCAACAAAGTCCCTACCAACCCCACCAATCCCAACAGCCCCAAGATTTCTCCTAGAAGATCCATCTATATTAATCTTTAAAAATCCATTTGGAGGAGGTAACCACCTACCAACCCATTGAACTCTCTATTTCCCATACCTATCATTCCTTGACTGGACAATAGAAGAGTGAATTTCCTGTAGACTCAGTCTTTCCACGAACTCAGCATCACCTCTCTCCAAGGGGAGAACCACATCACTCTTAGCCTCAACTGACTCCTTCACCATTCATAATGTAAACAACCACACTTGCCTACCCAACAACTTCTGATCATGAAAGATCTCATAGTTCCGCTCCAGCCAAATTTTCCAAAGTAAAAATGTAGGGCCCGTGTACCAAACATCTTACAAAAAGGATGCCATAGAAGGAGGTCTTCCCAAAATATCCCAGAATTCAACTAAAGAACAAGCATGAATGCAAGGAAGCTTCCACACCTCCCACCACTAGTGCTAGAGCTGCACAACAAAGGGGCACTGGAAGAACAAATGCGAAGAATCTTCTTCCTCTCTCCCACACAAAACACAAAATGAAGGTCTCTGGAATCCCCATTTACAAATGTTATCCCAGGTCAAGCACCTATTCCACAACAAATTCCAAAAAAATCAGTTGTATTTTGGCCATGAGAACTTATTCCATACCCTTTTCCACTAGTGAACCTCTGCCCCAGCAAGCTTCTGAGCTAATAATACCTAATAACCAGAAGCAACAGAATAAATCCCCTTAGGATTATGGGTCCAAGCAAGAATATCATCTTCCAAGAGAGAACTACAACTCCTACTACAAATAATCTTATGAAGCTCAACACTTTCATCCCCAAGTCCCAAGTTTGGCCACTCTACGAGTTCCTTCCAACGATCCATCTCCAACTGACCAAAAGAAGAGACAGACTTGAAGTCACTCACCGTAGACAAGCCAACCACAAGAAATCTCTGACACAAAGGAAGGATGTTGGGGAACTGAGAAGTAAGTGGAGGGAAGCCATCCCAATTATCTGACCAGAAAAGAGCTTTTTTTCCTTGTCTACAAATCCAAAATAAGCTTTCCTTGATGAGTTTTGCACCCTTTTGAAGAGTATTCCAAATTACCAAGCCATTCCCCTCAAGAGGGTAATGAGGGAGATCATGCCTAGGAATCCCAACGAAATACTTATGAGATAAAATCCTGGCCCATAGCTGATCTTGCTCCACACACCATCTCCAGAATAACTTAGTAGCCACAACCTCTCCAGACAACACAAACTGTCGAAGACCAAGACCACCAAATTGCTTCAGACTACACACAACATCCCACCTAACCAAACTCCACTTGGAAGACGACAAACTTCCAGCCCAAAAGAATTGCCTTTCAAGAGAATCCATTTCCCTAAGAAAACCCATCAAAGCCACCTGAAGCATATAGGTAGGGAGAGCTTGCACCACCACCATGAGAAGCTAAACCCGCCCCACAAAAGATAACCATCTATGGGTCCAATGATTAAATTTTGTATGGAGCTTATCAATAATATTTTTCCAAGAACCCTTGGGAAGTCAGCGAATAGAAATTGGGATACCTGAATACGTCAAACAGAGAGCCCCTATATGAAACCTCAAGATATTAGCTATTCTCCTTTGTATAGGGGCTGACATATTGAAGAAGAAAATGGATGATTTCTCCTCATTAATCAATTTCCCCGAAGCAACAAGATACAAGTCCAACACCTGCCTCAAATTAGTAGATTCTTTAACAATAGCCATCCCCATCAAAGTAGTATCATCAACAAATTGCAAATGGTATTGCGGAGGAAAATCTCCACCCCAACGCCAACCTTGAATGTTGCCAAGCTCCACATCTCTTTTCAAAAAATTCCCAAGACCTTCCACAAGAAGCAAAAAAAGATATGAAGAAAGGGGATCCCCTTGGTGCAAACCCCTAGAGGTGCCAAAAAGTTCAGAATGATCTCCATTTATCAAAATTGAGATGGAAACAAATGTGACACAACTCATGACCCATTGGATCCACTCCTCACTAAAACCAAAAGACATAAGGACCTTCTGCAGGAAAGACCATCTAACCATGTCATAAGCCTTAGCCATATCCATCTTAATGAACATTGCCTTCTCCTAGGAACTGTCCATGGAGTGGTTGGTCTTCGAAGAAATCACAACCCCATCTAAAATTTGTTGACCTACCACAAAACCACCCTGCTTCTTTGAAATCGACACTTTAAGCCACTTCTTCAACCTCTCAGCCATTAACTTTGAAATTATTTTATATGCCACATTGCAAAGAGAGATAGGCCAGAACTAAGCTAACCTATCAGCCCCTTCACACTTGGGGATGAGAGCAAGGAAACTGGAATTCAAAGCATGAAGCATTTTCTTATTCCTCTAGGACTCATGGACAACCACCAAAAGATCCAACATTATGAGATCCTAGAATTCTTGGTAAAACTCAATCAAAAAACCATTGGGGCTAGGAGCTTTACCCCTCTTCATCTGAAACACAATACCCTCTACCTTAGCAAGATAAATCTCTTTCATCATAGAATCATTCGCCTCCCTGGAGACCAACTAAGGAAAACAAGAAATAACCCGTGCTTCCTTAATAGAGCCCCGCCGTGAATCCTCCCTGAATAGGGAAACCAAGTACTGAGAAGCCTTAGTAGAGACTTCTTGGTGTGAGGAAAGACATTCTCCCCTATCATTCACCAGAACAAGAATGGAATTACCATGCCTCCTGTCTTTCATAGAATTGAAGAAGAAGGAAGTGTTTTTATCACCTTCTTGAAGCCATTCAACCTGGGCCTTTTGCTTCCAATAGATCTCTCCCCTCAATTCAAATTCCTCAACCACTTTCAAAGTCCTAGCCTCCTTTCTCAGAAGATCCTCAGAAGCCCCATTCTCATGAATCAACAACATAATATTATTCAACTCCTCCAAAGTAGTGACCTTAGCATGAAAGATATTACCAAAACATCACTGATTCCACCTTTTAAGCTGATATTTGACAAGCTAAAGAAGCCTAGCAAAAATGAACATTGCCATACCAAAAGTAGGTCTTCCAATCCTCCACCACTTAGCCACATGCTCACGAAGAGTAGTATCTTGTAACCACATAAGCTGAAACTTGGAGGGAGAACGAGGCATCCAAGTAGATATAATACTAAGCTTAATAGGCCAATGATCAAAACCTCTCCAGTCAAGAATTTTAGATCTAGTAGACCACAAGTCTCCAACCCAATAACAAGAAACCAAGAATTGGTCAAGCCTCTCAACAACACAACTCTCACCAATTCTCCTATTGTTCCAAGTGAACCAACCATTATTAGACTGAACATCAAAAATATTTAAATCTAAAATGTTATCCTTGAGTAACATAGCAGAAGTCTCCAACCTACCAATTCCACCTTTTTTCTCAGACAAATCAACTATAGCATTAAAATCGCTAGCCAAAACCCACAGATGGAAAGGTGCTAAGCTGCAAACAAAATGAAGATGGGACCAAAGAAGTTGCTTACCCTAGAACTCAAGAGGAGCATACACATTAGAGAGGAGAATACACTCACCAATGTCATAACATACATAGAGGATCTAGAGGACATCCACCAAAGAGGAAAAATCTTTTGAGGGTTCTAGAAGCAAGCCACCCCCCCGGAAGCACCAAGAGCCCCCACACACTAGCATTCACCACATTTCCACAACCTAGGTACCATATCCAACATATTTTCCATAGATAACTTGTTCTCCTAAAGAAAAAGAACATCTAGAAGAATGATTCCTAACCAAATCACAAACAACCTTTTTTCTAGGACCACTGTTCAAGCCCCTTACATTCCATGAGAGAACGACCATTTCTGAGGGCCTAAAAAATGTGAATCAAGAGTCTTGACTGACCCTGACTCCACCAAAGTTTCCCTAGTTAATTTAATCTTATCCATATCCTTTTTCCTGCCTAGCTTGGAAGTTTTCTCACCAACCCCTTTTTGTAGTTCCTTTTGTAGAATACCCAAGCGAGAACAAGACAAAGAGCTCTTACCCACATCTGTACCATCTTTCAGGGGCAATGGGGAACCACCTCCACCACTCTTCATAGCTCCAAGAATAGAATCCAATTCAACCTCAATAGGAAATTGTTGATCCGCCTCCATCTACCCAACCCCATCCTCTTGCACAACCTGCATAGCCTCCAAAGGAGGACCATCCTGACCTGAACCCAAAGAACCCTGATTTAGGTTCAGCAGCCCCAAATTCACTTCCTAATGTTGAGATCATCTAGTACCTCAAACGTATTAAAGGTGTCATCATCCTTCTTCTCCCTCAAGGTCCGCTTTTGCCCCCGATTCCTATTGCGAGCCTTGATAGGGACATAACCATCATCACCATTACCATCACCTGGAATAGGCTTCTTCCCCTTATCAGATCTAGGTAGATTATCAGAAGGTTGAGAAGGTTGGGGTGCCATGGGCTTATCCCTAGGGCATCTCCATTGCAAGTGACCATATTCATGACAAAGATGACATCCAAAAGGTAGGGTTTCATAATCTAGCTGTTTCACCCAAGTATATGATCCAACACACACTTCTATAGAATCTAGCAATGGTTTGCTTAGATCAATTTCTATATAGATACAGGAAAAAGTCATTACCTTCTTAAATTGCGTCTGTTAAGAAGACCCAATAGGTTTACTAAGCATTGAAGCCACCAAAAGCAACACATCATCTCCTTAGCACTCAACTGGGAACCACGGTAACATAACCCAAGGTAGAATCTGAGTTGGTAGCACCTCCATAGGGTTGGATCCCACATGCCATGGCTTGATAAACAATCCCACCTGGTTATAAAAATAGGTACCACCCTCAAAGACCTTATTCCAATCTGCCATGCAATCGACTGATACCATAAAATAGTTGTTCGCAAGGAGCCTAATCTCCACCTCTCCCTCTGGCATCCATGTCCATTGAGCCCAGGATTCCAAAAATTGTAGCGAAACTCTCAAACCCATGAACTTGCAATAAAAGGAGTTCCTCGAATAGTATTCAATATCATTTGCAAGCAACTCCATTGGGATAACCAATTTTGATCTCTCTTTGCATCTTTCCAAACACGCACTAATCTTTGTTATGTGGGGACTACTAACCGGCCCTAGATCAATCATCTCCATCTCTAGTGAAAACAACATATTATCAAAAATATTTGCACCATGCACTGTAGGCTTCGAACCAAATCTTGAATGGAAATTCAATTTGGGGCTAACCCCAGATCTTTCCCCACACAACATAGCAATAAACAAAATCCCCGGTAGTTATGCAAAACCCTAGATCATGATTGGACTAAATGGAAAAACCTCGAGGGAAAGCATGAACCCCCACACAATAATCACCAGAAAAGGAAAAAGAAACACAAGTTTAACAGATTGAAAACCCACCTCCACTGACCCCGAATGCAGCAAAAACCACCACAGTGCAGACTCGAGCAGAACACAGAGAACAAGCTAGGGAACAGACACCCGAGCTCAGCTTGCAGAGCATGCGAATGCCATCAACCATAATATCATCCACAAAACTAATTTAATTGATTATCATCTTAATTTCCAAATTTATTTAATCAATGTTAATTTATTTAATGGATTAAATAAGGCCATTGGAATATTATAAAAAATCTAATAACACATGAAACAATGATAACACAAAAATAAACACTTACACATGTATCCAAATAGACCACAAAGGAGGGGCACTACATCCTCCCCCATAGGCTTTGACTTACTCCTAGAAGTCACAAGATGAAACAAAATGTGTGTAATCAAAAGCACAAAAACCCAATAACAACAACAATATCAACAAGTAAATGTCATGAATTAATCAATTGAAATTAAATGACTCAAAATAAAAGGAACGATACCAAAACGGTGACAGGGTTGCAAACAAACCACATTGTTAAACACAAGGATGGGGAACTTTCTTATCAGCTCCTTTTTTTTTTCACATTGACCCATTGGGTGTTTATGGTACTCGCCCTGTCCTGACAATGCAGGTGGAATTGAGGCTTAGTTCTTGCAATCTTGCATACTAACAAGTGTTGTGCACAATATATATATCACAAACACACCGCGAGAGGAAATTGTAGCATAGTAGGGAACCTGCAAGCGAGTGATACTACCCTATCCCTCTCACCAGACGACACATAGTAATCAACACAACTCTAATAATTTGTAAACAATTTTCTTCTTATCAGTTAGAAGAATATTCACATAATGATCCTAACTATAATTTTATTTCATATGTTATATTAGAAATGGATTACTACTTGACATTATAAATATTTACTTCTACAGATCCCAATTCCATTGCCTTTATTACTGAGTTTCCGAATTCAACTCCCTGGAAATCACAAAATACAATAGAACATAACACATTAGTATGAATAATTCAAACTTCATTTTACCCTTAAAATATTGTACTTCCATATAATCCTAGCATAAGTATCCACTCGAATGCACATTTTCGTTAAATCTCATCATTTCCACCCAAAGCACTCCACTTCAACCATTATTCAACACCAAATCTCACAAAAATTTCAACAAAAAGGGAAAAATTTTACACCTTCACAGATTCAAGAAAACATAATTCATCACTCCAAAACACAAATTTGTAGTTTTCATGCACACATAACACATTCACACACACAACACTCCTCACTAGAACCCATGCCATACAAAAACACAAGGGTCCATAGTGCATCCCCAACAGGAAGGATATCGGTGCATTGCGCACTACACCGAGGGTCCTACCCTTTCCACTAGTTTTTTGTGCAATTGAACCAACACCAACTAATGGGAAAAACATAGGTTACACAATGATGATAACAAAAAAAATTGAAACTCTAGACTCAAGGGTCTAAGTGCAAGGTTACATAGTGAGCACAAATAGTGCCCAGTGTATGAACCTATGCTCTAATACCATGATGTAACACCTCATCATGAAAACCTCAAAGGACAAGTAACGCAACAATTACAGAACAATTTTTTTTTAAGGTATAACTAAACATACGTGAGATATACATTAAGTTATGGCATGAAATTCATTTAAACAAATTCACTATAACCTACATCCCTTGCGGTACATGTAGAGACATTACGAAACTTAGTTCTATACAACAACAATAAAGAATGAAATCCAAAAGAATAAACCATGATCAAATGTATGATTACAATAATAACACAGATTAAAATTTCTCAATAAGAAACCATACACTTAAGTAAACACAAATATAAAAGATCAACATTAACAACATAAGATCTCAATGGGCATATTCCCACAGATACAACACATCTTATAACACCTACCATGGATCAATATTCACACAAATTTTACCAAAGATAAATTGATACAATACATTACATTGTTTAAGTATTACAATGATAAAAAGGTGTTTCCCAACATGAATGAAAACCATACAATAAGATAAATGATACAACTAAGCATTGGAACACAAAGTATCATAATTGGCTCTGAGTCAGATACAACTTTGGAGTCTCTACAAGTGGCACAAATCTGCACTTCTTTATCCTTGACTAGGGACCCAATGGGATGCCTAGCACATTCCACCCAACCACTGGGTCCGAAGACCCACCCCCCATGCTAAGGCACTGACAAGAAAGAATCCTTGGCCAAGATCATCCAAACAGAGAACCACATGACTCAATGTCATACAAGGGTAACAAGGAACACAAGGATAATCACAAAATCAATGAACCAGGACCAGAAACATGACATCCAAACATTACTTCAATAAATCACTTCACAACATCGATAAACCACTGCCAAAAACATAGCAACAATAATCATATATCATAACATCAATAAATCACTATAACAATAATAAGCCACTTTCAAATCTTAACAACAATAAGTTATTAGGCATAAAATAAATAGGCCACTTCGAGAGGCTTGCAAAGATAACAAATCATAATGGGTACTAGGGGAGAGTGTCATCGCATAGTCCTACATGGGTTATCCCGACCCTTCCCTAGGCGTTGGCTTCTCCTAGCTACCTAAGGCACCGACCCCCATCTATGGTTATCCTGGCTCTTCCTCCTACCTAAGGCTCCAACCCCATAGGGTGACTCATGCAAAGCCTTTAACCTCTCATGAGGATGAGGTAACGACCTTCCTAACCATGGCCTTCTCAATTCACCATTAGTCTGTAGAAGCCCTAATGGATAGACGAGTCATCCATATTTATCTTAATAATGCTATTACTACCCATCCCCCTAATTCTTTAATTAAGTTTTCACTTTTTTAATCTAACTCTTGCATGGGTTATCCTAGCCCTTCCTCCTATTTGTGGCACTGACCCCCACAAAGAGCCACTCTCCCTAGAGACCCAAAACATAAACCAAAATCCAAGGGGTTGTACCAAGACTTGCAAAGCACTGAAAACTCAAAACTAAAATACACGCGAGGCATATACTATCTCTCCAATATCCATATACATAATTGTTCATGAAATTAGGTACAACCAAAGCATAAACTCAAAATCATTATTACGATCAAAACCTTGGCAAGAATCAAATGAATGAAGTATCAATATGAAACAAGATTACCCTTTCCTCTGGAAGATTTCCGAAACCATTTGATACAAAAGTTCTTCCCTTAAAGCAATAACCAAAATCAACTCAATTCAAAATCAACCACAATAAACCAAAATCTTCTTGATATCAACCACCTACAAAAACAATAATAACCAACTAACTCACAATTAAATCTAAAAAATCAACACAACAAATAATCCCATCAACCAGGAAAATTCACTCTTACAAGCAACCTCATTATGTCAGGTAATATGAAGACATAACCCATCAAACCAAAATAAATAGATGTAAGTCCCACCACTCTAGTTACTCAATGAATATAAATCTCCTCAAATTGAGATAACACGAAGAGAAGAAACATTAAAATGGAAACATCCAAAATACACCTTTAAACATACAAATACATCCCATGAGCAAATCTTAAAGAATAATATACAATCAAATATATTTTATCTATATCAATACATACATATATTATTTATTTATAATTAACTATCATTTATTTGTTTGTTTACTTATTTTCATATATAATTTACCCTAAAAGTAATTGTCCTAACAGTAATTTAAAAGAATTATAAGCATGAAAGGAATTATATACAATTAATTAAACTATTCCTACTTACATAGGATATTTTACTTTTCTCTAGAAAGGAGATAATTTAAGGGAATCCTATTCATACTAACTTAATTTAGTTTAATATATTCCTTAAAAAAAACATGAGAATATGCTCCCTTTACTTTATATTTAAGGGATAACTTACGTTGACTTTCCTTTCTTTCATAGACTTTAAGAGCTTAATTTACATTTTACTTTGTTTTAAAGGTTTCATTATAAAGTGAAGCATTTCAAGACAAAGACTAAACTCTTCTTTCTTTTTATACTTAAACACGCTGACAAATAAAGCTCACCATTTTAAAGGGCCCCGAATTTATAATGCATAAAATCTTAGTGGTTTGCAGACGTTGAACCTCGCCTGAACAAAAGCCTCGTAGCATAAAATGGATTTATATGTATATATATAAATACCTGTATCTTTATTACTAAACACATGCCATTTCCAAGGTTGTGAAACGTAACACAGTGCTCAGAAAATGGAACTTTGGTAAAAATTAAATATGCAAAATGCAAGGAGGAAAAATCACAGCATAAGATATGGTAAATCGCTAACAGCGGATTTGATACTGGTTGCAAGAGATTAACCGTTGGTTTCAAAGAAGGGGAAAACAAATGGATTTTTTTAATTTATTTTTTTACAGGAAACGCAGTTTTAAGAATAGTGAGGGGGTGCAGTCTCTTATAGAACAATTTTCTTATTCAAAGAGAAGAAATAGAAACTAGTTTCATTTTAGCACGGAAGAGGGTCATGACTACGGAGGTCACAAGGGCAAGGCCAAAGCACCAGAAGACACTCTCCTATTCTCCATTTCCCAGACTTTACTCTAACAGAATCCATTTCTCCAGCACAAGATGCGTGGGCAAGAGATAAATGAGCAACATAGTTCGACTGGGTCATCGGGAGTGGCGGCCAAGGTTCGGGGTACTACCTTTAAATATGGTTTGAGAAAATTTCAACATAGGAAAAGATCTGAGACAAGGCAGCCATGGCGCCCAGCATGAAGTATACCAAATCAAGGAAGCGCTTGAGATAACAATCAACCCAGTGAATATTAATATAACTCTAAACCAAGTTATAGGCTGATGCATTCAAATCTGAAGATTACTCAGGCCTAAGAGACTTACAGAAATCTATATGAGTTTGAGAATCGATCTAAATGCTATCGAAAAGACACCTTGACAAATTGCGTTAAGGTTTATAGAATTTTTTCTGGATTAATGACATCAATAAACCAATCAAGAAAAGATAGGGGCTAGCGGATGGAAACAACAAGGTATCCCCAGATTCACGGAGTAGGAAATTAGAAGCATTTAAAATCATGCCATGTGCACCAGGTGATTTCTATAGGTGGGATACGTACAAAAAGGATTACAATTCCCTTTCAAAAGAATGATCAAAACATATTCAATTTAGCTAGCAAGAGGGCGGTGGCCAGGTTTGAAGACAGAAAATAATAGAAATAAAAGCAATATTTATTGAACAAGATCAGTCGATCCAGGTAAGGTATTGATTTTCATAGCAAACACAAGAAGTCTACATTTAGTTTGAGGTTGCAAACTCAAACGAAGTAAAATGGAAATTTATCGATGCCATGCAAATTGCAATGCAATTTACAGTTGGCGGAATACTCCAGATGTCTGAAAGTTGATTTATGAAAGAGAGAAGGCGACCATAATGGTAAGGGAACGGAAAATTTACCAAAGGTTTAGAATGGAAAAACAAAGATCTCCATGAACAGGGGCGGCAGAAACTTATTTTAGGAACTTTCCTTAGATCCAAAAATTCAGAGCACATCTAGACTGTGGTACGAATGATAAAACCATAGATGGTCTGCAGCGAAGAAAGAGTCTGATACACAAGAGGGCTTCATTGGTGACCCAGGAGAAACTCTAATACAAGGCTAAAATTGTTTTCTAACATAAAACTTCTTAATTTCGATTACAGAGAAGGCTATCCACTCAAGAGTTACAACCAAATTGGAACAAAATACAGAGCAACAATCTATAATGTATTTGAATTTCAATCAAATAATAATTATTTTACTTCAAGCGGCTCTACCACACTTTAAATATTCTCTGAGCTAACATTTAATTAAGGAGGAACGTTGGTACCTGTATGATTCGTACAACTAGGCTGGTAATGGTTGTCGGACTCAATCCTGAGCTATAGCTCCAGATTCTTCCAAAGCTTTAATCTTAAATTTTGCAGCTCCAACACTATAAACTCATTCTTCCACTTCGTTTTCCTTTTGTTATAGACTGAACAATATATCTTGTATGAGGCGATGCTAACTTTTTCCTGATGCATATTCTCAATGGTTTCGCAGACCAATCTTGATGTACCCCCCCAAAAATGGCCAAGAGTCAATCCCAGAATAAGGCGAAACTGGATGATTAAAAATCCTCCGTCTCTCTCCAAGATAGTAACTAATTTCCCACCAGGAAAGCTATTCCTTTTCAAGAACAAAAATCCACCAACATGGCAAGATTCCAGTTAGAAAAATAGTATGGAGTCATGCATGTGCACGCTTTCCGACTTTTTCCTATTTTCACTTGTTTTTACATCAGTTTAGAATCTTATCTTCTAAATTTAGTTAAAAATCACATTAATTTTCTATATTTAATTAATTATCTTCAAAAAAAACAAAATTATTAGTTATTATCAAATACCATTAACACAATGCTTTTTACAAAACAGATAATTTATTTATTTAATAATAGACTATTTACTTAATATTTCACAAAACTAATTTAATTGATTATCATCTTAATTTCCAAATTTATTTAATCAATGCTAATTTAATTAATGGATTAAACAAGGACATTAGAATATTATGTAAAATCTAATAACACACAAAACAACGATAAAACAAAAATAAACACTTACACATGTATCCAGACAGACCACAATGGAGGGGCACTACAACATTCATGCCCAAAACCCTAGAAAATTGAGAACATTAAATCAAATTGAGAAAGACTATGAAAGAGAAAAGCACTTGGAAGAATCGAGAAGTGAAAACAAGATCTAAAAACCATGAAAATTATTGTTTTAGGGTGCACTGGGATTTATATGCCAAGCTTGGTGATTTAGTCCTACTTTAGGAATCTAGGTGGAAAATGGAATCTTTTGGTGACTATTCAAGATCTATAGAAAGATGCCAGAAAGGGCTATACATGGAATCATACGCCCAGATGGGTGATTTAGTCCTATTACTAAGGTTTGAATGATATTTCTATAGCCTCTAGTGATATTCTATAGCTTCCACCTTGCCCAATCTTCAAGTCCAAAAAGTTTGAATTTCTTGATCTATACGTGAGTTTCCATGAAGATGATAAATTCTTGACAACTTTGACAACTTTTGGAACTTTATATTCAAAGCATCTTTAAGCTTCAATTCACCTAGATCTGCAAACACACATCAAGGGGGGAAAATGTTGTTTTGTTAGGGAATAGGGGTTTTCCTTGGTCAAACCCCATTGTGATAATTAAACGTTGAAATGAAATGGAATAACATGAAGGAATGATGAATGAACAAATGAAATGTTGCAACTCATGAAACCCTTGAAATAAAGGTTGAAAACTTGTGTGAAATGACTATCATTAATGTGGATCTTCATTCTTTATTGAATGTTGGAATGCTTTTTCTTGAATGCTTGCTTGAATCATGAAACCTACATCATAAATGTTAGCTCAAAAATACACATGATGCATGAATTCTTTGACATGATGCTTGATGATTTTCTCTTGATTCTCTTGATCTCATAAACCTTCTATAAGAATGCTCTCTCAAAATTTCTAGATGACTTGAAAACTTGCTAGGAGAAATTATGTGAAATAACCTTGTGTTTATACTTGTTTCTGCCTAATTTCCCAAAATTACAACACTACAAACTGACATCAGATCTAGGATAATAAAATCCTTCCTAGAATTTGATTTAAAATAGGTCTGGGTTAAAAAATCATATGACAAGTTCGGCGTATGAGTCCCAGTGGCCAAAACCTACGACATAGATTTCAAGAAGTGATTTTTTCAAAGCAACGTTTAAAATCAAGCCCTGAAACCTAGGTGGGAACCATACGCCCAAGGTGGCATATGAGTCCCAGATCCCTAGATCTAGAACACATAACCTAAAATATTGAATAATGATTTTCCATTTGTTAAATTTTGGGATTATCCATAGAAAAATGCATTTATTTAGGCTTGTGCATGCAAAAATAGGACCAATTAAGGCATAAATAACCCAAATTTTACAATGGAGGGCCCATACAAGTGTGAAAATATAAAGGGATACAATTTTCTACACTATAGTGTCTAATTGATACACTTCATTAGAGAGATTAGATTAAAAGCTAGGATTTGTAGACAAATTTTCAAAATTACATAATGAATCTTTCCAATAAAAATATTTGAAAACATCTTAAGGAACTAAGTTGTTAAACCCTTTAATTGTATTTCAAATAGAAATTTAATTTATAGTCTAAATTTTTTAAATAAATCTTCAATATATCTTATCTTACCTACCTAAAAAATATATATTATGAAACATAATACAAATTATTCAAACTTTTGATAGTCTAATTTTAAATTTTCATTTACATTTGATAATTTCTAAAACTCAAGTTTATAAAAAAAAAAGAAACCGAATTCTTAAAATTATACTTATTTAAGATGTGTGTCAATTAAGAAATTAAAATTAAATATTATTTAGTTTTTATGTGGAAGGAGACTGTATTAAGAGTGGACTAATAGATGTTGACCACTTTGAAAAAAAAATCCGTCCCCTCCCAACATTCAAAAGGTTGTATTTTTGGCATACAAGTTGCAGAATAATTTCAAACTACAATCAATGCATTTAATATGCAGTTTTGAGAGTAAATGGGTATGCCAAAGAGGTGGATGAAAGTATGGAAATTTTTTAAAAATATTTGTTTTCATAAAAAAATTATTTTTGTAAATTATTTTTTATTTTAGTGATTAGAATCATTAAATACAATCAATCATCAATTTAAATGTTCACAATGTATGCATAGTCTTATAGAGATAATAAATAGAAAGGCTCATTTTTTAAAGTTTAGATCTGTAATATTGTATCTTATTTCATTTAGCTGATATTAACTTTTGTAAACTATCTTAACTAATATCAAGGTTTGGTGTAGCATATTAATTTACAATTTAAATTGTGAGAGGTGGCTATATATACCGAGACACAAATTTTCTTTGAATTTAAACTTAGATGTAAAAGTTGGCTTTTATATTTTGGTCAAGCACAAAATCTCGATTTGAAAACAATAACATAATATGAATCAATAAGATTGACTTCAAACCACACAAAAATTTCAACACATTATTGCATAATTTGATACACGTAACAAAACACCTTCTAATAATGAGTGTTGCCACAATAGTGGTTTACAATTTCTCGGAGATCGTGATTTTTCTTGAAATCACATATGTTTAGAAAATATAATGATTTATGCCTTGAAATGTTCCATTTAAAGGATTCTAATTGAAGAGGTTTTGATCAAACCACCTTAGAATAAGCCCCCTTGGATAGAACCCCACTAGTTTTAAACCATACCTATAACGAAGTCTCCTTTACACCTATTAGAATGTTGATAAAAGACCACTTTTGCTTTACTTTTTGGGGGATCAAATGAATTCATTAAAAAATTATTTTTTTGTAAGTATGTAGTCATTATTATAAGCTTCCAAAAAAGTATAATTTTAATAAAATTTAATTTGATTATTATATATTAAAATTTTATTTCTTGTGAATGTAGGTTTTTCACCAAAAATG
Organism: Sequoia sempervirens; assembly: GCA_007258455.2. Classification (NCBI taxonomy): domain Eukaryota; kingdom Viridiplantae; phylum Streptophyta; class Pinopsida; order Cupressales; family Cupressaceae; genus Sequoia; species Sequoia sempervirens. The sequence goes on along the minus strand of VDFB02105785.1, from coordinate 135,372,377 downwards.
AAGATCTTTGTTCTGCACATGTGGAAAAATAGCAGATTATCAAATTTTTTTTTGAAAAATATGAGTGCACTAGATATTGAGGTCCTCGATCCAAGAAAATAATAAAAAATGAATTTCAATACATAAAGAAAATGTTACGTGTTATACAATTGTGTTATGTCTGAATTATAATTGGTTTGACTTCCAAAATTTATTAAAGAAAAAATATTCAATTAAAAACTATCTAACCAAGTGGAAGCACTAGATACCAGAGTGAAAAATCTAAATTTGAAAGAACCATAATTTTATCGTTAATGGAAAAAAAGTTATGCATTATATGATGAGCATCACTTTTTAAAAATGTTGTTTTTTGTAAAAAAACTAGTTTTCAAGGGAGATGGAAAAGGAAGTGCAATCTGATTCCAAAAAATTGAAAAAAAAACATATTTAGAATCAATAAACAAAATTTTACAAAACTCTAGTTTGCATCATTTTCAAATTCCTCACGGTTTAGCCACTATAGGTGCGTGAAAGTGAAAATTTAGTTAAAAAACATTATTTTAGTGGCCAGTTTGGCCAAAAATTGTAAACCACTATTGTGGGATCACCCACTATAATATCAAAATGTTGTTAGCAATTAATGATTGTTTCATATGACTTGAATATCATGAGGGGTTTAAAAAATTGATGCTTTCCTTGATGGGGCATGATGTATATCTTATTTTAAAAACTCAAGGTTGAATAATCTATAGATTATGATTTATGAAAGACAAGGATGGAATGTTTTTTGGTTTCTCTTGGATTTGAAATTCGAAAATTTTTTGATACTAGATATACTATACCTAATATCCTAAGGATGGTCGAAAGATTGATGATGAGATAAAGGTCTACGAAAATAATGGTAGAGCAAGGTATGCTCTTTTAAGTGGTCTTGCTAATTTTGAATTGGTGAAAGTTATGAATCTGAAAACTGCTAGAGAAATTTGGGTGAAGTTAGAAAGCATTTATGAAGGTGATGATAAGGTTAAGCAAGCTAAGATGTATAATTTGAATATCATGTTTGAGACCCTATGAATCTCTGCAGATGAAAAAATCACAAGATACTTGAAAAATGTGGATCAAGTTGTCTTGATGACATCAGAGGTCTTGGTGGAGAAATAAAAGAAGTGGGAAAGAAGGTACTTAGAACTCTTCATAAATATTATAGTCATAAAGTTTCTTCTATTGAGAAATTAAAAAATTTGATCCAACATACCAGAGATCAATTGTATAGTTCTTTAACTTCTTTTAAAATGAGAGAATTTGGTAGAAGTAATGCAAAATTTGATAGTGTTTTGAGGGCTAGGAATAAGAGAAGATTGTTGAGTCAAATTAGGAAGATCTTGATGATGTGGAATCTAAATTTATGGGAAGAATGAAAAAGGGTGCTATAAAGTACAGAGGTAAGTTTCCTTTCAAATGTTTCAGTTGTGGAAAGATAAGTTATGATGCTTCAAGATGTCCAAACAGAGCTTTGAATTGCCAAAATAAGTAGAACAAAGGTAAGATGATCAAGAAAAGTTACTATGTTAGAGAAGATGCCAATATATCTAATGATTAATCTGATTATGGGGATGATGAGGATGGTGGATGCTTTTTCATGGCTTTAAAAGATGAAACTAATTATGCTAACTTTGATAGTTGTGTGAAGGAAAGTGCTCTAGAAGCAAGTGCTAATACTGACTAGTGACAAGAGTCAGTTTCCTAAACCTGAAAAATATGAAAGAAGACTAGTTAGGTTTGGTGATGATACATCTACTAAGATATTTAGAAAAGGTTCAATCAATTTTGATGGCAATCATAACAATAATGATGTTCTTTTTGTTAAGGTTTTTAGACATAACCTCTTGAGTGCTAGATAATGTAAGGAAAGCTTATGTGCAGAACAAAATCTCCTAACGTCAAAAACTTAAGGAAGAATGTAGATATGACTTTAAATTTTTCAATTACAGTTTAATAAGACACACATGAAAATAATTAAAAAAAGAGAAATGGACACATACAGAATTGGACATCATATTTACGTGGGAAAACCCTTACGAGAGAAAAACCCACTAGACCAAGAAAAGTCTTTTTGTATTATAGTAAAAAAAAATACATACAAAGATCGAACTTACCTTTCTGATGTAAATTTTTCTAGCAACAACATTCACTGATCAACCTTGTACAAAGCACCACCATTGCAATGCTCTCATAATCATACAATGAATTGACACACTAATTGAATCGTGTTCAGAATCAAACCAATTTTCACTACCGAACTATTCATCATTGTCAACCATTCCAGAGAATAATCGTTTTGCTCACAGTCTATTGATCTTCCACATAGGAATGGTCACAACAGTGCAACTACCAACAATTCTCATTTTGCTTCTGTCATTGACTCAGAACACACCACGTAGGATAGGCATTCAGTTAAAATGTTCAAATGTATCACATGTCGGTGAGACACTAGACCTTGTCTCCCCAATACCAAAATGCCTGATCACAGAGCCATCGGCAAGGCCCAAGGTATCAACAACATCCTGTGAAGTCAGACTAATAGAAAATCAAGTCTCCTTGATGTCACAAGAAAACCAACTATCCTTATCAACAAGAGTCACATCGAACGCAAAACTATCGGCCAAAAATGTTTTGTCGCCAAGACTTCACACCAACATTCATCACATGCAGTGCTATCAACAAGACCATTGATATTGGAAAGAGATCATACCGAACTCAAATCCATCAGTGAGACCAAAGCCATCGGCAGGAGATCATATTGAATGCATACCTGTTGGAAAGATAAACACTATCACTTAGACTCTTATTGAGCCTTCATGTCACCCTGATGACATTAGTCATGGAGAGTCTCCCCAATGTTCACCAAGAACAAACCCATCGGCAAGAGATTTTCCACGATGGAATCAGATGGGAAACTCATAGGGATAACCAATGTCTTGTTGATAACCTCCATCAACAAGACAATTGCAAAGTCATGTAGATTTGAATTCTTTAGAAGTTTAGAACACAACTGCTAGTCAACAAGACATTCTGAGGGTCTCACCGATTTTTCTCTCTTAGGAGTTTCATGTCAGTAAGTTTGAGGCACATTTTCCAACAATCTCCCACTTGACGAAGATCTAACTGACACCTCCAGAGCACAATAAAACTACTAAAATTAATGGAAACCAAGGCCCAACGAATTGACACACCACCTATACTTGTCTATGCTCACTAGTTTTGTCAATGCATCTGCAACATTTTCCAGAGTATCCACTTTGTGTAAAAAGACCTTTCCATGCTCCACCATATCTCATACACAATGTTATTGCACATCAATATGTTTCATCTTGGGAGGGAAAGTAGGATTTTTTTCCAAAGAAATAGCACTCTAACTGTCATAGTAAATTGTGATTTTCCTTACATCAAACCCAATGTTAGAACACAAATGTTTTAGCTGATTGCTTCTTTATAGGCATGTGTAGCTGCCATGTATTTTGCCTCTATAATGGACAAAGCAACTACAACCTACCGCTTACTCATCCAACTAACTGTACAACCACCATTCATCATGAAAATATATCCACTAGTGGATCTTCTGCTATCAATGTCCCCTACCCAATCAGAATCCACATACCCTTGAATGCTGAGAGACTTCTATGATTCAACCAAATTTCCATGGTAACACAAAGCATATTCTGAATTTCCCTTCAGATATGTAAACACTCTTTTCACAAAATCCCAATGTGTCCTTCCAGGATTCGCCATAAAACAACTAAGTAATCCCACTGCTTGGGAAATGTTTGGTCTTCTACAGACCATTGCATACATTAAACTTCCAACTGCACTAGCATAAGGCACTCTGGTCATGTCCTCCATCTCTGAAGGAGATTTTGGACAATATTCAATAGATAGCTTCATTCTCTACAAAACTGGAACAGCTAACTACTTGCAATCAGTCATACAATATCTCTCCAGAACAGTATTAACATACTTACTCTGGCTGAGCCAAAGTTTTCTACACTTTCCATCCCTAGTTATTTCCATTCCCAAAATATCCTAGCTGCACCAAGATCTCTCATTTCGAACATTGCAGACAACTGAGATTTTAGATCAGAAATCATTAACTTACTATTTCCTATGAACAACATATCATCAACATAGAGAGCAATAATAAGAACATGATCATTTTCAGCTTTGAAGTACACACAATGATCACATTTTGATCTTACAAATCCCAATCACAAAACAAACGTGTCAAAATTCTGGTAGCACATTCTAGGAGATTGTTTTAATCCATACAGATATTTTTTCAACTTGCAAACCATATTTTCTTTACCTTTTTCCAAAAAGTGCTCAGGATGGGACATATAAATTTCTTCTTCAAGATCACTATGAAAAAATGTTTTCTTCACATTCATCTATTCAATCTCTAATTCATACGCTACTGCAAGTGACAAAAGAAATCTGATAGATGTCAGCTTAGCTACAGGAGAAAAAATTTCTCCATAATCAATTCCCTCTACCTAGGAATACCCTTTCGCAACCAACCTCACCTTATACTTTTCCAAACTGCCATCCAAACCGATTTTCCTTTTAAATACCCATTTGTATCCAACATTTTTTTTGCCTTCAGGCAAGGGCACCAAACTGCAAGTGTCATTCTTTTCTAATGATGCCATTTCTTCATTCATGGCTTCCAACCAAGAGTTTGAATCCTGCATTCTAATTGCCTCTTTGATTTTCCTAGGCTCATCAGTGCTAGAAATTAAAGCATAGGCACAAGTAGAATCTAACATAGAAAACCCATACTTATCAAGTTTCCTTCTTTCACGTGTTGACCTCCTCATAGGCTAAGGCTGAGGTTGTTATTCTTCAGAACTCTCAAAAATACTTGAGCTCTCCTCAATTTCAGGTACATTTTGAATTTTCAGTTCCTCTTTATTTGGTGTTGGAGGAATTTCAACTACATCCTTTTTGTTTTCTCACTTTGTCTCTGACTGCAAATCTAAAGTAGAAGGCTTCAGCTCATGAAAAATAACACTTCTTTTGTACAAAACCTTCTCCGTATCAGGATTCCAAAGCTTGTATCATTTTATGCTAGCACTATAGCCAATAAAAATACATTTAACAGCCTTGTTCTCCAATTTAGATCCTTTTCATTTGACACATGCATATACCTCACAACCAAAGACACGAATGTGTCTCAGAGAGGGCTTCTTTCCTAACCATGCTTCCAAAGGTGTTTTCTCAACAAGAGCAGAATTAAGAGAATGATTTATTAAATAATATGCTATTGCAACTGCCTTGGCCACGAACTTCTCCTCTAGGCCAACACTACTTAGCATACTTCGTGCTCTTTCCATCACTATCCTATTGAACCTTTTAGAAACTCCATTTTTTTGTGGAGTGTAGGGTGTAGTTTTATGTCTTTTAATTCCATGATCTTTACAATACCTTTCAAACTCATCATAACAAAACTCACCGCCATTTTCAGTCCTTAAGCATTTTATTTTTCTTCCAGTTTGATTTTCCACAAGGTTTTTAAATTCCTTAAAATGACTGAATACTTCTAATTTACTTTTCAAAAAATAAAAAAATTCCCTTCTTGAATTATCATCAATGAACGATACATAATATCTTGATTTAGACAAAGAAGGAACATTTACTAGACAAAAAACATCAAAATGCATGTAATCAAGTAAACCAGAAGATGTATGAGGCTGGAGTAAAATGAAACTATACAATGTTCACAAAACTTGAATTCAAGGTTATAGTCATCAAGCCCCTCAACTAGGTTTTTATTTTTCAAGGTTTTTAATCATTTTTCTCCAATGTGGCCTAGCCTATGATGCTAGAGCATAGTCTTTTCTGCTATAATTTTAAATTCCATAGAGTTTTCACTATCAAGAACTCTTTCCTCCTCTCCATAAGTAGCCTTTTGTGACTTTAAAGAGACATTATTGCATTAAACAACAAGTGCATCCAGCTTATACAAAGTACCAATACGTGCACCCCTAGCTAGCACCATTGAGCCTCTAGTCATTTTACAACCATTTGTAGAGAATGAGACTTGCACTCCAACATCATTCAACTTACTAATAGAAAGTAAATTTTGAGCTAGGCCTGGTATATGCATTACATCATTGATTCCCTTCGCTCTTCCATGACCAAATATTTCCATAGATGAATCACTTGCAAACTACACCTTTCCAGCATCGTATTTTTCATACTTTGTGAACCAATCTCTGTGAGATGTCATGTGTTTCCAAGGCTGCAATGAAGGCATTTGCATCACTCTGAGAAGAATCATTGTTGGAAGAATTCTTCTTCTTCTATTGTTCCTCTTTGCAATCCTTTCAGACATGACCAGGCTAGCCACAATTCCAGCACTTCACCTTGGACTTCTTTCCAGGAGACTTTGATCTCCCTTCTAATTTCAATTTGGACTTGTCCTTCTTCTTTCCTTTTTCTTTTGATCTTCCTCGAACAACAAGAGCCTCCTTTTCCATCTCAGAAAATTTTCTTCTAATCTCTTCTAATAACAAAGAAGAAATAATATCTTCCATCTTAAAAGTGGATGTCATATTCCCAATAGCCATCACCAAGTGATCCCAAGAATCTGGAAAAGAACATAACAATAGCATACAATGATCTTCTTCATCAATCTTCACACCCAGAGGTGCTAACTAGGCAATCAACATATTGAAAGCATTCAAATGATCAACAACAAATGCTCCTTCTTGCATTTTCAAAGAGTACAACTTCTTCCTAAAGAACAACTTATTCACCGAGGACTTGCCCTAATAAATAGCTCCTAGTATTTTCCACAAAGAAGATGCTATCTTTTCTTCATGGACGTTTAGAAGAACAAAATCTGCTAGATAGAGCCTTATCAACCCGTTTGATTTTTGATCTGTAAGGTCCCAATCCTCTTGCTTCATGCCTGTAGGTTTTGTTCTAGACACAACGAGCAAAATATCATGATCAACCAACAAATCTTCCATTTTGAGTTTCGATAACTCAAAATTGTTGCCATTGAATTTCTCAATTTCACTCTTTCCTAATGTGCTTGCCATCTTAATCTGTAATTCAAATTACCAGAATTCTACAAGATTCCTACTAAATAGAATTGACACAAAAAACCCAACTGGCCAGGCTATGATACCACTTGTAAGGAAAGCTTAGGTGTGGAACAAACTCTCTTAATGTCAAAAACTTAGGGAAGAATGCAGATATGACTTTAAATTTTTCAATTATAGTTCAATAAGACACACATGAAAATTAAAAAAAAAGAGAGAAATGGACACATACACAATTGAAACCAGATTTATGTGGGAAAAACCTTACGAGAGAAAAACCCACCACACCAAGAAAAGTCCTTTTGTATTATAGTAAAAAAAATTACATACAGAGATCGAACTTAACTTTCTGATGTCAATTTTTCTAGCAACAACATTCATTGATCAACCTTGTACAAAACATCACCATTACAATGCTCTAATAATCATACAATGAATTCACACACTAATCAAATCGTGTTCAAAATCAAGCCATTCTTCACCACCGAACTATTCATCATCATTGACCATTCTAGAGCATAATCATTTTTTCTCATGGTCTGTTGATCTTCCACACAGGAATGGTCACAATAGTGCAACCACCAACGGTTCTCATTCTACTTCTCTCATTGACTTGGAACACACCACGTAGGATAGATGTTCGGTCAAAATGTTCAAACGTATCGCATGTCAGTGAGGCACTAGACAATGTCTCCCCGATGCCAAAATGCCCAATCACAGAGCCATTGATAAGAGCCAAGGTATTGACAAAATCCTATGAAGTCAAACCAATAGAAAATCAAGTCTCCCTGATGTCACAAGAAAACCAACTGTCCTTATCGGAAAGAGTCACATTGAATGCAAAACCATCGACCAAACATGTTCTGTCGCTATGACTTCACACCGATGTTGATCACATGCAGCGCTATCACCAAGACCATCGCTATTGGAAAGAGCTCATATCGAACTCAAACCCATTGACGAGACCAAAGCCATCGACAGGAGATCATTCTGAATGCATACCTGTTGGTGAGATAAACATTGTCGCTTAGACTCTTATGAAGCCTTTATGTCACCTGGATGACATTAGTCGCTAAGAGTCTCCCCGATGTTCACTAGGAACTAACCCATTGGCAAAAGATCTGCCATGACAAAATGAGATGGGAAACTCATAGTGATAGGCAATGTCTTGTGTATAACCTCCATCGACAAGACAGTTGCAAAGTCACGTTGATCTGAATTCTTCAGGACTTTAGAATACAACTGCTAGTTGGAAAGACATTCTGAGGGTCTGATCAATTTTTCTCTTTTAGAAGTTTCATGTTAGTAAGTTTGAGGCACATTTTCCAATAGATAAATGTGTAGCAAAGGATACAATCTTATGTTTTAGGGTGATGGATGTGAGATCAAAAAAGGCTCTAGAACTGTGATTACTACTGGAAGAAGGAAAAATGGAAATTTCTATTAGGTCAAAGGTGTTGATGGTTATTGCTTCATGACTCAAATTAGTGAGAGTTGGATATGACATAGAATAATGTGTCACATAAATTTTGATAGCCTAGTGATAAAATCCTTATTTCAAGCTATGAAAGATCTACCAAAGATTACAAATACTATCAATGTTGTCTATAAGGAATGTCAAGTTTGAAAGAAAGCTTCAAATTGAAAGAACAATCTTCTACCAAACTATTGGAATTAGTACATACAGATCTTTATGGTTTTATTGGAGTAAGAAATATTCAAGGTGACATGTATTTATTGCTATTAATTGATGATTATTATATCTAATGTAAAGGGATACTTTTCTCAATGAAATATCAGAATCTCTAGATAATTTTAAAGCATTCAAATTTTTGATTATGTTAAAACTAGAAGAGCCAATATCCAATACAATGCAGTCATCAAGGAGGAAGAGAGGAGGCTCCCAAAAAGAGAGACCTCTAAAATAATTAGACATGAGAAGTGAGGTAGGGTAGGACGATTAATAACAAAATATTTTGTTTGGAACATTGAACCAAATACAAAACAACTACAAAGAAAAGGATCTGTAGCAACAAAAGACTAGTCCAAAACATAGCTAGGAAGGAAAAATCCAATTTAGCACCAGGAGACTAGACTAGAGAACACCACCCTATAGTAGGGAGACCATAGAACACCACCCAGGAGTAGGGGAAAAACCAACACCAGCCAATCACTTAAAATGTTGAACCAAAGTCTGCAACCAACATGCAACAACTCAAGAGTTTCATACACCGAACATAAAATAGACGAGAGGGAACAAGAGATCCCTTTCCCCAAACACATCGGCATGAACAAAGGAACACACCATAGAAAGCTACCACCCTGAAAGAGTAGGGGAAACCAGTGAAAGCTTGAAGATTAAACAATGAACAAAGGGTAGTTGAGTGCCCTCCGTTCGGTCATCGTTGATGTTAAGTAAGTTGTTGTTAGTAATGTCATGATGATGTGGTGATTTTATTATTTAATTTAATTTTAAGATTATGAGATAACACTAATAATACGCTTGGAGTTGATTAATTAAGTTAATTTAATTATAAGGTTACTTGTTTTATTTGGAATTAAATAAATAATTAGATTCAATAATAAATGTTAATTTAATTATCTTGGGAGTTAGTTATTGAAAGTAATCGAATTTGATGAGGAAAAGTAATTATCATTTAATGATTAAATTCAATTAATAAATCTAAAAGTAAGAAAATATTAGAGAAGAATAAATATTAAAATTGTACTTAAGTTTAAATAAATTACAGTAAAAATATTTATTCAATTATATTTTAATTAAAAGTTAATTATTTATGAAAATTTGTTTTAGTTAAAATTTAGAGTTAAGTGGAAGTAATTTAAAACATAAGAATTTGTTGGTTGAAATTCAATAAATAAATACATAAAGTAATAATAAATTAAAGTGGGTAAATAAAAAAATTAGTTATTTTTGAAAATCTTTTACGGAGGAGAAAGAGGAGTTAGGGCGGTTGAACGGAGAATTTGGTATTTTCTTTAAGAGGAGGCAAGAAAAATTTAGGGAAAGATTCTTCAAAATCAAATTCGAAGGGAGACAAGGACGGGAGAAGAAGATGAAGAAGGGGATTTCAATTGGAGGCAAATTTTCCAGGTTTTTAAATCTCTTTCAATGCATTTAATTTTCAAAGTGAAGGATTGTTTGCATTGTTAAAAGACTAAATTATTTTTGAAAACTATTGTGTATTATCTTTGTACTTGAAGTCCTTGCCATGCAAAATTTACTGGTATAGCTGTGAAATTTGTACAATCACTCCAATCATTTATATAAACATATTAGCCTCTCTGTATTGAAAAAAATTTATGCCCAAGTTGGGGTTTTCTGTGTGAATATTTGAGTTGATATCTTGTCCAAATTGTGAATAAATTATATATTTAAATGCATGTATAAATATACACTGTATTTACATATAATATATATATATATTGTATTAAAATCAAACTGTAGATTAGTGAAAACTGGTGTATTGTTTTGTTTATGAATAGAGCAAATTTGAAATGTTGAAGGGGCCTTTCCCCCAAATTACCCTTGTGGCGCCGGCTAACACAAGCCATATTTCTTTTAAAATATTTGAAATAAAACTTAAACCTGCAGTCACCGTGTAAAAATGTGATGGTTGCAGCCTTTGAAACATAAATGTATGCACATATATTAGATATAAATATATATTATATATAAAATATATATGACTTTAAAAAAAATATATATGACTGGGTTTTTCATAACCGTACCCATATAAAAAGCTTCAAGAGTTTGTATGCTATAAAATCCGCTAAAGTTGAAGGAAAATGAACTAAAAATAACAATATTTAAATGCACCAATCAATGGTCAAGATCTTTTCTTAAATATTTAGTGCTTAATCTACTTTATCTTTTCTAGATATTCAATGCTTAATCTCCATTTTCAGCATGTACTATTCTACTGGAATGTTTTTCATTCAATTATAAACTTATGAAGGAAAGTTACAGCCATTAACAGAGCATAAAGTATTCAATGGGTCCTCCATTTCTCCATTATTATTTCTAGTCTCTTAGATCCTTGTAAGCCTCTTCAACTCTAATGTTTATTTTATATATTTTGGTTTTGTTAAGCTGATAAAAATGAGATATTCTAGAACCAGATTTTTTTTGTACAACTACTGGCCACCCAATCAGACATTTTCTTCACAAACTTTTTGTGGTGAAAGATCTTTGATTTTGCTGCTTCTTTATTCTCTGGAGATTTCTTTGTCAGGTTGGAAGACAATATAAATAAGGGAATAAAGATATATATATATATATATATACAAATAAAATATCTGTGAATAAGATTATTTACAATAGGAAATATATACAAGTAGGTGCCAGTAGACATAGTTGTAAGTGTATGTTTTCTTTACATCAACAGTATAATATTCAGATTTAAAATTATTAATTTGTTGAAACCATTCTTTATTCTTGTGTTGATAAATTCTGAGTATATATATATGTGTGTGTGTGTATGTATAAATTGATAGATATGAATATATATATTTGTTCTTACTTGATAATAAACAAGTTCTAATTTAGAAATGGATAGATTTGAATCTGGCTGGAATAATCGATACTCTGTTGTAAGTTGGTATAATTCTGTGTTAAAATAGTTTTACTTTTTAATTTTGATTTTATGTATCTTTATGTATGTGTGTGAATATGCAATAAAATATAGGCAAAATTATCACAGCTGCAACGTTAGACTTGCAAAAGTATAGTAAATTAAATAGTCACTCTGAAACCCTTGGCAGTGTCACAGCAATTAGAGTTGAAACATTGTACAGAATTAATTAGCCTCTCTGATTTCCTTGTCAACCTATCTCAGCTATGGCATTTGAATTCCCAACTGCATATATGAGTGACTTTTTTATTTTGAATTTATACCTTTTTTATTATTATTCTTTTATATGCATATGGTTATATAAACAAGTATAGATACATAATTAGGTTAAAATATTTGAGTGAAGGTAGTCTTTTATATTTAGAATTTATGAGGATATTTCAATATATAAGTAGATTTGTATGATGAGTATTATTCAAAAGAAAATGGTTCTTATTTATATAATATGTTTATAAAACATGAATAATTTCTTTAATTGTTTTGTTTATGATTTTATCGTGGTGTAAAAGTAAAATATGAATCGAGTGTTAGAATGTTCGGTAAGATAGTGAGTTAAGTAAAAGTGTAATTTTATTTTATGGTAAGTGAAGTAATAAAAGGTGATAAAGAATTTTAATTAGATAGTTGATTTGTAAATGAAGTATTGAATTCGCTTTAGAAAATAAAAGAATTGGGTAAATAATTAAAGTAAAAATGGTTATTTCGATAGGTTGTTTAGTAAAATATTATTTAACCAAGGATTTTAACGGAATAAACATTATTGAATTAGGTATTTAATTTTGTTGTAGATAAATGAACTGTGTATTTAGTTAAAGTAAATCGATTTATATGGAATTATTCCTTAAGACTTTGTAATTAATGTGTTTATATTCAGAAAATGATTCTTTTTATAGGAGTTAGAAAATTAGAATTATCAGGTAGTTAAGTTATTGAGTAGGTTAGTAAAGTGATTAGAAAGAGAGTTTCCTTATGTTAATAGTTAGTATTTATTTGGGTAACTTTGGAATAATAAATATCTTCCTCTTTAATTTGAAATAAATAATTGCTTATTTTTATAGAAATTTAGTTAAATAAGTGAATTGAAGTAAATTAAGTTTAAAAGAAAATATATTAATGCATATATATAGGGTTTTAATGAAAGAATACATTTTGCCTATGTGAACTTATTGTGTAACATTGATAGATTAGTTTATTCTTACTTTGGTTAAATTAGAAATAGTGAAAAGTAGAGTTTTGTATGTGCTTGCTCTGCGTAAGTAAAATTAGATGATTATGGAATATAATGAAAGTATAAATATTTTGTTATTAGAAGAATCAAGTTGCAGTCCATGGAGATGGTTATCTTATAAACGCTATAGTTATTTTAAATATAATTATTTGTAGTAAACACTCTTTTAATTAAATTAAGTGGATACCTTAAAGTAAGTGATAAGAACGTTGAAATAATGCCTAAATTAAAGGAATGTCTTTATGGTTATAAGGTGTGAGTGATTGTTGTTTTAAACAAAGTGTTTTGGTTATTGGTTTAAGTGTTATGTAATTGTTTTAAGATGGGTGTTATTTGTGGGATATTTATGGAGATGTCTCGATGGCCTGTTCATTGTAAGTGTTTTAAGATAGTGTTCTTCAAGGTTGATGTGTCTAATGGTCCTTGTATGTAATTATGTGTGTAAAATGGGAACCCGTATTATTGTTCATGATTGTTTTAATTTGTGTTGGAAGAGTATGCTTGAGAATTAGTGTCTTGTGGCTTAAAACATTAGATTTTATCTTCACTTCACAATATTGTGCGGTCCTTAAATGTTGGAAATGATTGATCTTTAAAATAATGTTCTTATTAGATTGCTTCGAGTTACTTCTTATTGAATGAATGGTTATATTGTATTTGAATGTGTGGTTTATGGATTGTTTTGATAGACCCTTTCAATGTGAAGTTTCGTGAGTTGATTTTGAGTTGGAGATTTTATCTCATTTTATTTATGTTGCTATTCGTTGGAAACCCGTATGTGTTCTTTTGCTCTTTGCCCTAAGTGGTAAATCAGTTAATGTTATCTTTGTCATGATTGATGATTTTGCTTGAGTTGTTAATGAGTCAATTGAAAAGTTCTTTGAATTATGGGTATTCCGAGAGGAGAAAATAGAGGTTTCCCTTGGATTCTCGAATTAGTTCGTATCGAAGTTGTTGAAGTTGTTGTTGGAGTTGTTGATCTTATTTTGATGGATTCTCTCGCTATATTTGAATCGCATTTGGTTCTTCAAGGTTTTGCTTTTATTGTTGTCATATTTTCATGGGGAAACCCTAGTGTAACTTTATGAGAATCTTCCGGAGGTTTATTTTACTATTGGTTAATGTTCCTCCTTTTATGTGCCCTTGTTGTGGCAAGTGTTTTGGTTTCATGTTTTTGAAAGGGTTGTACATAAATCGTTGAGATTTTGATTATGTATTTATGGCAAGATGGGTAATGCCTTGCATGCTTCTCTATTGTGATCTAATGTACTTGTTATGGTGTACAACCCTTGGATTTGGTTTTTATGTTTTGAGTGTCTGGAGTGAGAGTGGCTCTAAGTGGGTGGTCAGCGCACAAAGGGGCGCCAGGATAGCCCTCGTTAGAGTGAAATTAATAAGTGATAATTTAAATAATTAACTATGGGGTGGGTAGAATCACATTAAAAAGATAATTGATGCCTCATCCGCCTTTGAGTGCTACCACAGACTAAAGGGGATTGAGAAGGCCGTGGTTGGCAAGATCGTTACCTTGTCTTCATGAAAGGTTAACGGTTCCACATGAGCAACCCTATGGAGCGGCTCCTTGAGATAGGTAGTCTGGATAACCATAGATGGAGGCGGCTCCTATCCTGGATTGTCTGGATAATTCGTCAGTAGACGGAGGCGGCACCTTGCGATAGTGGTAGTCTGGATAATCCATGTTAAGCCATGTGATGACACTCTCCTCTAACACTCCTTATTATGTTGCTTCTTTGGAAATCCTCTGGAAGTGGGTCTTTGTCTTGAATTGATGAAACATAGTTGTTTTGAATTGATTTATGGTTTTACCCTATTTGATCTTTGGTGTATTCTTTGGTCTTGTATAAATCTTGTGGATGTTTGGGTTTTGACCTTGTACTCTTATGGTACTGTGATATGATGTTATTGTATTGTATCATTGCGATTTAGAATTGTGATATGTTTATTAATTCAGCTTGATTTGGAAGTGTTTTATGGTCATCCTTTGGTTACTTGTTTACTGGTCATTGCTTTGAATTATGTGATGAGAAGTTATTATGTTGACCCCTGGATGTGGTTGATTATGTCTTTGTAATTCCTGAGTGTTATGATACTTTTGTATGACGTTGAGTCTTGTGGTTCCATGTTTGGATGTTCTTGGTTGAGGTCTCTTTCTTGTTAGCTCCTAGCACGGGGGGTGGGTCTTCGGACTCACATGGTCGGGTGGAACGTGCTAAGCACCCCATTGGGTCCCCAGTCGAGGATCGAGAGGTGCGGATTGGTGCTGTTGCAGCAACTCCAGAGTTGTATCTATTTTGGAGCCAGTTATGATACTGTGTATTCATCTATTCATTTGTATCATGATTCTTGTTGTATGGTTTCCGTTCATGTTGGAAACACTGTTGTAACCTTGTACTTCTTGGATATTATACTGTAATGTAATATTGGCCATGGTAGCTATTATTCAATGCGTACCCAAATGGTTTCTTATCAATGCTTAAATATGAATGTGTTATATTTGTTATTGTTTACTTAATATCTTTGGATTCTATTCTTTATTGATGTTGTATGGATCTAAGTCGCGTAATGACTCTTCGTGTACCCCAAGGGATGTATGTGTTAATGATTCTATTTAATTGAAATTCATGTTATGATTTAATGTGTATTACATGTATGTTATGTTTATTTAAAAAAAAAAAAAATTGCTATAATTATTGTGTTATTGTCCTTTGGGGTTCGCACGGCGGGGCGTTACAACATTGGTATCAGAGCCAGGTTCATACACTGGGAACTATTTGTACTCACTATGTAACCTTGCGCCTAGACCCGTACGTCTTGAGTTCCACTTCTCTGTTGTCCATGTTGTGAACCTGAGTCTCACCCTGTTAACCGGTGTTGGGTGAATGGTAGGAGAAACCGATTGAAAGGATAGGACCCGTGGTGTAGTGCGCAATGCACCGATATCCTTTCTGTCAGGGATGCTCTAGGGACCCTTGAGTTTTAGTGTTTGTTTAACTGAGTTCTTTATTAAACAACTTTGTATCAATTGAGTGGCCCCACCTCAATGGTGTTTGTTAAATGAACTAAGTTTATGGAATACTACTTTCTCAAAGTCCACCAGTAACCACCTCAATAGGAAGGACTCCACCACAAAAAAGTTCCGAAGAGTGATAATTGAAAGTTGGAACAGTAAATGGGCCAAAATGGAACCCCTTCAATCAAATTTCTTGATAGTTTATGAAAAAATCTAATAGGAGAAAATTACGGTACTCTGTTGAAATTTTAACAAGCTTTTGATTTAGAAAGGAATTAAACTGCAGCCAATTGCGAAGGTAATGTAGTGTAATATATCTTGGAGAGTTAGTTAAATTGTAAAGTAATCAAACTTTTTGATGAGGAACTAAGTAATTATCATTTAATGATTAAATTCAATTAATAAATACTAAAAGTAAATATAGAGAAAATCCCCCAACACAGGACAATGAGAGCCCATTCCAAAAGGAAAATGAGAGCAAGCAAATTGCCAAGAAATATTCACAAGAGCTCCAAAAGAAGGAAGCCCCAACCACACCACCATCGCCTAGAGGCAAGCCAAAAAACATAAAATATTTCTCTATTATAATTAGTATTACAAACTATCAATCACACCTTGGTGTGCAATGGGTACGACAAAGCTCAGTGTGGATGGTCAAGTATGGAAATTTTTAAATTTTTTTTTCAAAATAAATTATTTTTGTAGGTATGTGCAGGATCATCTTGGAAAAAACAAGCCCTTAAGTGGCAAAAAATTCAAAAAAATCATAGTTAGGAAACTTGACGTAAAAATTTAAATAAGTTATCTATATTATTTCAAAATATGTAATAATATAATTTGTAGCAAATTGAATGTAGTTTCTAAACTACTAGGTTTATTTAGAAAATAAAAAAATCTATTTGGTGAAAAATTGAAATTTCAATACGTTATTACTTAAATTTCGGGGAAAAAATAAAAGAAGTAGGTGTCTGTCTGACCACCCTAACCAAAAAAAATGATAATATTCTTTTATAATATTTTATACATAAGTAGAGGACTCATGTCCAGATGTGATGCATATTTTTTTGTAAGTTTTTTCCAAATAAATAATTAATTATGAATTTTTTATTACAACTTTTAAAAAATATAAAAACTGTTATGTCTAACCACCTTAACGGTCAAAACTTCATGAAATTCAATTTTCTTTTTAATCCTATAGTATGCAAAACATAGAATGTGATGCATGTTTTTGGATTCAAAAAAAGGTAATCTTGTTTGAAGCTATAGATGTTTTCAGCAACTTTATCAATCGGGACTTTAGTACGTAATTGAAATAGAAATGAATAATAATTATTTATTAAATTCAAAATGAAGCATAATTTATATTGGTGGAAAGCTGAGAATATCCTTCAAAAACCTTTTTCATTTCATCAATTTTGGATAAAAAAAGTTGTCAACCATATACCCCTACAAATACCCATCATATCGCCACTTTTTGGCCCATCATGATCCTGCACATACCCCTGTAAATTTAATCATTTTTAGTTGAGATGAATACAAAAGTGTAAAATGTGTTTTCATGTTCTTTTTTATCATCTAAAGTTTCAATAACATGTTTATTTAACACATCAACTTGGAAAAATCATTAAAATATACAAGGGTATGTGCAGGATCATGATGAGCCAAAAAGTGGCGATATGATGGGTATGTGGTTGACGACCTTTCTTAACAAAAAAATTGATGAAATGAAAAGGGTTTTTAAAGGATATTCTCATTTTCCAAAATATAAATTGGCTTTACTAACACAAGCCATATTTCTTTTAAAATATTTGAAATAAAACTTAAACCTGCAGTCACCGTGTAAAAATTCATTATATTACTTGAAAAATATAAAAAAATATGCATATATTATTATATCTAAAATATATATGACTTTAAAAAAATATATATATGACTAGTTGGGTTCATAACCGTACCCATATAAAAAGCTTCAAGAGTTTGTATGCTATAAAATCTGCTAAAGTTGAAGGAAAATGAACTAAAAATAACAATATTTAAATGCACCAATCAATGGTCAAGATCTTTTCTTAAATATTTAGTGCTTAATAATTATCTTTTCTTATTCAATGCTTAATCTCCATTTTCAGCATGTACTATTCTACTGGAATGTTTTTCATGAATATTTCGCCACTTAAGGGCCTAGTTTTTCCATGATGATCCTGCACATACCCACAAGTAAAATATATATTTAATAAACAATTGCATTATTCTAGTGTGTAGAATGGTTTGTTGAAATGTTTGAGTTGGGATAATATTGATCATTAATGATTAATTTTAATAAATTATACGTATTGTTTTTTTGATTATGTAAAGTGATTAGAAATAGGAATTCGGTAAATATTTAATAGATATAAAAAGAAAAAATAATAGTTACAAATTTACCATCTATAATTTATATTTCATATGTTGTCTAGTTTAGATCAATAGAGAAGGGAAATGAATGTTTCCATGTATTTTCTTGATCATTCAAAGATAAAATAACACATGATTGATAAATGAAATAAGAGAAAGAATTATTAATGTATTAAATAATAGAAATAATTTTAAATAAATGCACACACTTTTTTTTTGGGGGTATGTGCATTGAAATTGGGTACCAAAAGGAGGTCTTAAGTGGCCAATTATTTCTAGATCTACAAAAGTTCATATTTAGTGAGAAATTGAAGATAGTTATATATAACTAAAAATTTGAAGACGCAACAAAAAAAGTTGTGCTCCAAATCTACTTTATAAACTATTATTTTTTCTCTTAAAATATGTAGGTTAAGTAGTTCAAATAGGTGGAACACATAAATTGTTCCTCCTTTTATCAAAAAATATAGCATAACATCTATTGTGCTCATGCTAAAGTTTGATTTTATTGAGT
This sequence comes from Sequoia sempervirens, assembly GCA_007258455.2. Taxonomy (NCBI): domain Eukaryota; kingdom Viridiplantae; phylum Streptophyta; class Pinopsida; order Cupressales; family Cupressaceae; genus Sequoia; species Sequoia sempervirens. Next base: position 135,353,479 of record VDFB02105785.1, on the reverse strand, counting down.
ATTTCAAAAATCACTTTAATAAAAAATTAGGTAACACCATGTACTTTATTCATTATTTTATTGTTAATTATTTTTTATGAATATATAAATTTTACTAATTTTCAAAGTGAAGGATTGTTTGCATTGTTAAAAGACTAAATTATTTTTGAAAACTATTGTGTATTATCTTTGTACTTGAAGTCCTTGCCATGCAAAATTTACTGGTATAGCTGTGAAATTTGTACAATCACTCCAATCATTTATATAAACATATTAGCCTCTTTGTATTGAAAAAAATTATGCCCAAGTTGGGGTTTTCTGTGTGAATATTTGAGTTGATATCTTGTCCAAATTGTGAATAAATTATATATTTAAATGCATGTATAAATATACACTGTATTTACATATAATATATATATATTGTATTAAAATCAAACTGTAGATTAGTGAAAACTGGTGTATTGTTTTGTTTATGAATAGAGCAAATTTGAAATGTTGAAGGGGCCTTTCCCCCAAATTACCCTTGTGGCGCCGGCTAACACAAGCCATATTTCTTTTAAAATATTTGAAATAAAACTTAAACCTGCAGTCACCGTGTAAAAATGTGATGGTTGCAGCCTTTGAAACATAAATGTATGCACATATATTAGATATAAATATATATTATATATAAAATATATATGACTTTAAAAAAATATATATATGACTGGGTTTTTCATAACCGTACCCATATAAAAAGCTTCAAGAGTTTGTATGACAATAAACTCTGCTAATAGTGCTCTAAATCTACTTTCAAATAGGGGGAGCACAAAAGTTCTCTCTATTTTGAAGATCTTATCTTATATATTCGATGTTACTCCCCCTTTATGTTAACCCTTTTTCACTATTTTTATAAATCATTTTCAGTGATAAAATTAACTACATGGTTTATGCTTCATTTTTTTGCTAGACTTAAAGAATTATTTGCCATTAAAAATAAATAGAAATTAGAATGTAATAGTATTTCTCCATTATTACTCTTTTTTGTGATTTTATTGTTGCCTAAATTTGTAAGTCTATATTACCTATGTTCATTTTGTGATAGTGAGTTTCTGATTTTCTTATTTGTAGTGGTATTCAAGTGTTACGAAACAGTTAATTCAAATGAATAGAAGTAAATTGAAGATTGGGGGATCAATTACAAAAATGCTTATTGATGGTGATTGAAATAGAATGTGCCAGGATTATTAAAATAAACATTATTGAATTATTTATTTTTTTTATGTACTTTATTATTAAAGTAATCGATTTATAGTTATTAGGATTTTTTATGGTACTTCAAACAAATGATTTTATAGTGTAAATTTTGGGGTATATTATAACTTTTAGTAAAGTGAATTATAAAGTGATTTTATGAAATTGTTCAATTTATTGGGTAGACTTTTAATATATATGTCCTCTTTAATTTGAAATTAATAATTGATTATGTTATAGATTTAAAATAATGTTATAATAATTATTTGTAACCATATTTTATTTTTTGTGCTATAAAATATCATATTATTGCCCATATGTTTAGATTTGTACCATGAAAGTACACTAATTTTCTCTATTTGAAATAAATTTTTTAATGAAATTGCTAACATTATATCCATCTATTATAAATTTTATTGTCAAACTATAATAAATATACCCATAAGGTCAAAAAAATATTAAAAAATATTGTTTTTGATTATGAAAGAATACTATTATTATACCAATTTGTCTAAATTTTTTTATACTCATATGTTTTAATTTTGGCCATGAAGCTACAAAAAGAATTCCCTCTTGGAACTCCAATTGTTGTGCCATGAAACTAGTACATTAAAGACATAGCCTAATTGTGTTAGAGAAGTATAGAATCGATACTTAAGAGGTTGAATTTATGTTTTAAATGTATCATCATTATGCATGTCTCTTAGCTTTTGTTATAAAGCTACACACATTATATTCATATGACCAATTTTTGTGCCATGATACTACCATTTTCAAGCCATATATCTAAATATACATTATAGAATAAAATAACGATTTCAAAAAACTAGTTGACATCTTAAAGTTTCTCACTTTAAGTATTCAAAATATTTTTATTAAGGCTCAAAATTGAGATTTAAGAATAATATATGTTGAATTAGAGGATTCACTAAACAATTTCACAACTCTAGTGGTGAATACCAAAAAATTTGCACAACACATAGCGTGAATATGACAAAGCATTTTTATGTCATGAGTTCTATGTCTTTTTTGTAAGAGAAAAAAACCTTGTGTTATCTATCATGGTCTTAATTATGTATTGTGGTACTACCATTTTAAATATTACAGTCACACCAAGAAGAAAAATGGTGAATTTTACTATCATGCAAGGAATTTTTTTGAAAATATAATTGAGATTTAAAAAAAAAAATCTCAAAGGCTGTGGTAATCATTAGTCATTTTAAAACACTATGTTTGAGAAGCCTTACTATCTCGTCATGTTTAGAACAAAAACAATATATATTCTTGATATCTTTGTAGGAACTTGATTGCTATTCATCTCTTGTTATGCTTCAAAATTTTCTCATCTTTATAATACTAAACACTTGCTTGACTAGCAACAAGTAAGATCATTATGGAACTCTTAATGATATGTATACATGAAAAAGTAGTAAAATTACATAATTTTAGTTATTTACCTAATTCAATTGGTTGATAATAATATGCTACAAGTTAATGATATAAATAAACACTTATCACTATTAAAAAATTGTTAGTAAAAAATAATATGAAAAAAAATCAAATATAGGAAAATAGTATACTTTTTGTGTTTTTCCTTGTATTGTAAGGATATCTTGTGACATTATACTTGATTTATCTATACAATTTGAAAATATTTGATATGGAATATTATACACAATAATTCATTTAAAGGTGGTTGCCTTAGATGTACGAAAAATTTAAATATTGAACAAGGGTGTCAAATCTATACCATGAAAATGACCCAAATCTTTTCTATGCACATATTTGATCCCAAAAGGTGAATTGGTATTCTAAATTTGATCCCAAAAGGTGAATTGGTATTATAAATTTGGAGAATGTTTGAGGTGAGCTTTATTTTTATTTTAAAAGTAAACTAGAAAGTATGGTCAAACGGAATGTTGAATCAATTGAAATCATATACTTGGATCAAATACTTTGTAATGCCCATCATACAAACCCGAGAGAACAAACAATGCAACTAAATAATAAATACATTTACATTGCACATTAACATCTTAACGTTAATCCTCTGGGGTACACGAGGTTACTTCGCAAACCAACTGTTAACAAAAGTAAAAGATAATACTAAACTACTTATCCCATAACATTACAATAACCATTAATAAAATTACATCCATGAACCAAGAGTGAAAGTATCACTACATCACAAATTACAATCATAATGAATCTCTTACAATAATGTTACAAAGGATCCTAAATATTACATCATTGCTTTAACATTACACTACATTACATGATCTCAATAATGAGTTACAATAAATTTCCCATACATGTGGGATGATAAAAATTACTTTAAAATTAGAATTACAAAGTGAACATTTAGTACAAGCTCTAATTGAAGGTATACGACAAAGATAGAATTTTGAAGGGGAACCCAATGGGTGCATAGCACATTCCACCCAACCATGTGAGTTATAAATAACTGACCCCCCATGCTCAGAGGTGACAAGGAAGTGATCACAACCATGAATGCCAAACTGACTCCAACAGAACAACATAGTACAAAAATCAAGTACAACATCAAGGATTACAATGACACAATCAATAACATTCACGAGTCGACATAATAACTTAAAGTCATAAATCTCATCACATCAAAACAAGGTAATAACCATTAACCAAATAACGAAAGAACAATCATAAATCATTTCCAAGGAAACTGAAACCATAATTAGAACACATTCCAGAGGCAACAAGAAACAAAGCATAAGGGTGTCTATTGGAGAGTCTCATCGCATAGCTTTCATGGGTTATCCTGGCCCTTCCTCCAATCTGAGGCATCGGCCCCCATCTATGGATATGCTGGCCCTTCCTCCTACCTGAGGCACCAACACCATAGGGTAGCTCATGTGGAGCTGATAACCTCTCATGAGGATGAGGTTACGACTTTGCCGACCACGGCCTTCTCAGTCTATCATTAGTCTGCGATAGCCCTAATGCATAGACGAGGTATCCAATATTATTATCTTATGTGTTTTACTACCCATCCCACTAAGCACTATTATTAGGTTTTCACTTGCTACACTACTCTTACGTGGGTTATCCAGAGCTCTTCCTCCTTTCGAGGCACCAGCCCCCACAAAGAGCCACTCTCCCAAAAGATCCCCAATATAAACCAAACAAGGCAAGTGTTGTACCATAAAGCATAAAGCATATAACTCAAAAACAAGGACATGCGAGGCATTACCCATCTCGCGATAACTCATAACCAAAATCTCAAAAATCTTGTACAACCCTTCTAAAATAATATTGCTAAAACCATGAAAAATAATAAGCACAAAATAAGAGGATAAACATCCAAGGTTAAAACATGCCTCTGGAAAAGATTAAGGTTTACAACAATCAAAATAGGCTCACAATTTTAACCAGGTTCCCACATTGAAAGAAAAGCCAACAATGATTAAAATGGAAAAATAAACCACTCCATAGGGTTTCAAGTTCTAAATAACATAACTAGCAACACATTTTATTCTATCACAAAATCTCTACTCCCACAAAGAAATCTATGAAATAAAATACAAATGATAAATAATTTCACCTTTTTAATAATTAACATAACTATGAATTCCATTTTCTGAACAAAATAATATACATTGTGCTTATCTATTTCTATTTAACCAATACCATTTAAATCCTCAATTTTCACAATCATAAGAAGGATTTCGGTATATCTTTTATAAATATATAAATATAAATATTTATATATATATACCTATAAATATATACACACACACATATATATATATATGATAGCATATATATACACAAATATATATATACATATATATTTATATTACATTGATATTTTGAACAAATTACATTTAGGAATACATATACAGAAATACCCCATTATTTATTTCTAAAATTAAAAACATATAATATTACAAACTATTTTATTAATTTATATTCAAAACTCCCGAGCTATATATATATCATAAAATATAAGCCACACATAAAAAAAATCAACAAAAATCCAAATCCGAACTTTTGGCCCATGCTAGGGCACTGTCGTAGTCCTTGTGACTGCCACAACATTCCACGGACTGCTGTGGCAGTCACAGGCTGGCGCAGGGGGGTGAATGGAAGGGTACGACCTGCATCATCCCTCCCTTCAACCCAATGAAATATAATTTCTCATTTATTTATTTTTTTTTTATCATTTTATTTTTATTTTATTACTTTTACTCTAAATTTTGAACGAAAATTCAAATGAACTATTTGCATGGGTTCGACTCACGATGGATTTCAAAAACAATAACAATTATAAGTATATATATATAAGGATATATTTCAAACCCAAATCTATTGTTCTTAGAGGAAGTACATTTTTCCAAAATTCAAATTATAGATACATTGTTTATTTTCACATACTCAAACATTACTTTCTTAAAGCCAAATTGGAAGAATAATCATAGAGAATTTTAATGAAACCCTAATTAATTCTTTCCATAAATTTACTATTCAATATTTTCTAACCCTCTATGGTTTTCTTTTTCTTTCACATAATATAATATCTAATCTTATTTACCAGAAAACTAAAGAAAAAGCAATTTGGAACCTAGAGTCCTGCGCTATTGAGAAACTGATGAAGCTTGCTTGATCCCAGTGGCCTATTTGAAGCACTCTCATTCCTGTCCTCAGAACTTCTTCTCCAGATTTCTTTTCTCCAAATTCTAATCTAAGGTTCTATTCAGAAAAAGCTCTCAAGAATAATGCAAAAAAAAGAATGAAATAACTTTCCCGAAAGCTTCAGAAAATCCAACAATTTCAGAACAATTATTTTCTGCAACTGCTGTCCAAATCTTCCCATGAAAAATGAAAACTCATAATTATGCAATTAAATAAAAGATACCTCTTTTCTTTTTCAAAAAATCTAAAAGTCCAATATAAAAGAAATTATCAATTTCAAATCAAGCTTTTCAGCCAACACTTAATTCTCACTTGTCCTTTTATCTTTTTTGTTCTTTTATTTATTTATTTTTCCATTTATCGATACTTTTTGTTTTAAATCTACTTTTGCAAGCTTTACTTGCAATGCACATAGTTTAATTCATTTTATTTATTTATTTTATAATTATCCTCATCAAGATAATTTAATTAAATTAACAAAACACAATTTAATATTTAATTAGTATTTAACTAAAACACATGCCTTTTAAAATATAACTTTTAAATATTTTAATATAAATTAATCCCACACAAATATAACCATTTATTGCCACCATTTAATTAAATCAATTACAACATATAAAATTCCAACGTAAAATAAATATGAACGAGACACTCACATAAAACACAATAATGAATTACAGAAATGACAAACACAATGACGCACAATACCATTCAATCACGATGGTTTGACAACATGGGACGAGGTGACTTCCTTGTCATCTTTGTTTCAACATTATGTCGTTGGGTTATTGATGCTCGCCCTGTCCTACCGAAGCAGGTGTAATCGAGACTCTGTACTTGCAATCCTTGCATCCAAACAAGGTCGTGTACATGTACATATATATAAAATCAAAGCATTACATTGTGAGAAAGAATTGCAGCGTAACAGGGCACTCATGAATAAGTGATGCTACACTGTCCTTTCATCACATCTATTCTAACAATTATAATATAAATGATGAAATAACATTTCTAAACTAACATATCATATCATAACATAATTTACTAAATCACCGCATCATAATATATCTCTGAAATCAACTAACATCACCAAACCATAATGCCATATCAAATAACCATGTCCTCAAATGTATAAGCATAATCACCAAACAATCTACTAACCAAACCACCAAACCAAACAGTAATAGTAATATCATAGTGTCAAAGTATCAAATCAAAGCATAGAAAGAAGACAAGTCTAGACAGTAATAGGAGGGCTATTACATACTTAAAATACATAGATAAAATAGTGAAATTATAAATAATACAATTTTCCCATTGTAACTGTTTATATAAGATTAAAATATTACTAATAACAAAAATATTTAATTTAAATATGAATATAAGTTTTTCACCTAATAAATTTGATATTCTTAAAGTTCAATTTCACTTAAATTCTTCTTAAAAGTTTATTAAAAAGGAAATATGTTAGAAAATAGTAATTTTTAATATCTTAGATATATTTTATCCCAAGCTATTTACAAAATATTTGAGTTTCTGAAGTTTGTATGTACTAAATATACATCCTTCAAATATCATTAAGATAATTTCTATTTATTATTATAGGTATTTAACAATAATTATAAATTAAGAATATCAAGTTTTAGTATAGTTTAATTGTTTAATTTCTAATATAATATACAATACAATGAATCTTTCAAATGAATTATCAAGAGCCAAAAAAAATTTGATATTAAAGTAGCTGAAGGGCCCTTGGTCCCATTAGTTCAACAAAATAGAAAGAAAAAAAAAAATGCTAGCATACCCCAACTAACAAAACAAACCAAAAAGGAGGTGCATAAGCCTTAAAGATAAATTAAAATATTAAAAAATTTAGCAAACAGAGCAGAGGAACATAGGAAAGAGACACACATAGGATAATGAAGACAATATAGCACAACATAAAATAATCAATCTTTAGAAGTACTAATTAAGTCCCAATTATCCTTCAACTAGTTGAGAGCATCCATCCAATCTTTCTCCTCAATGTTGTCTATATTGGTCATTGTCAAAGTAGCATCCTCTTCATTTTTTCCAATTTTCTTCTTGATTTTCTTGATTTTAGATTTTCCATAAATAGTGCAAAAAATATCTTGATGCATGATCCCATCAATTATTGTGGTGAATTTTCCTATAGCCTCTTCAAGAGCTAAAACCCTATCTTTCAAGTTATTATAATCATCATCAACTCTAGCTCTTGAAATGCAACTATTTATCCGTTGTTTGGTCTTTTATACTTTGCAAAGGATTAGAGTAAGACTATTCCTCTTTTTTCAGTTTCCTCTATCTCCTCATTCATATTTTCCTTACCATCCTCCTACTTCAAATCAAGAACATTTATTTCCTCTTCATTATTTTCCTCAAAGATCTCCTCCTCCTCACTATGTTCCTCTTCTTCCTCCACACTAACCTCTTCTTTTTTTCTATTACCTAGGATATCCTCTTTATAATCAAGGAGGAACTCTTCATCTAAGTCCTAGCCTAAAACCTCTTCCTCAAGGGATAAATTATTTCCTGTGTTATCATTACTAAGTTGTTCTATAGACTAGTATGGGATAGCTTGGTAGACCTCCTCTCACCTAACCCTCTACTTGTTAATCTCTTCTAGTAAGGTTTCAATTCATCACCAATATCTATAGTAATAGAGCTAGAGGGGCATGTGATTTTCCTTTTAGAGTTTTGAAGAGGAGGGGCTTTCATATTTGTGGGGTGACACTCTTCAGAATGTCGATAGAAGAGGGTTTTAAGGAAAAAATGGAAATTAGAAATCATCCTTTAGACTTGGATTTAAAATTCAAAGGAGGATTATGTGGGGATGATAGAGGTTTATTTTCAATTAGCTTGATTTCTAAGGGATTAACAAAGGAGGTAGGGTTTTTTTGGGAGTGGTGGCATGCAAAAATTTGTAAAGGGTAATAATTAAACTTATGATGAGGTAGATAAGCCCCTTTGGAAATGTATGGCATCAACGAGGAAGCAGATAAAAGAGAATTTTAATCCATTATTTATGATGGATGTGATTTAGAAAGAGAAAATGATAATTTTGAATATTCTTAAATCTTTTTTTTAGGATAAAACAATGCATGATGTGTAGACTTACTAGACTATACGACATAGGCAACTTATCATGATACTTGTCATTTCTTACCTTGGCCACTTTTATTCCTTTGCATTGTAAACCCATAGCTTCCACAATAAGGTGAATAGTCACCTCAAAATGGATTCCTCCAACATAAACCTTATCAAATTTCCAAGAATTTTAAAATTTTGAAGTGAGGACATTGTCATACCATTGCATGGTCTCAAAAAAAGGTGTTAATCCAACCTTCTTGAATATTTTTCCAAAGCTCAACATTTTTTTTCACATGGATACAAGAGTGGGGTTTAGAACATTTTCTCAGGCCTCCCATATTTCTAGCAAAATTATTTCAAAGTTCATATGAAGAAACATAAAAGGCATGACAATCTTAAAGCATAGAGTGGGAGAGATGATGTTTATATGCAAAGGAAACCCTTATTGAAAATTTTTATGTTTAAAGAGGATTAAATGTAGTTTGTGGCTAGTGTTTTTCTAATAATAAGATTTTCCTTCAAAATGCTCCACATGTCAAAGGTACCACACTTGACAGAAGGCTCGTACATTTTAATTATGCTCAAATGGGTTAAAAAGACATAAAAATCATGTTTCCAAATTGAAATCCCTTCATTTCTATAATTACATCTCTTTTAAAAAATACAATAGGATTTGAAGGGAATAACTAAAAGGGAAAATATTTTCAAAAAATGATGGTTCAAAATCTCCTGGTTTGTTTTAATTCTATGATAACCAGACACTATCCTTTTTTGTTTCAACAAAGATATTATACTTTCTAAAATAAAAAATTCTTTGAACCCTTCCCATCATGTGGAGCAGATAAATGTTATTCAAAATAATTGAATATTTAATTGACATCATATATCTTTTCCTCTTAGAAGGCCAAATCAATATAAACATTATTACACTTTATAAGCTCTCATCTAGTTTCAACCCTTTCTCTAGGAATGACTTCTTTTACTTTATGTTGGTTATTATCAAACCTCCAATAGACCCATTCAAGGTATGAGATCAATTCATTGGAAACTACATTAGCCACCATATTACCTTCTCTATAGGTGTGGATTATCTTGTATTGTAAGAAATTACCAATTAAATTTTTGTAATCTTCTATCATGTCTCTTATCATCCATGGCATTACAAACATAGTTTTCAAGATATTAATGATGAACATGGAATCTCGTTTAGTAATAACTTTACCAAAGCCTTTTCCTTTTAATATCTTGACCTGCTACCAAGCCATTGTAGCTTCTACAAAATTATTGGAGTACAACCCAAGGTTTTTTTGCATATCAATCAATTAGGACACCTTTATGGTTTATGATCACTACGCCCATGACAACCATGCCAAGGTTACTTTTAGAACATTGGTCAAAGTTAATTTTAATCTAACCTTCCGTAGGAGGGATCCAATTGGTTTCTCTCCTATACATAACTTTTTCCTAGTTTATCCAAGTTAACTCTTGTTTGATGCCCCATAATTGTTTAATTTTGATTTTCCCATACAAGGAAACAATTTAGAGAATCCATAATTAGCCTTATTTATATTTTCCTGAAATTGTTGTTTCTAAGATACAAAAACCTTTGTGTTGTTCCTTTTTTGATCCCTAAAAGTTTAATTATTTATTTGTTTCCATAGTCCCCAAAAAACAAAAGTGGGGATTTGTCTCCACAATTCAGCTATGATGGGATGAGAGAAAGGGAAAATTTTCCTAATGTTAAAAAAATATTTAATAGATAAGGGGAAAACCCAATAAACTGGTAAAGACTTAGGGACATGGTTCTAAACATTGGTCAAGAAGGAGCAATTTAGGAATAGATGTTCTATGCTCTCAACTTTGTCAAATCATAGAGAGAATCTACTTATAAATTGAAAAGCACACCTATTAAGGTTGTATATACTAAGAATATTTCCATGAATAATAGCCCACCATAAGCAATTAATTTTAGGGACAATTTTAGGATTCCAAACCCACTCCAAAATGATGTTGCTATTAGGAAGGAATGACTATTCCAACATAACATAGGCTAACTTGGTCAAGAATAGGCAAGAGGGAATTTTAATCTAGATCCAGGTGCCCACCTTTTCCTAGGAAATAAATGTGCAATCACCTATATAGTTTCTCAAACTCTTCAAAAGCTCTTATTCCCTTTGTTGTTTCCATCCTCTAAAGAGCCTACCCCAAAAAACCTATTCTTAAATTTTTTCCATTTCGGGGAATAATTTCTCTAGTCTATATAATTATTGAGGAACTCACCATTGGACTGAATAACCCTTTGTTTAATTTATGATTGAACTTATTAAAGGAGGAAAGAGCAGGGCCACTAGTCCAAATTTCTTCCCATAAACAAATGTTCAAATTGTTGCCCACTCTTCCTTTGATCCCCTTCTTAATGATATTTCTTGTTTTTACCAAGTTCTTCAAGATAACTAAGCCATTTGGAAACTTAAAGAAATGGAAGTTTCTTTCGCCCTCATTACCAAGGTATTTATATTTAAAGATAATAGGACAATATTTTTCATCTTGAAGAAAGTTCCATCCTATTTTGGCAAGGAGAGCTTTGTTAAAAATGTTCAACTTTTTAATACCAAGGCCCCCAAACTATTTTGGAATAATTTTTTTATCCTAACTAACCATGGAAATCTTGTACTTTTTTGTTATCGTCCATAGAAAATTCCTCTACAATTTTTTTCAATTTTATAGGAGATGCAAGAAAAAATCTTAAATAGGGACAGAAAATACATAGGAATGTTTTGAAAGGAAGATTTAAGGAGTTGAAGTTTTCCAGCTTGGCTAATGACCTAAACCTTCCAACTAGGAAATTTATTTGTTAAGTATTTGGGGGATTTTTAGAAATTAAGGGAAATCCAAAGTAGGATGATAGAAGAGCTCTAGATTAACATCCCAAGATACTTGTAACTATATCTTTAACCATTTGATTTGTATTGATGAAATAAATCTTACTCTTCATAAAGTTGATGTGTTAATCTAAGGCACAGGCATAATTTTCTATAGTTTTTTCCAATGGGTAGCTTCCATGACCAAAGCATCACCAAACAAGATAGTGTCACCCACAATTGTTGATGGGAGGTGGTGGTAGTGATGAACTAGCTTTAACACCTATAAGAATTTTTTGGTAAAACATTTTGAAAAAAATTCTCTGAAAAACTTTGACCACTATTATGAATAGATAAGGGGAGAGAGCATCCCCCTATCAAAGGCCTCTCCAAATAGGGAAGGATCCACTAGGGACTCCATTTACTAGAATAGAAACTGTAGATCTAAACATTGTTTTCATATTTTTTCAAAAAAACAATAAATCATATTGTAATAGATTATGGAAATATAATGTGTTTCAACCAAAGGAAAATAAGGTATCCACCTTTTAGGAGATGGAACTTTGGGACCTATTTCACATTTTAGTTCATTAGGAAACCAAGATCCCTCAACAAAGTGACTCAATTGATGGAAGGACTAGGGGTTTCCTTAGTGTGCTTAAATGGGGGTTCAACATTAGAATGAAGTTGCAAAGTAAAAATACAAACACTTGTGCAAAAAACCTTCGAAACTTGAGAACATTTAATTAAATTGAAAAAAACATGAAATAAAAAAAGTACCTAAAAGAATGGAGAGGTGAAAACAAGATCTGAAAATGCTAAAAAAAAATTGTTTTAAGGTGTAGTGAGATTGATACATCAAGATGTGTGATTTAGTCCTATTATAAGAATCTAGGTAGAAGATGGAATCTTCTGGTGATTGTTCAATATCTATAGAAAGATTGAAAAAGGTCTATATAGGGAATCGTATGCCTAGATGGGTGAATTAGTACTGTTACTAGGATTTTATTGATGTTTGAGTAGCCTCTAGTGATCATCTATAGCTTCCTCGTTATCCAATCTTCAAGTCTGAAAACTCTAAATTTCTTGATCTATAGATGAGTTTCCATGAAGATGACAACATCTTGACAACTTTGACAACTTTTTCAAATTTTTGTTCAAAGGATATTCAAGCTCCAATTCACCTAGATCTACAAACACATATAGGAGAAACACAGAGCACATACTAGAGCACATTCTGAACACACTCATAAAATGTCTTCTTTATTAATTTTGCTCTTCAACTTGTGAAACTCATCTCAATTGCATACATGACTCTTCATCATAAATTTCTTATCCATGTTCTCCATTATCAATACTTATTCTAGAACACCCGTTTTCTGCAATATACTTAATTCATTAGGTCATAGAAACTAATACAACTCATGTCCACCAAATATCTTTTCATGCTGCAACAATCTTCTGTATTGACTCATCCAACTGTCATCTTCACAAACCTGACATCAAAGGCTAGGTTCCTGTACAATATTTCGGGAAAGTCAAACCAATTTACCTCTTCCTTTTCTACTATTTTTACACTTGTGACTTTACACCCCTCTTTATCTCCAATTAATGGAAAAGATCAAAAACTCTGATCACTCCCCCTCTAGGATGCAGGAGTCATACCACAATATGAAAACCTGGTCTACATTCCCTTGCTTCCTCTTCTTCATTCCTTCATCCTTATTCTCTTCAGGAAATGAACTCTATGTTTTCACAAAATGAATAGATTTTGGAGGGGATCATTCAGGTTCACATACTTCACAGGTTATCTCAGATAGGTTATGTGCATATTCTTCATCAACTTGCACATTTGGCGCTTTCTGTACAGATGCATCTTTCATCTTTATACTAAAATCACAGTCGTTCATGCGAAAATAGTATTAGTAGGGTAGATTTGTGATTCTTCATTGAAACAAGAAAAATATCCTTAGCATTTGTATAGGTTCATCAGTTTAACTTTGATTTCTAATTTCATCAACCAAATTTCTGCATACAAGATAGTGTGTTCTTTATGCATTAATCATCTGAAAGGTTTATAGATCATGAATGGATAGGCTCTTTTCAATGTTCACCACAAATCTTGACAACTTAACTCAATCAAAAACTAGTAATACCAACCAAGAAAAATAATTTCACTTGGGAAGCCTATTTGGGAGGATTCTGTAAAGAACCTAAGATTCCCTTACTATTGACATAGTACTTTGTTTTTCTAAAAAGATGCAAAATTGGTCTGAAAAATTAGTGTCTTAGTACCATTTCATATCCTTTAATATGGTCCCGAGGCTATTTCCTTCTTCTTTGATCTTAGGTTTTGAAATGAAATCTACTTGTTGAATGAAGATGAAATTTCAAAACACTTCAAATGTGTCTTCAACAAATTTGCAATCTACAAGATGAGAAAAACTAGTGAATAGGGGTTTTCCTTGGTCAAACCCCTTGTTGTTAATTAAACCTTGAAATGAAATAGAATTATGAAGGGAAATGATGAATAAACAACATACAATGTTACAACTCACCAAACCCTTGTTGTAAAGTCTGCAAACTTGTGTGAGGTGGCTAACTTGGATATAGATCTTGAATCAAAGAAATGCTTGATAGATATGGACTTGAATTGTTTGCTTGAATTAAAACCCTACATCACAAATGTAACCTAAAAAACACACATGATGCACGAATATCTTTAATATGATGCTTGAATCTTAATGATGGCTCCAAATGCTTGATGAATTGCTCTTGAATGCTTGAATACTTGAATGCTTGGATGCTTAGATTTCTTGTTAGGAGAAAATGAGAGAAGGAACCTTGTATTTATACTTATTTATGTTTAATATCCTAAAATTACATAACACCAATCCAATATGAATTAATTAATGAAAGGAGGTTAAATCCAACAAGAATTTGAAATTGAATCTTCAAAATATCTCAAGGGGCACTAAGACGCCCTAGGTGGCATCTTAGTACCTAGGCATCAAACTTGGGGCACATACTCCAAAATGGGACATATTCAAGTGCTTTCAAAATCAAGGTCCCAAGACCTTTCGGCAATAAAGACACCCTAGGTGGTTTTCCAGTCCTAACCCAAAAATTAGGGACACTCAGACAAAATCATTAAATTATCGTTTATCCATTGGAGAATTTCAGGATTAGCCAGAAAAAGATATAATTCATAGGGCTTGTGGATGCAAAATAGGACCAATTAAGACATAAATAGGAATAAATAAAGCAAGGTAGGCCCAAACAAGTGTGAAAATGCAAGGGTATGCATTTTACTACACTACAACAAGATTCTGATGATGCTCAATGATTGGGTCTTCTAACACCAAAATACCTTTGTCACAAATATGAGAGGTATTGGGAGAAGAAAAATTAGGATTAACATGATTTTATTTTTGAGCATCCTCTTGCATCAAAGTTTTAATGGATTATCTAGGTGAGATTAAGTCCTCAAGGCCTTCACCTAACATGTCAAAGTCAATGCAACTAAAGGGTCCAAAATTCACCATTTAGTTTCTATTTTGTTTGGTTTGATGTTTTATGATTAACTTTTCAATGAATTCCAAATGTAATATAATCTTATCAATCTATGAAAAAAAATTGGAAATGAAACCAAAGCACAATAATCTAATTCTGACCACAATAGATACAAGGAACTAACCATCCACACCTTTAAGCTGATAGATGTTTCCATGAGTTCTCTTTCTAGTAGCAACCATATCTCTAGATATTTCTTTGATCTAACAGGTATTATTCTAAAACACAAGTTTAAAACCTTCACTACACATCTGTCCAACACTCAAAAGGTTATGCCTCAAACCCTTTACATAATATACATCATCAGTGTTGTGTATTCCATCAAAACCAATTGTACCTTTCCCAATAATTTTTTCTCTTGAATCATCACCAAACATGACCAAGCCTCCATCATACTTTTCAAGTTTAGTAAACTTACTTTTATCACTGGTCATGTGATTAGAACATCCACTATCAATCACCCAGTAATCTTCATCCTGCTTAGCATGAAAGGTGGTGACCACAATACCTTCCATCCCATTCTTATTGTTTTCTAAAAAGTTCTTGCACATTTTCCAGGGTTAGCAGACACAAATTTATTCTCCAAAGCAAAAAATAAGAATTCACTATCATCACCCTCATAATTAGATTCATCATCAGAGATTCTGGATTTTCTTTAACATAGTACAACTTCTTATATTTCTTATCCTTTCTATCTTTATCTTTATAATCCTTATTCTTCTTATGTACAAATCTCTTCGGAAATCTTGAAGCATAATGACCAATATTACCACAACTAAAATAGTTAAAGGGAAACATACCTTTATACTTACCGGTACCTTTCTTCAACTTTCTAGTGAAATTCGCTTCTAGCTCATCAGAACCATCACTATCTGGATCATATTCAATCTTCATTACCTTAAATGTTGTTTATGTCTTTTCCTCTTTCTTCCCAAACTTTATCATCTCAAATGTTGTCAAGGTGTCGAATAACTATTCTTTAGTATACTTCTTAGGATCATACATCTCTTCAATAACTAAGATCTTATCACTGTAGCAATCTGGTAGGGTGATCAGGATCTTCTAAATTATAGATCTTCATCGGTTAGGTTTCCCCTTTGATTCCTAACTTTGTTTGCTACAAGTTCAACCCTCTAGAAATAACTTGTAAAATCTCCACCTTCTTCCATTTTCAGATTCTCATATCTGCACTTTGCCGCTATCTTCTTTGTCAACTTTACTCTTTCATTTCCTTCATGTAGTTCTTCCAACTTCTTCCAAACTTCATGCGAAGTTCCTAAAGAAAGAACCTTAGTTCACTCAATTTTAGATAAAACACTTAAAATAGCATACCTTTCCTTCTCATTCTCCCCATAAGAAAAAATCTCATATGCAGTAGTATGACCACCTGTTTGGAATATATACTTCATCTCAATAGCCTTTCAGGTCTTGAAACCAAGAGAGATAATATATCCTCTCATCTGTGCTTTCCAGTCGCTCTAGATAGATCCATCGATCATAGGGATCGACAACTTATGCACCATCATATATTCCTTAAGTGGTTAAGCTCTACACCAAGGAACCAAAGCTCTGACACCAATTGTTAAAAGGTGTAGGACAACTAAGAGGGGGGGTGAATCAGTTGTCACCAAATTCAAAATCAAAACTATAAATACTTATTAGCTTCACAACCACATTGTTATGTTATTAAATATGAACATGAAATGCAGATCATAGAAAGTAAAATCAACATAATGAACATCGAATTTTACATGGAAAACCTAATGAGGGAAAAACCATAATGAGGATTAACTCACAATTTATAAAGAGATAGAAAAACCGATTACAAAGGCTCACTTCCTAGAAGAGGACGAGCATTGTCTAGATACAAAGGATCACTACCTACAGAAAGGACTCACTGTCTAATAGGGAGGCTCACTGCCTAGTGATACAAAAGAAAAGAGAAGATCCACCACAAAAATTAACACACATCCATAGCCTTGATCAAAAGATTGTAGGAACCTTTAGCTCACTTCCTTCAAGAATCTAACACAATGAAGTACTGCATCCTCAACTTACTTTCACACGCTTCTCCTCTTTTGATTTGTGGCCTACTTCATCACTTTGCATCATCATTCAATTCTTCACAATTCTTCTTGCATTTATAGCATCTTCAACGGGCATGTGCATGATCATCATGGAAAAAATAGGCCCTTAAGTGGCAAAAAATTCAGAAAAATAAGAGTTAGAAAACTTGACATAAAAATTTGAATAATTTATCCATATTATTTCAAATATATGTAAGAATAGAATCTGTAGAAAATTAAATGTAGTTTCTAAACTACTAGGTTTGTTTAAAAAAAAAATCTATTTGGTGAAAATTTGAAATTTCAATGCAGTAGTACTTAAATTTCAAGGGAAAAATAAGTAGGTGTCTGTCTGACCACCCTAATCACAATAAAATGATAATTATTTTTAATAATATTTAAGATATAAGTAGAGGAATCATGTCCTGATGTGATGCATTTTTTTTGTAATTTTTTTCCAAGTAAATAATTAATTATGATTTTTTATTAAAACTTTTTAAAAATATAAAAACTCATATGTGACTACCTTAACTTGGTCAAAACTTCATGAAATTCAATTTTATTTTTTAATCCTATAGTATGCAAAGCATAGAATATGACACATGTTTTGGATTCAAAAATGTGATACCATTTGAAAGTTATATATATTTTCAATCAGCCTATCAATCTTTAGTCGAAAATGAATAATAATTATTAAATTCAAAGTAAGGCATAATTTATATTTGGAAAGAGAATCTCCTTTAAAAACCCTTTTTGTTTCATCAATTTTGGGTAAAAAAATGTCGTTAGCCACATACCCATCATATTGCCACTTTTTGGCCCATGATGATCCTACAAATACCCCAACCTTAGAAACTTTCTCCAAGGTTAGCCACATACGCCTCATTTCATAAACTCAAATTAGGTTGGAAACTCAACATTCCCGCGGTGGAAAGGAATGAGAGTGGACCAATAAAAATACTTAACCAAGGCCAAAAATAATGTCTCAAATCAACCACATGCTTCCTTAATTAAATTTAATTCTTCAAATGAAGTGTAAACACCAGGTCGGCCAAACCTAATGAAAACACAAATGAACATTGATGTACATGCTTCCCAATAAGAAGATAGCATGCATATGATGAAAAATTCTTCATTATGCATGAGAACACATCTCAGGTTCCTTCATATACATCTGCAACAAGTGCAACAATCTTTGAACACCGAACTCCTTTCATCAGTCCATCCGGATTGTGCAAACACATACAACTCTGAAACTTGACTTTTAGATCACCAAACCACACACATCTTTGCCAGAACCAAGAGAACATCATTATAAGACACATTCTAGATCCACAAGATCTAAAATAGAACAACAGAGGACTGCAGAGCATAAACATTTCTCCCAGTCACAGAAAGCTAACTCTACCTGAACAGTTCACACACCGGGGAACACAACTTTCACACTTCATCAAACCAAAAACTACAAATTAGTAGATATCACCATCATATCATAAAAAAAAACCCTTCAGATCTGCACAAGCATAGGATCAACACAGCAGAAACGCTGAGCACATTCTGAATGCATTCATAACTTTGACTTCTCTCTTTAATAATTTTCTCAAAAACACTTGGAAAATCATCAATTCAGCAAATCTGCAACATCATAAAGATAGCTCCATGTACTCACAACATCTCAACAATATCTCAACTATACATGCACAATCTGCAATATGCTGAATTGTGTTGACATCAATGACAACATTAATGACAATACCACCAAATATGCTCATACTTGCAACATCTGGTGCATTGTGGATAGAATTGGTGATGATCATAGCATGTTAATGATATGTGATGGATGACAGAGATTGAAGGAAATTAATCAAATGGTGGTCACTACATCATGGAAATGAATGAGATTGTTCTAAGTGTTTTGGCGATACATGATTGTTCTGAAGGATATGCTCAATAGAGGAGATTTAAATGATCGTTTATCAAATAGTCATGATTTAAATTTGTGATGGTGAATGAAGAGCGCAGGATCATGGCGCAAAGGTAGGAGATCAATGACCCAAATTTGAATAGGGTAATCATGAATGACTAACTCTATGTAAACATGATTTCACCTGCAAACTGACATGAAGATGAAAATTATTGGTCTACTTGCTTCAATAAAAGGTGTAATGTGATTTGATGCACAAAATGATGGTACAAATGGCCACAGAGACAATGATTGAGATCAGATCGAAGGTTCAGAAGAGAGCACTAACTGCATATATGATCTTAGCATTGTACCGTAGAAAAAAAGGACCATTTTCTTGACATGGGATTAATTCATGATAAAATGGACTTAATGAGGTCTTAATCTAGTGTTGTGAGGCATTTTATGCATCCGAACTAGGTCTTGGACCCTTGAAAATCGAATAACATGCTTTTAATGATGTCTTGTAAATATGTTGTAAAGTATTGTAAGATTCTTTCACACTTTTCTAGACTTAATTAACCAATTTCTCCTTAATTCAACATTACAAAATGTATTTAATAACATTATTACATCAATCTAGAAGGTTTTTAAAATAAACTTTTTGTTAACCTAGTGTTGTAATGTGTCTTGCACATTCACATTGGTTTTTATGCCTTCCTAGGCTATGTAGACCTCATTTTAGTGTTGTAAAGTGTATTTAATCACACTTTCACATTGAATTTTGTGTCCCATGCCCTATTTGACATTTACATCATCACTAATAGGCCCCTATTAACCCATATTGTGCATCCCAAGGCATAATTTGATCAAATAACAGACATAGCCATCATACAACCCTAATTTTCTTTCTTGGCATTCCAGCTAGCAAAAATGGCCCCTATGGGACCCATTCACCATTAGTGGTGAATTAGCCCCATCTAGGTGGGACCCATTTGCCATTAGTGGTGAATGAGTCCCATTTGAGGCATTTTCGAGGTTTTGAGTGGGAAAAATTACGTTTTAAGTTTAATTTTCTCCATGTCGGCCTTAGGGATCCAATTAATAGGAAAATAAGGTGAATTTCCTATAAAATCACCTCTCTTAAATCATTTTTACAATCCATTAACTTAATTTACATATTCATCCACCAATCTTCCAACTTAAGGTTTTGTTAGTGCAAGTCATTAAGAAATATTCTAAGGACATTCAAGGGATGAATCTTCCTCCATTGATGCAAAAATACAAGATCAACCTCATGGCAAGGTAATCTATTCCATTATTTCATGTTTCATTCTACTCTTTCATCGTTTTGGTTTAATTACCTAAACGGGGTTTGACCAAGGCAAACCCCCATGCCTTCACATTCAACATTTCTCTCTCTTGTATTGTGTGTTTGTATATTTAGGACTCTTGGAAGTTTGGAAATAATTGAAGATCAAGTTGCAAGGTTTCCCAAGTCTTCTTCTCATTCAACAAGTCAAAATATCAACAAAATATCATTTTCAGACCCGTAAATCAGAGTTTTGGAAGCAAACACCTGTAGGGCATCAAAGTGCAAATCATAAGCTTCATGATCCATCTTTGAAAATATAGAAATTGAAAAGTGGACTCATTTTCATGGGTGGTGAATGAGTCCCACCCCAAGGTCATTTTTTGGATTTTAACATTTTTTAGATAACCTTTTGTCAAAAACGGGTTCTGGTACAGTTTTGCATAACTGGGACTGATTCGCCTAGAATGGTGAATGAGTCCCACCAGGCCTAAATTTTAGCATCAATGCTTTTAAAATGTAACTTATAGTCTCCATCAAGGTTCCAGGTGCACTCTTTTAGTTTGATTCATTTTTGTTGCATTTTCCATTCATGTGTAGGTGATTTTGTATTACACAATGTGTTTTCCAACATAGCATAATTCTTAGGTTTTGCATTCATAATTGATCAATTAATTCATATAACTTCATTTAGATAATCTCATTTAGTTCAAATAATATCACATAACTTAATTTGAATGAACCCTTAACATTTTTGGGCCCTATCTCTCTCATTTTAGGTGGAAAACCCTAGAAGAGTTAGAGAGTACATTGGAGCCAAAAATCTACGGTTCAAGGGTTTGGCAAGATGGAAATGAAGGAAAATTATCTACACTAGGAATTAATGTTTTGCAGCTCAGTGCAGGTGGAGGATAGTGAAGAAGATATTTACCCTAACAAAGGATCATATTACCGTGGAAGATCTCAAGGAGATCATCATTGATTAGCACTACTCAAAACATATGAGAAGTGTGCCAAAGGGTACAAATATTAAGAGAGAGAGAGAGAGAGAGAGAAATGTGCAGAAGTGATGTTGTGCTCCTGAGACAACTAGAGAATACACAAAAATAGAAAATGAGAGTTTTAGAAGTGTATAGTGGTGCATTGAGGTAGACCGAGAATGCACTGAAGAAGAAAGAGAGAAACAAAGATAAATAAGTGGGGTGCAGAGTAGTGAAGAGAGTTTCTCTAGTACCAACAAATAGTTGAGTAGTTACAGAGTACACTATAACATTGTTTAGAGTTCCTAAGGAACAAATTTTAGTCATTCTACATGTTGTAATCTAATAGGTTGGTTCCATTAGAGAACTAAGTAGGTGCTTAGTCAAGGGGATATGTGTCTCCTTAGGGTTGCTTCCCTTAAGTTGTAATAGAGGATTTTAGTGTGAGGCTGGATTAGGACAACAAATCCTAGCAACATTTTCTCACTGTGATTTTTCCCATCTTGGGTTTTCCACGTAAATCTATTGTTATGTGTTGATCCTTTATGTGCATTTGTTTATCATATCCATTTTGTTTTAATCTACACATCTAGTTTTAAGAGTTGTTTCTACACTTAGGATAAGCAAGTCGAGATTCACGAGTCTACTAATTCAACCCCCTCTCAGTAGATTGTTGTGTTCTAAAAATTGGTATCAAAGCCCTAGGTTCCCTAGGAGTAGCTTAATCAACTCAAGTAGATCCTTGACTTTGTGAACACCAATGGCCAATCAAGAAAGCTCTTCCTCAACTAGGCCACCTAAGTTTAATGGAACTGATTATGCCTATTGGAGATCATTAATGAAAGGATACTTGGGATCCTTATGCTTTGATGTATGGATGTCAGTAGTAACCAGATACACACTTCTGGCCACACCTCCTAATGCTTCAACTGAAAAGGAGTTTGATAAAAATGAAAAATAATGGTTTTCTATTATGAATAGTCTATCTAGGTATGTGTGCAACAAAGTTATGTATTGTAAGAATGCACAAGATGTCTAGGATACATTGACGAACATTTATGAAGGAGATGATGAGGGAAAATTGGAAAAGCTACAAATATTGAAAGCTAGATTTGAAGGCCTAAGAATGTCAGAGGAAGAAAAGATTGCAAAATATCTTTTGAGAGTTAATGATATTGTGAACTTTATCAAAGGATATGGAGAAGAGTTGAAAGAAAATTTGGTTGTACTGAAAGTTATCAGATCAATGACATACAAGTATGATTCCAAGATCTCAGCTATAGAAGAAGGGAGAGAAATAGGAAAACTCACTCTAAATGAGTTACATGGCATATTCATAGCTTATGAGATGAGGATGAGGGATGAAGAACAATCCAGAAAAGAAGCCACCTTCAAGACTGTCAATAAGGAGAAGGATGTACCTTCCAAGAAATACAAGGAAAAGATGATTCCATCTGAGGATGATGAGACTAATGAAGAGGAGGAAAATTTTATCAGGAGACTAAGAAGAGGATCTAGAAAATACAAAGGTAAGTTTCCCTTTAAATACTTTGAATGTGGTAAAGTAGGTCATTTCTTGCTAAATTCCCCTACAATAAGAAAGGAAACTCTAAACAAGAGGTAGATTATAAAATGAAGAAACCCTACCACCCTAAGAGAAGAAATTTTCAAAAGAAAAAGAAAATCCTATGCATCCAAGAAGATAGTGATGTATCAAAAGACTGCAATAGCTCAGATGATGAACAAAATTGTGCTTTTTCTGTAAGATACAATGAGTTCCTCTTTATGGAAAAAGAGTTTGAGGAGTAGAAGAATGAAAAGGCTAAAGATCTTCCTAAAGAGGGTGAAGAAGAAGGAGTGGTTGACCTAGAAGGATAAATCGTTTGTGTTCTAGATGAGATTGAGAAGTTAAAAAGGGAGAATAAGCAACAAAAGAAACTTGCACAAAAAGAGTCTAACAAACTAAGAAAGGAACTCAAAATCTACCCATAATGTGGTAGATTTGAAGCTAAAAGTAGAAGAAGCCAAGAGAGCAGAAGATGCAATTCAATCCAAGTTGCAAGCTAAAGTTGGCAGATGCATGAAGCTTGAGAGAGATTGTTTCTCTAAGAAGAAATTTGGAAGAGGAAAAAGAAAAAATAGAGAAATGACTCAAGTTGAAAGGTGGGTCAAACATTTTAGATGAATTATTAAGCACCAAGAAACTCACAAACAAAGAAAAATCAGGGTTGGGTTTGGAGAAAGGGAAAATCTCCTTTGTTGATGCTTCTACAAAATTATATGAAAGATTTAGAGCAGAAGAAAATTCTAGACGTGTCAAGGAGAGTAACTACAATGGAAGAGACTACAATGAGAAATCTATAGAGGTAGAGAAAACTAAAGAAGAAAAGAAGCCTATGTGGAAAAGAAGGATAACCAATCAGATCTTGATCACTAGAAGAACAAAAAAATTTCAAAAGGACTAATGTTGATGGATTCACTAAGGTGAGAGACACAAGAAGGAAGATGTATAGAAGACTCTTTCATCCTGAATAAAATGCTATGACCAGGTATTCTTCATATTTCTACGGATATTGCTATTCATGTAATTAGTTTGGTCATAGGGCTAGAGAATGTAGAATCATTGCTAAAATGAGTGAAAACTTTGAAAGTAGAAATTTGTTTGCTCCTTTATTTGATAAGAATGTAGTTTGTTATAACTATAATAACTTTGGTCATAGAGCTAAGAATTGTAGAGAAAAATTTTCAAGACCAAATGTTAAGAATGAGAAAAAGAAGTTTTACCCCCTAAGTCAAAAAAAGAAGTTGAAAATAAGGAGGAGATGGTAGAAAATATAGAAAATAAAACTAAGAAAGTGTGGAAAGAAAAGGGAGAGAGCTCCACACAATCAATGATTGCACAGACAACCTTGCATGCCAAAAAGAAAAATCTATGGGTAATAGATAGTGGCTGCTCCAAACACATGATTGGAGATGAAACTCAAGAAATGTAACAGAGGATCTGTGAGTTTGAGTGATAACAATGTAGTCAATATATGTGGTAAAGGCATCTTAAGCCTAGATGGAAAAAATCCCACAAAAGATGTTTTATATGTTTTGGGATTGAAGCACAATTTGTTAAGTCTGAGTCAACTGTGTGAAAATGGTTATAAAGTCACATTTGATTTAGAAGGTTGCAAAATCAGAAAGAATGGAAAGATATTTGTAGAAGGATTAAGAATTGACTACAATCTCTACAACCTTGCTGAAGTAAAAGGTCAAAGCTATTTGATAGGATATGCTGATGAAAGTTGGTTATGGCATAAACGATTAGGCCATATAAACTTTGACAATTTGGTGAAAGTGAGTTCAAGAGGTCTAGTTAGACACATGCCTAAGGTATCTAATCCTACAAACATCATATGCAAAGAGTGTCAGTAGAGAAATCAAACAAAGGCTAACTTCCCAACTAAAGAGTACTCAACCACCAAGCCTTTACAGTTGGTTCACACCAATCTATGTGGACCTACAAGAACAAGGGGACTAAAAGGAGAAATGTACTTTATGCTGCTAGTTGATGACTACATGAGAATTACATGGGTGACATTCCTGGGGGAAAAGTCACAAGCATTTGAGAGATTCAAGATATTTAAAAAGATGGTTGAAAACGAGATAGGTAGAAGGATCAAATTCTTAAGGTTATATAGAGGAGGAGAATTCACATCAGGTGAATTTTTTGAATACTATGAGGCACATAGAATCAAGAGACAATAATCAACACCTAGAACTCCATAGAAAAATGGAGTGATAGAAAGGAAGAATAGAGTTGTGCATGATATGGCTAGAACAATGTTAAAAGAGGTTAGATTAACTGACATGTTTTGGAGAGAAGCAATACATACTACAATATATATTTTGAATAGGGTTCAAATCAGAGTACATAGTGATAGTACTCCCTATGAATTGTGGTATGGCAGACCTATATCAATAAATTATTTTAAGGTGTTTGGTAGTAAGTGCTACATCAAAAGAGAAGATGAAAACATAGGTAAGTTTGAATCAAGAAGTGATGAAGGAATAATTTTAGGATATTCCACTCAAATTAAAGTATATAAATTCTATAAAAAAAGACTAGAAAATATTGTGGAAAGCATCAATGTTAAGATTGATGAGAGTATAAAACATATCAAATCATAGAATAATAATTTTGAAGATGATTCAAATTATTAAGACAATGTGGAAAATGATGAAGAAGAATATGAGGAAATAGAAACAAAGAAGGCCCCTACAAAATATGTTCAAAAGGATCATCTAATAGATCATATAACTGGGGATAAAAATGAAGGAGTTCAGACCAAGAGGAGATTTGCAAAGAATGAAGAACAAGTAATTTTTTCTCTCCTATCTCAAATTGAACCAAAAAGTTTCTCTCAAGCCAACAAGGATGAGAGCTAGATAGAAGATATGGAAGAGGAGTTAAATCATATTGAAAAGAATAAAAATGTGGGAATTGGTTCCCAGGGCCCCAAGCAAAAATGTGATTAGCACCATGTGGGTGTTTAGAAACAAGATGAATGAAGATGGCTATAGTAAGAAACAAGGAAAGATTAGTGTACAAGGGGTAAGCACAACTTGAAGGCATTGAATTTGAAGAGACATTTGCACCTGTAGCAAGACTAGAAGTAATCAAAATGTTTCCTGCTTTTTCAGTCTACAAAGGATTTAAAGCATACCAGATGGATGTTAAATTTTCATTCTTGAATGGAAAATTAGAAGAGGAAGTCTACATTTAACAACCAAAAGGTTTTCAGTTTTCAAAAGATGATGAATATGTTTGCAGATAGAGAAAGGCGTTGTATGGTCTAAAACAAGCACCCAAAGCATGGTATTCTAGATTAGACCAGTATTTGCAGCAAAAAGGATTCAAAAAGGGATGTGCAGAGAGTATTGGAACACAATGATCTACTAAGAGGGGGGTGAATGAGTAGATACTAAAAAAAATTTCCCTTAAAAACCTTTATGCAGATTAATTTATGATCTCATATACTTTATGCAAATTACTTCCTCTAACTCTTAATGTGTAGATTGAAGACTAAAGATGCAAACATACACATGCCAACAAACAATCAACACAAATTCCCACAACACCAGATATATGTGGAAAATCCAATACGAGAAAAACTACGGTGAGAAATGATGCTTGAGTCTACTGCTCAAATCCAACCTCACAATCCAAATCTCTATTACAATGTTTAGGCCACCAACCCAAGGAAGCACAAACTCCCTAATTTATAAGCTACAACTTCAAGGATGCACCAACACCCTGACTTAGAACCTACAACTCTAAGGAGACTACAATCCCCTAAACTAAGCTACAACCCAGTACAATGAGGCTAAAACCTCTTACAACATTACAAGCTCATATATGCATAGATTGTTTCTTCCTAACCTATAATACATCATTACATTCAGTACATTGCTGCACTTTTTGTAACTTACAATATACTATTGAAATTGCACTCTCAACAACACATCCTTGCAATGGACTCTCCTCTGTACATAGAACAATCATTGTTCTATCTTGCTTCTTTTCACTCCTTTCCTTTTCTGCAATGTCTCATACATCTACACTCTCCTGAATGAAAACCTAGATGATATTTTGTATTATAGTATAGGACTTCCTTGCATGTGCATTCTCTATCTACTTTTCTGCTCTCTCTACTTCCTTATCGTCATAGCTACATATTCACAACTCTATTTTTCCTCATTCTGCAACTACAGACTCCTTTATGTACAAGCAGATACAACCAACATACACCACTCTGCCTATCTCTACAGCATTCTCGGTAGGATGTAACTTTATTTAGTACACCATACAATAGCAAGTTGTTCTCTCTATTCGTGCACTCTTACTGCAACCATCTAACATCAACAATATCTTATTGTCTTCCTTCTCTATTAACTGACAATCTCTACCTTGAGATTCTCTCCACTGTCTAGATCATCTCAAATCTTTTGCTAGGGTTTTCTTTTCTTGCAAACTTCACCAACAAGCTACCAGTACATCAAGCTACATGCCATCATCTAGCTCATCATAAAGACATATAATAAGGTTTATCAAATATCACCATACCTCTGCATTGAGCCACACAACATTTAATTCTGATATAGAGAATTTTCCTTCACTCTCTTTATCAAACCCTAAAATCTGATTATACATTCAATGCATTCTCCTCTTCATTTAATTTGATTCAATCTCAATTACCTATTAGGAATTCCATAAGCATTCCTTATAAAACTTCTTCATCGAGCCTCACAACATTTAATTTAGATATAGAGAATTTTCCTTCATTCCATTCCTATCAAACCCTAAGATTGGATATGCATTTAATGCTCTCTTCTGATCCTTTGATCTGATTTTATCTTGATCATATCTATGATCTATATCATTTCCTTGAAGATAAAATCTTCATTTACTTTAGTTTCTTGTGCAACTAGATGAATAATTCTTTCTCATGTGTCAGTTTGCAATTTAAACCTCTGTTCACACTGTCGTAGTCGTTTTAGATCTCTACATTTGAATTCTATCCGTCGATCTACTCTTTTCATGCTCTGATCCATTGGCTCTCATTCATTGTCATATCTTCAAATCTTGATAGTCAGATAAGAGGTCATTTAAATCTCCTCCATTGATCATATCCTTCATAACCATCATGTATTTCCAAAACACTTAGAACAATCGCATCCATTTCCACAATGTAGCGATAACCATTCGATTGCTTTCCTTTAATCTCTATGGTCCATCGCATATTATTGATATGCTATGGATATCACCATTCCTATCCATGATGTAACAAAAAGTAGTGATCAAAATTGGATCAGCTATCGATCAATCTGCATCGTCCATCACTCATCACTGAAACCATCGTGTCTCAAAGATGTGTAAACATGATACAATGAGACCCAATGATGCAATAATACTTTGACACCTATCCTTACTAATTTAGCTTTCCAATACTATCATTTATCTCTCATATTTTCAACCTTCTTCGCTTCACAACAATGATGTGAAGTGATGGAGTGATATGATGCCACATGTTGCTAGTCCCACCAAGTCTTTGTTCTCCTTTATTGCACGTCACCCAATTATCATGATTGTGACCATTGAATGTCTTCATCACTTATCGTTGATCTATAGGTCAATTTTAAAAATCTTTATGCAATGTGAGAGATCTAGTGATAGCCATTAATCACGTATCATTGAACCACAAAACAATTTTAAAAGCTATCTGTGATGTGCAATATTCAACAATAGCCATCGATAGTGAACATGTGATGTGTGCACTATTCAATCTTCATCATCACTATGACCCATGTCATTATCATTGGGTCCCACTCAGAGCACTACCTTCTCATCGCCAAGTCAGAGAGAAATAGCCAAAGGTCTCATCGATGTCATCCAGTCTGGCTGATAATGCTTCCATACTCCTTATCACTCCATCGAAGGGACACCCATATAAATCCCTTCGATGATCCTGTGTCTCATTGATGAGATAGTTATTGGGCTATCAAAAGCCTCTAGGGTGAGTCCCTCCAATATTTAATTGTCTCCACAACCCGCTAGTTATGCATAACCTTAAGTGCTAGGAAGAGGGGCCGATCACCCTTACAACTTCAACAACATAAGTTATTGCTTATGTGACCTACAACCTGCAATACCAAGTCACCGACAAAATAGAAACTATTTGAATGTTGTGATTATAAACTCCTACACATGTAGGGTTTAACTAATAAACCCTAGACCGAGAGCATGAGCAAATGAGTGTTGACATCTCCATTAACATCAATACCTGCACAATACCTTTCTGGAAAGCTCTCAAGAAACCTAGTTTGAATCTACCATCTAATTTTCCATTAGATCCACTACTCTCACACTTATCCTTTCTCATTATGCCAACAATCTCCCTTTATGACTAATTCTTGTTACCTTTGATATCTTCTTTGACATTAATGACACTTTCCATTAATTTCATCATCCTCACTTGCATGAGCAACTCCATTTCATCTTTGACCCTCTTACATCATTCCAACAATCCGCCTTGCATGATTTTCCCTTTTGAAATCAATGACAACTATATGCCAACAATCTCACCCTTTGTCATTGATGGAAAAAATTTAAATGCTCAACCTGCCAAAGGTTTGTTACCAATGATGGATAACATTTTTGCTCTCAATTGACCTTTGATATATCATCTTCTTTGCTCACACTTATGAGAAACTACACTTCTTTCTCCCATTTTCAACTTTTTCCCCCTTGCTCAGATACTTGAGCATTTTCATACTTTCTCCCCCTTTGACATCAATGGAAAAGGATCACAATTTTTTCCTCTTCTTTGTCTCAGGTCACCATACTACTGCAGCCTTCACTTCTTCTTAGCAATAGCAAAGGGACTTAGCTTCCCCTTTGATTGATAGCAATTGAAGACAATTTTTTGCTTTCATGCCAATTTCTACATTTAACCATTCTACTACAATGGAAAAAACATATGATCCAACCACCCTGTACCAATTAACAATATATGATGCCAATTGGAGTTCCATTACATGCTTTGATCTGATTAGGTCATATACTAGTTGTAGATATTCTAATTCATGCTCTATACCAATTGAATCATATTCCAAACACCAATTGGTGATATCATGCCCTGATACCGATTATCATTCTGATATCAATTGTGAATGTTTTCACTTTATGCTATGTACCAATTGATATCCTGGACTACACTGTATCAAGTATAACGTTGATTTGATACCAATGGAAGCTCCCCCTTAGACCTTGCTCCATGCTCTTCTACTGGCCTACTCATGCATTTCTTCATTCCAAGTTCTATATTTCATCTGTAACAGCTGATCTAATCATACAATTGATCTGCTAACTAAAGCAACTCCCCCTGAGATCATGCAACATTTTCTTCTCAGCATACTCAAGCATTTCCTTCTTTTGGGATCTATACCAACTCAACTATTTTGAAAAAAATTACAATGGTCTAATTATACCAATTTAAAAACAATATCTTTATAATAACTCCCCTTATCGACATTTCTTCACCTTGCAGGAAAGAAACATTTCTCTTAACAGAGCATCTATACCACTTTTTCTTCAATATCTGATACCAATTGTTGATATCAATTTCTATAGAAAATATTCACTATCTGTTGATGTTCTTACCCTTTGATGAGCATTTCAAAGAGCAAGAATGTGACCATACATTTGCAACCATCAAGTCATTAGAAATTTTCAAAACATGTTTTACCTGACTTGATCTCTTTCTTCATTTCAAGGGATGGATGAAATATCAATTTAGCTCCCCCTGGACTCATGCCCCATCACTATTAATTAGTGACTTAAAGTAGAAGTAGCCTCATGGAGCACTATCTGTCAGTCTTTCTCTTTCCATACCTTTTTGGGCTTCTTCTCTTTCTTTTCAGTCTTCTTATCAAGAACATGGGAATAATTGTTCACACTAGGAGAAGTATCCTTCCTTGTATTCTTCCTCTTTCTCTATTCTACAGGTCTTACAAGATCTAGTATGTAGTCTTTAGCTATGTGACCAAAGTTGTCACACTTGTAGCATACCACATACATATTCCTTATAGGAGCAAATGAATTTCTATTTACATATTTAGTGATCCTTCTAAGTGCAGCTCTACATTCTCTAGCCCTATGACCAAACTAATTACAAATATAATAGTAGCCATTAAAACATGGGGAGTACCTAGTCATAGTGTTCCTTTGAATAGGATGAGGTCTTCTTTTATTTTTCTTCTTCATATATCTCATCCTACTAAATCCTCCTAAATCAGAGCCCATAATGTTTTGTTTGTTTCTTTGATGCCTTGGAATTTATTTCTCCATCTTCTTATCTGTTACGATCATCTTCTTCTGATAAGCAAGAATTGAATAATTATTCCTTTTCTTATTTGCAGTAGGTCTCTTCTCTTCTTCATCTTTCTTATTCTCTGTAGCTAGCTTCTTTTCTTCCTTTTTCTTCTTCATCTCAGTAGTGCCTTTATCTAATTTTCCATTTCCAGAGGTACATTCTTTGGAGCAACTTGCGCAAGCTTCCTCTTCCTTTGTCCAACATCTTTCTTCTACTTTAAATCTGTCATACAATTTCGTAGAAGTGTTGATAGAGGAAGTCATTCCTTTATCAAACCCAAGGCTAGTTTTTTCTTTGGGTTTTGATGGTTTTTGTGATTTAACTAATTCATCAAGTATCTTAGAGCCACCTTTCAGCTTTAGGCCTTTGTCAACCTGATCCTCAGTTCTTTCTAACTCTTTTCTCAAGGACACTATTTCTTCCTCTTGCTTCATGCATCTTTCTACTTCAAGGTCTAGTTTGGAATTTAGTACTTCTTCACCTCATTTAGCTTCTTCAACTTGAAGTTTCAGATTTATCACCAACTGATTGGATTCCTTTAGCTCTTGAGTGAGTTTATCAGTCTCTTTCTAAACATTCTTTTTCAACTTCTTATTTTCATTTGATTTAGACTATAGTTATGATTTAACTACATCTTTTTCTCTTCTTTCTTCTTCCACCTCAGTCTTCAAGCTGATCACCATCTAATTAGATTCTTCAATACTTTTGGTTAGCTTATCAATCTCTTCTTGTGCATGAAACTTTTGTTCTTCATTCTCCTTCTTCAAACCTTTGATCTCATTCAGAGCATAGATGAGACTTCCTAGGTCAACCTCTACTTCTTCATCACTGGACCAATCAAGCATTGCACCAAAATCCATGCATAGGGATTTATTCCCATCAATCCTGTAGAAACTTATATGTTCATCATTTGATCCTCCAAAAACATCTGATAACTTATTTTCTCCTTTTGTGTGCAGATTTTTCTTAACACTCTTTTTGCTTCTACATTTTCTAGAGACTTTCTTATTATCCATTTTGTGTTCACTCTGCTAGAATCTACTTGAGCTGATTAAGCTTCTCCTAGGGAA
This sequence comes from Sequoia sempervirens, assembly GCA_007258455.2. Classification (NCBI taxonomy): domain Eukaryota; kingdom Viridiplantae; phylum Streptophyta; class Pinopsida; order Cupressales; family Cupressaceae; genus Sequoia; species Sequoia sempervirens. The sequence goes on along the minus strand of VDFB02105785.1, from coordinate 135,320,797 downwards.
ACTAGGGCTGTGATACCAATTGTTAGAACACAATGATCTACTAAGAGGGGGGCTAAATCGGTAGATACTAAAAACTCTTTCCCTTAAAAACCTTTTTGAAAATTACTTTCTTATCTCAAATACTTTGTGCTGATTTCTTCCTATAACTCTTAATGTGTAGATTGAAGACTAAAGATGCAAACACACACATGCAAAAAAACAATAAAAAAAAATGCCTACAACACCAGATATACGTGGAAAACCCAATATGGGAAAAAAAATGGTGAGAAATGCTTCTTGAGTCTACTGTTCAAATCTAGCCTCACAATCCAATTCTTTGTTACAATGTTTAGGGCACCCACCCAAGGAAGCACCAAATCCCTGATTTAGAAGCTACAACTTCAAGGATGCACCAACACTCTGGTTTAGGAGCTACAACTCCAAGGAGACTACAATCCCCTAAACTGAGCTACAACCCAATACAATGAGGCTAAAACCTCTTACAACATTACAAGCTCATATATGCATAGATTGGTTCTGCTTAACCTATAATACATCATTACATTCAATACATTGTTTCACTTTCTATAACTTACACTCTACTGCTAAAGCTGCACTCCTAGTAACACACCCCTGCTTTGTACTCTCCTCTGAACATAGAACAATCACTATTCTAGCTTGCTACTCTACACTCCTTTCCCTTTCTATAGTGTCTCATACATTTACACTCTCTTGAATGCAAACCTAAATGATATTATGTATTACAGTCTTAGACTTCCTTGCATGTGCATTCTCTGTCTACTTTATTGCTCTCTCTACTTCCTTAACATCACAACTGCATATTCATAACTCTATTTTTCCTCACTCTGCAACTGCAAACTCCTTTATGTACAAGTAGATACAACTAAAATACACTACTTTACCAATCTCTGTAGCATACTCAATAGGATGTAACTTTATTTAGTACACCATACAACTGTAGGTTGTTCTCTCTATTCGTACACTCCTATTGTAGCCATCTAACATTGACAATATCTGACTGTCTTCCTTCTCTACTGACCTACAATCTCTACCTCAAGATTCTCTCCATTGTCTAGATCATCTCAAATCTTCTACTAGGATTTTCTTTTCTTGCAAACTTCACCAACAAGCTACTAGTAAATCGAGCTACACACCATCATCCAGCTCATCATAAAGACATCTAATAAGGTTTATCAGATATCACCATACCTTTGCATTGAGCCACACAACATTTAATTTTGATATAGAGAATTTCCCTTCATTCTCTCTGTCAAACCCTAAAATATGATTATGCATTCAATGAATTCTCCTCTTCATTTGATCTAATTCAATCTTTATCGCCTATTAGGGTTTCTAGAAGCCTTCCTTACAGAACTTCTTCATCGAGCCTCACAAAATTTAATTTAGATATAGAGAATTTTCCTTCATTCCCTTCTTTTCAAACCTTAAGACTTGATATGCATTTAATGCTCTCTTCTTATCCTTCAATCTAATTTTATCTTGATCATATCTATGATCTGTATCACCACCTTGAAGATCAAATCTTCATTTACTTTGGTCACTTGTGTCGCTAGACCAATAATTCTTTCTTATGTGTTGATTTGTAGTTCAAACCTCCATTCACACTGTCGTAGCCATTTCAGATCTCTACTTTTGAATTATGGCCATCGATCTACTCCTTTCACACCCTGATCAATTGGATCTTGTTCATTATCATATCTTCAAATCTTGAAAGTCAGATAAAAAGTCATTTATATCTCTTGCATTGATCATATCCTTCATAACCATCACATATTTCCAAAACACTTAGAACAATCGCATCTATTTCCATGATGTAGCGATCACCATCTGGTCACTTCCTTTAATCTTCATCATCCATCGCATATCATTGATATGCTATGGGTATCACCATTCCTATCTAAGATGTAACATAAAGTAGCAATCAACATTGAATCAACTATCGATCAATATGCATCGTCCATCACTCATAGTTGAAACCATCGTGTCTCAAAGATATGTAAAAATGATACAATGACACTTAGTGATGCAATAATCTTTTGACACCTATCCTTACTATTGTGAAGTTTTCGCACACACGCCTCGCTGAAAGCATAGACCCTCTTTCTTGGTCTTTTGGGTATTTTTTGCAGCCCTGCCTCTTGAACTAGCTTTTGGTTTTGGGTGCTTGTAATCCCCTAGTTGTGAAGGTTTGGCCACTTTGAAGCATGCTTGAATGCTTATCTTTCCCATCCAAGTGATCTCTTGAGATAGTTCTTTGAAAATCTTAAGCTAAGGGTGAGTATTGGGTATTTCCTCCCTATGCAGAAATCTTTGATTTTCGTCAGCATTTCGCATGCCCTTGGGTTATTGCTTGCATTGTTATATATCCGAGATTTTGGCATGTAACGGAATTCAGTGTCTAGAGGAATTCTCTAAACTTCTTTGAGTCTTCAGATCCCTGACTTTCGTCCTCCCATCAGATCCTCAAAGTAGGTCTTAGGCGGTCATTTTGCTTCATTTATGCTTGTCATACGAACTCTGTAGCTTGCATTCAATGGGATTATGAGATATTTATGTTGGTAAATTGATGATTATTTGACTTATAATGAATTTGAAGAGCATGGTACTAGGAAGCTACATGTGAGCTAGATTGATTAGAGTGGTGGATTGCCAATTGGTGATGTTTCTTGGCCTTGTTTGCATCTGTGTGGGATTTGAAGCTTGCTGCTAGTTGTTTTTCTCCTAATTTTTTCTGCATCCATGGCATGTGCATGATACCTTTTCTTTTCATTGATGAGTATGTGTGGTTTCATTGTATTATGTGTGTTCTTTGCTTGGATTTCTATGTTTTGGAGGTTTGTGATTAAACTAGGGTTGCTCCCTTTCATTTCGATGTCTCCCCTAGGTGTTAATGTCGTAACTCCCCATTGAATTGATAGTTCATTAATGTCGGTCTTTGATAGATCTTCCCTTTGATTTTGGCGTTTTGCGTGATGATGATCCAGTTCGATGGATCTAGGGTTTTGCATATTTGATGGATTGATGATTTGAGTATGAGTTTGAGCTATTATTTTCCATTTGTGTCTAATCATTACCTACCTCTGAGAATTGTTGAAGAATTTATTATGATTTGTTTGAATGAATGAGTGTATCGAACCTTTGACTGGTTATTCATGGTGGAACCCTAGGATTGCGTATGTTGGATTTAATGCTAAAGGATTGATTGAGTTGTTCTTGAATGAGTTGTTAGCCTAAGTCATGTATGAATGATTTGAATGATTTAGATTCTAAGCCTAAATCCCCAAATTTGTGATCATTCAATCAATTTGGGAAAAACTATGAAGAGTCAGGACCTTTGGAGATTTCATGTACCTTGTGGAATTCCTTCACACTCAAAAATCTCTGAAATTTCCATCACCCTACCATTTACTTGGTAACGCATGCAAATGTGAAGGTTTTGATATCATCGCTAATTTCTATCCCGGGTGGAAATCCCTGAAACCATTTGAAAATGAGAAAAACTATATAAATGGGTGAACCGACATTGCTGAATTGATATTGCATAATCTCATGATTGGTTTGATTAATTGAAGGGTGGAAGTTGCCATTTCTTGAGCTTTAATGTTGATCAAACGATTTTTGGGTGATAGCTATGATTTCTTCCCTATTTTTTCCTGGTCATGAAATTCTCGAATTTCCTTCTTGGCTTGATTTTCATGAAGGGGTGAAAATTCTAGAATCATGCTTGTGAGATTCTAAGAGATTATGATCATTGTTTGGGTTTATTTGGATGATGAATGTGCTATTTATGATGGGCTAACCTTAACTTTTGTGTTGTAATGAACATTGATTGTGACCTTTTGTTGAGTGCAGGCTGAATCAAGCAAGGTTGTTACTAGAAAAGGTAGGAGTAAAGGAATGGATCCTGATGTTGAGGAAGTTCCTATTTCAGAAGCTGGAAGGATTAAGTTGGATATAAAGAGCAAGGTTCCAGAGAGTAGGCTTATCTCTATCTGGTCAAAGGTGATTGATACCAATGTGGGAAAGTGGAACTATGAAGAATTCAAGGCAAGGATGGCAGTAGGAAACCCTTCTATTTTGGTGAGGAGAATGATAGATTTTGGGTTGGCTCATGTGGCTGGTTTTCCTTCCACAATGCAATGTTATGAGCTTGTCCTGGAATGTGCTAGAAAATATGATTAGGGTACACAGAGAGTAATTGGTCCACATGGCAGAGTGCTTGCAAACTTCTCTCCTATCTCAGTTTCCCAAACATTTGGAATTCCAGATAGGTCTCATGTAGTGCAATTTTATATTGATATAGCCAAGAAATATTATGAGTGGGATACAAGGCTCTGGAGATTATTAAAACTTGGCTAGATAAACCAAAGGAATATATTTCTAAATTTCCAAAATAGTTGCACAGAGCTAAGTTTAAATCAGATTACTATGATGCAATCACTCTTCTCAGTAGAGTGATGGGTTTGAAGAATGTAAGAATGTTTGAAAGTTGGATGTTCTATCTTATAGTGAGAATTGAACAAGGTGTATACTACCATTGGGCAAGAATAATTAGTAAGATAATTCATGAGCAGTTTTCCAACGTGTTGCAGACCAAGACTTTCACTATGACATCTTATTCAGTCTATGCCTTGGCAAGGTTCCATCCATATAAGGGATTAAGCACTCGAGGGGTCTTTGGTCAGGATGTAATTTATGAAGTCTACCCTCAGCTACATTTGGATAGCCCTAGCTATAGAAGGGTGAATAATGCATTCACCATGTACATTACAAGGTTTCTCTAGGGTGCAGAGCATGTTAGAATTTTTGATACTATCAAGGAATTGATTCAAAAGTTTGGAGCATGGTTTATACAATTCCCCACATTTTCTTACATTAGGATTGATGGTTGTATGAGAGCTCCATATAGATTTCCTAGATATCCTATTGATCACATCATTCTTTTGGAGGTTACAAGGCAAATTTGTACCTTTGATGCAATTGTGAAAAAGGAAATGCACAAAACTAGTTTTGGTAGTGAGTTCCCACTAAGGATTGGAGGTCATGAGGCTTGTCCTTCATTGGCCACAATATAGTTTTTTGATGAAGAGATGGGCACTTTCGACCTGTTTTTACATACCAAGAGGCCTAGATTTGACAGAACAGGTGAAGCTCAAAAGAAAGCTATCAGGGAATTTAGACATAAAGATGACTTTGAAGATTATTGGGCCAACTCCAAAGATGAATTTGAAGTATTGAAGAAGAAGCTCTCCAAGTTGCCTGCCAATTTGATTAGACTGTATAATATCAAGGCCATCCTAGATCAAATTGATGATGGTGGGGAAGTTATACAAAACCATGATTATGAATCAATTAAAGATAAGCCTATAGGTGAAATTGATTTGATGGAAGAGGAAATAACAAAATTGGAGCAAATCAATTCCCCTCTAATCAAATACACTAAGTTGTGGATCAAGCATAAGATTTAGGAGCTAGATAGTGAAGGGAAACAATGTACTTATGACTTGATGGGAAGCTTGGAATTCCAGTCTTCTTCTAAGGAGGAGCAGGATTCAAAAGGCAAGGAAATAGTGGGTTCCCCTTTCAAAATTAAGATCAAAGGTGGTCAAATAGAGACCGGGGAAGGAAAGAAAAGAAAGCCCATTGCAAAGAAGAGAAGGAATGCCTCTAAAGAAAAGAAATTTTCTCAAGAAGAGGAACATGAGGAAGAGGGAAAGAAGGGTGATACCCCTGTGCCTAAAAGGATAAGAGTAATGAGAATGTCAAAAAAGAAAAATGATCCTCCTAGGGGAGAAGATGAGACAGGATCATAGTTGTTAAACATTGAGAGTTCTGAAGAGAAAACACAAGTTTATACCCAGAAAACAAGAACTCCATCCCCTAAAGGAAGTTTAGTAAAAGATGGTGCCTCCATGATTCCCTCTGATACACAACAACAAAAGGATACCTCTGCCTCTCCTTCTACTCAAGAATTACATGGTGAAGAACAAGAGCTAATAGATGCAGCCATTGGGGATATCCATCAAGGTGAGGACACAAAAGAATTTAAGGATGGTGATCTTCACATTGTGGAGGAAGAAATTGATAATATTTTGCAATCTTCTTAGGTGTCCTATGAAGATCACCTATCAATGATAAAGGAGAGAAATCCCTAGAGAAAGAAGAAATGGATGAAAGAACTCCCTCTCCAATTCATGAAGTGACAAAGATGCATGACAAGGAGAAGAATGAGAATCCAGGGGGAGATAGGGATAAAGATGAAGAAAAGGAATATAAAGGTGAAGAAGGATTTTCAATGCATAGTGAAAATGTTGACTCCTCTATTAGTCAACAAGAAAGGGATAAACAAGGTGAGAAACAGTTAGATATTTCTATTCCTAGCTGGCTTAATGAGGAATTGAAAAGTAGGCAAGTAGTTACAGATGATGTACCTCTCGACTGGGATGATTTATTGGCTAATATTGGAAAAGGTAAAACAAAGAAGGAAAAAACTATTTCCAGAATTGATAGGGATGAATCAAGCAATAGGGTGGTTCACATTGCCACTCTTGTAGCAAATAAGAATAAGGATGAGGTAACCCCTCAAGATTATAACATTCAAACAATAAATCTGGGGCCTACCTCTAAGAGACAAGAAGTAGAAGAGTTCAAGGGGTCTGCTACCACAATTTTGGAAATATTGGATAAAGAAGTACAAGCCAAGGAAAGATTGAAGAAAGAAAATGCAGAGTTAAAGAAGCATCTGCAAAATCTCATGAAACCCTTGCATTCCATCGGCCAATTTGGTTCTTCTTCATCAATAGGAAATTTACTGCCTATGGAGACAATTAGTGAACTTGAAAAGATGAAAAATTCTACACAGGCTACACATGAATGGCTACAAGGAGTAGGGCTTAGAGGAGACAACCTAATTAAGGAAATTTTGTGAACTTGTGGAGATGCACATAGATCATTTGAGTGGTTGCAGACTTTGTTGGCACAAGATAAAGAGGATGTAGATCTTCTCCTATAGAAAATAATGAAAATAATGGATTATACTGAGGAAAGATTAATAAGTGATGGACTCTTGCCTTCCTCAAAGGTTTTAGAGCCTTATGAGTGGTGTGAGGTCCCGCAGATTAAGTAGAGGGTTCTTAAGAAAATTTGTAAACTAGCTCAACGGGTGGAGAATATATTGAATGATATTTATAATAAATGCATCTCATTCTTTGAGGTAATGACTGGGAGGAATAAATTTTCACCAAAACACCTAAGCCTGGAACAATTGAGAAAATGGTGGCATGAAGTTTATGCTCCAAGTGATGATGGTCAAATCATCACCCACCATTTGGATGATGTTGCTACCTATATTGTTGTTATGGAGAAGTTTCAAGATCTCAAGGTAGAGTGGGATAAGGTCACCAAAGAATCAAGGGAGGAGATTAAATCAATTGAAAGAATATTTAAAGTATTGATCACTCCACCATAGGCCGACTTAGAGATGATTTTTCTTAGGGTGCAAGATAAATTGGGCCAAGATAAAGAAAAGGGGCCAAGTAATGCATGATTGCATCGAGATTTGTGCTTCCCATTTATCCACATGCATTGGAGTGATCTACATTAGAGAACCCAGGCTAACCTGGAGAGAAGTTTCAAGTATTAAATACAAAATATTATTTTATTCAAGGAAGCTTCTGGGCTGACCTTATCTGGCTGACCTTTTCTTGTAACCCTAATTGGGTCAACCTTGTTTGAAAAGTGGCTATAAATTGGGCATTTTGTCTCATTTATAGGGGTTAGAAGATAGATTTTGGAGAAAGATAAGTGATAGAGCAGGAGCTAGAGCTAGGATTTAGTTTGTTCTTAAAGCAAGTGTTGTAATACTGAATGTTGGAATTGTTGCAACTTTTGGGTGATTCAATATAAGTAGAGACATTGTGCTTTGGTGTCCTTTCTTGCATTGATTTATCTTGCCTGGTTATTGTTATTCTATCTTTCGAGATTGCTTAAGAGAAACATTTGCTATATGTTATATTTAGAAATAGATATGATTCAATGGTGTTTAGGGTTTGATGCTTGAAGTGTTGTAGCAATCCCTAGTCCATAATTTTAACAACTAGCTGATTGTGAGATGTGCAAAGTTAGCCTAAACCTTATATTTATGTGCTAAAGTTCAATTATGAGTTTTTGTTCATTTCAATTACAAAATTAGGCTTGGTTTGAATGAATGTCTCATGATCTAAAAATCTTAAATGCCCTAGAATATTGCACTATTTTTGTAAGATTATAGAATTAATCTGGGTTAAGTAGAAATTAGTTTTGAGGGATTGGTCCATTTCAAGTGTTTATCATTTGCATTGTTGGTCTTAGGATTAATCTTAATTTTAGGATCTCTCTTAAACCCTTATATTTTGCTTGTTTTTTATCATTTGGGTTAGATTTAGGATTTCAAGTATCAATACATTGCAAAATCTAATAAGTTTGAAGATCCAGTATTTGTTTGTAAGGTCCCTTTGTGATTACCAAATTTTCACATTTATCAATGAGTTGTTTTTGCATTGTGAAGGCTTGACATTAGAGACCTTCAGGTTATCTCTTGAGGCTTGCTAATAGAGATTTATCTTTCAAGAGAGATAGGATATCATATTCTGTCTAAGTTGTTGTTGTGTAGAAAACACCATCAACACTTACTGATGTCACTTTCCACTACTATCGCTTATCACCCATATCTTCAACCTTCTTCACTTCACAATAGTGATGTGAAGCGATGGGGCGATATGATGCCATGTGTCACTGGTCCTACCAAGGCTCTATTCTCCTTTATTGCATGTCACCCAATTATCATGATTGATACCATTGAATGTCTTCATCATGTATTGCTAATCTATAAGCCAATTTTCAAATGCTTTATGTGATGTGCGAGATCTAGCAATAGCCATTCATCGCATATCGTTGAACCATAAACTAATTTTCAAAAGTTATCTGTGAAGCATGATATTAAATGATATTCGTTGGATGTGAACATGCGATGTGTGCACCATTTGATCTTCATCATCATTGTCACCCACGTCATGGGTATGTGTAGGATCATGATGGGCCAAAAAGTGGTGATATGATGGGTATGTGTAGGGTATGTGGCTTTCGACATTTTCTTACCCAAAATTGATGAAATGAAAAGGGTTTTTAGAGGAGATTCTCAGCTTTCCACCAATATAAATTATGCTTTACTAAGAATTTAATAAATAATTATTATTTATTATTTATTTGAATTACCGCTAAAATCCTTATTGATAGGTTGATGTAAAAACATCTATAGCTTTCAAACGGTATCACATTTTTTGAATCCAAAACATGTGTCATATTCTATGCTTCACATACTATAGGATTAAAAACAATGAATTTCATGAAGTTTTGACCAAGTTAAGGTGGTCAAACATACAAGTTTTTTATATATTTTTAAAATTTGTAAAAAAAAATTCATAATTAATTATTTCCTTGGAAAAAAATTACAAAAAAATATGCATCACATCAGGAAATGAGTCCTCTACTTATATCTAAAATCTTAAAAAAATATATTATCATTTTATTGTGGTTAGGGTAGTTAGTTAGATAGACACCTACTTATTTTTTCCCTAAAATTTAAGTACTACTGCATTGAAATTTCAAATTTTCACCAAATAGATTTTTTTTTCAAATAAACCTAGTAGTTTAGAAACTACATTCAATTTGATACAGATTCTATTCTTACATATTTTTGAAATAATATAGATATATTAGTAAAATTTTTACATCAAGTTTACAAACTCTGATTTTTCTAATTTTTTTGCCACTTAAGGCCCTATTTTTTCTATGATGATCCTGCACATACCCTCATTATGACTAGGTCCCACTCGCAGTGCTACCTTCTCATCGCCAAGTCAGAGAGACATAGCGAAAGGTCTCATCGACGTCATTTAGTCTCACCGATAATGCTTCCATACTCCTTATTGCTCCATCGAAGAGACACTCACATAACTTCCTTCGATGACCCAGTGTCTCACTAATGAGATAGCTATCAGGCTGTTGAAGAGACTCTAGGGTGAGTCCTTCCAATATTGAACTATCTCGATGACCCACTAGTTATGAGTATCCTTGAGTACTTGTTGATGGGTGTTTTGCACACTTCTCAACATAGGTAGTACATGAATGCACTACATCTCTTGAAAGGAGACTTCCAACAACAAGTTGCTAAAAATAATCCCAAGGTCTCTCAGGTGTTAGGTCATGCCTTGCATGGAATTCTTTAGTTGATATTTGATGTGATTTTGATGGTAATCACAGGGAAGACTTACGTAGTTGGATGTGAAGTGGATTTTAAAGTCTAAAGTTTCTAAGATGGAAGTTAAGGTGCTCTTTGTTGTAGGTTCAAACAACAATTTGAAACTCTAGTGTTTTCTTTAAGTTTTGACTTTACAATGTGTAATGAACCTTAGCTTAGGTTACTTCTAAAAAAAAAGGAAAATGAGCAAGGGGAAAAGTGTTTCCTAGATTTGCAACTAACTATGAACAATAAGCATGCAGTTCCTGCTATGGATAGCTTCCTTCAAACAAAGTTCCACTTAACCAGAAATAATTGCAGTCTCATGAAATTTGTGCTATCTTCTAAGGTCTGCAAACATTATACCATTCATCCACCATATACATGCATCAATAAAGGTAAAAATTTAGAGCAGCTTCAAGTTTCAGCCCAGACTAACTTTACAAGACCATTTACCAGCAGCAAACAACAAAAAGTATGGTCTGGAAGGCATCAACACAACAAAAATTTGTATAATCACATAACAACATCAATAAATCTATCTAAGAAATCTAGAACCAATTAAAACAACAATGTAAATTTAACTAAAGAATCTAACTATGGGAGATTGAATCATGAAACATGTATAGAAACTCAAAAAATGCACCAAGTCAATGTATTTTCATTAGAAATTTCTGCAGCATGTCATTACAACAACTCAACTCTCTCTTGAAAATGAGAGGAGACCCCTAATTATAGTGTCCTCAAAGTAGAATGAATGGCCAATATTTAATCTCATTGTGTGGCCATGATTCACTACAACCTAGGGTTCTACCTACCCCACAATATATTACAATTTAAAATACAACTTTGTCTTTATCCCTATTTTGTCCTCTAGTGACAGCACTGTAGTGGTTTTGTCTTTTATTGCTTTCTCTTTTATTGTAGCTACTCTGCCAGGAATTCTTCATTAATAATAGGGTTGCCTTCTTTCTTCTTCAAAGCTACATATTCCATGAACTTCAGAATTACCGGTTGGAGATTGTCAACCTCCAAAATCTTGGATCATAGCAATTGATAACTCCACTCCTTGGAGTTGTCTGCAAGCCTTTCCCAGTTTTTGTCATACTTGGTAGTGTGGTCCCTGAATAGTTCTGACTGGGCAAAGGTGCGGGTAGAAAAACTCATGAAATTTGTAGTTATCTCCTTTGACATCTCGTCCTCCATCCTTTTCTGAAAGTGGGGATTTATTTTCTCTAGATCTATTTGTACTGTAGGAATCTCATAGCCCGTCATTAGCTTCAGGTATCAGGTGAAATCTACTCTAATTTCCTTGACCCATTCAATATCTGGATCCACTTTGTCAAGCAACTGCTCTAACCTTTCTTTTCTATTCTCAAAGTCCTGCTTCCATACATCCATGAGCCAATGATTGTCCTCCTTGAATGCAAGCTCCTTTTCCCACGTTGCACTTGGAAGTTTAAGAATAGCCTCGATCTTTGGGTAGATGGACTCATGTCTTGCATGGAAATCAATGCAAATTTTTCTGGTACCCTCAAGAGACTATTGTAGGTCTAAGAACTTGTTTGTTGTCCAGACAGCTTGGCCGATGCCCATGTTTCCAATGTATAGAATCTATCAGAACTAGCTTTCTACAGTCATGTCCAAACTCTTTCTCCTTTTTAGCTTATCAATTTTCTCCTTGGACAACAATTATGGTGGATCCGTGGATGTGGTAGGCACTTCTTCCGCTGAGGACCATTGTTGGATGCATGTCGTCAGGTCAGCTATTTGTGCCTTTAGTTCCTCTTTTGAAACTTTTTCTTGTTGTATTAGGTGTACCACTGTGGCAATAGACTCCTAGAGGTGTTTTACCTTTTTCTCCCTAGTAGTTATTCCCAAATCAATGGTAGAGACATTATAGCTTATTCCTTCCACTCCCACTACCAGTGTTGCAACCTAGATAGTCCTAGATCCAAAAACATCCATTGTCACTTTGGATCTAACTTTGGGCCTTTTCTCTTTTTTGGTAGTGATTTGTGCCCTAGCTAAGATATCTTCTAGTCTCATTCTCATATTGCTAAGGGCAAGAGCCTTCTCCTCAAGTTGCTTCTCCAACCATTTGGGCATCAGAGACTTTTCCCTAGGTGACTTACGATCACCTTATTCTTCATCTTTTCTAATTTCAATCTCCTTTTCCTTAGGAGCGTCTTCCTCTACCTTCGCATCTTCTTCATCTTCATCAAAATCCTAGATGAACATTACGTGTTTGATTGGGGATTTGGTGGGTAGGAACTCTTTGGGACTTTCGTCCATCTCAACCTCCTTTTCTCTTATGTCACCTAGCTCATTCTCATGCTTGTGCTCCTTGGGCAGTTCAGTTTCAAGGCTTTTGTCATCTTGACCTTCACCTTCAGGTCTATCCTCTTCTACATTCTCCTCCTCCCTACAAGGAGGTGACACATCTTCTGGTTGTTCCCTTGTAGGAAGTTTCACATTTTCTTATATCTTTTCACCCTCTTTCCCTTCCTCTTGAGGAGGTGACCTTTCAACTTCTTCCCCAACATCCCCCAGTTGCCTAGCTAGCTCTTCTTCAAAATCACCATCAAATTTTTGTATAATATCAGTACCGTGATCTCTTTCATCACTACTTTCAGAAGATCCCGTTTCTTCTTCTTCATAAACCACCCTATCAATTTTTTGATGTTCATATTTTGGGTGTTCATGGTACACGTCTGCTTCCTCCTCCAGTGCTTTCGAAGTTTCTCTTTCCTGCTGCTCCAACTCTTCGGATATTTGCATTGTGGCTTCCATTTTCAGTGATCGCAATGGAGGTTTCGAGGGTGGAGCACTGGTGAAGTCCTATGCTAAGGTAGCTTGGATGGTGGGATCCAAAAATATTTCAAAAATCTCATAGGGAAAATTTTGCATGTGTTGTGAGAACGCCTCTGGCAGCGTGAGTGTTGGCACTGGTATTGTTGATGTAGCTAGTGGAAGCGATGTGGTGGGAGACATGGAGGTGAAGGAAAGTGGGGAAGTTGTGGCAGAGGAGGAGTCGATTGTCACAACATTCCCAATAGGCAGAGAAGAGGCAAGGTGAACCGAGATGTCCACCGCAGGTGGGGATGTGGCAATCATGGCTTGGGAAATAGATGGAAGGGTGGTAGAATCAGGGGAAGGAGGTGGAGATTTTGGCTGATCTATCTCCCTTTCTTCACCCTTATGAAGGGGGTCCTCCTAAATTGTAGGCAGTCCTGTGACACTTCCCGTCCTTTTATGTTTCTTTGAGGGTGAACCTTTTGAATCTTTCCTTGAATACACCTTCGGATTTGGCTGTTGCTCCACTGTTTCTTTCCTTTTCCTTGATCTTGTGAGCAGAGGAGACTTGAATGTTTCTCTTGTTGATGTTGTAGCAGCAACATCATCTATGGCACTAGGTTCACTCTTGAACCCTGCATATGTTAGGGAAACCCCTTGTTGCTTTAATTGGGCTACTCGTCCATTGACCCATTCCTTGGTGTGAGCCTCAACGGGCTTGGTTAGAATGTTGAGGTCATCGACCTCTTGCTCATCCCAATCTATCACCGGTATTAGAAAGTTGGCAACTACACTATACCTGGGGTCCATTACGGTACTTTCATCTTCTTCAACCTGGTTAGGTATGGGAAACAAATTCACCCTTCCTACAAAGTATGCAATCATTTGCATATAATGCCTCGCGTGCACCTCCTTATCATCTTGGAAATTTTCCTAGAAATATTCTACATGATGTAAATGGGCATACACTGGTCCAAGTTTCTTCTTTATGTGCCCATACGGGTCCATTCAAGGGTGAGTAGTGTGTAGGTGAAAATGATACTCAGCTAGGCCCTTCTCATAATTCCTAGCACACTAGGATGTTTACAATTTGTACATACCCTAGTTGAAAGTTAAGGGATAAGGGATCCCTGCCAAATTCTTGCTGCTGAGGATAGAATGTATATGTTGTAGCTGTTGGGAGAGCTCTAACAATGTAATATTGTCGTTGGGGTACCGGGGTAGCTTATTTGGCCTCTTTGTGTAACCTTGGGTACAAATGTAGGTGAACTTGGGGTATTGAATGAACAAGAAGGTGTACTATTTCAAGAATGCCCGAGCATTGTTTGAGACCCTCCTTTCAAAATCTCCCTCAAGTAATCTGATAATGTGACCCACGAAGGCGTCATTCACTCTACAATATTCATTCTTAAAAATTTTGAATTGGAGCTGGGGGTATCTATCATAGACCTTAAATGCTCGACCCGGTTCCTTGAACAACCTAGCGTATTGTCTTCATTCGGCTAGTGAGTAAACAAGATAGGAGGTCATGTAGAATCTAGAGGTCTTTTTTACATTCATGAACTGCTCATGGAAGTAGCTACTTATTATGCCTCCCCAGTAGAATGAGGCCTTTGTGGTAACATCCTCCTTCCTATGGAGAATCTACTCTACGAAGTAGACCATCCACTCTTGAAAGCATGCCACAGTGGGAAGGCACATTACTCTACTCATCATGGTGACTAAGTCATGGTAGTCCTCATGAAATTTGTTGTGGAAGAGCTCTTGGGGAACCTTTGCAGCACTTCCCCTCTTCTCCTTGAGCCAATACTGGTTTATGAGTTTCTTACAACCACTCGAGTCCTCATCCCACATTGCTTTACATTCCGCAATGGTTGGCATATCCATTGTTTCAAAGGTAGGGATGTGGAAAGTGTTTGTTATTGCTTCACCCAACATATCAATAAGGATGTTTCCATCTTTGTCAACTATCGTCTGTGTTTTTGGCTGATATGCCTATTTGCAAGCCATGCCCAACTCAGGAGCAACAAGGGACAGTGGAAAGTCTGTATCCTTAGCAATTTCACTACTTCTGATTAGTCTTTCATTGTTAGTCTTAGGGTGGATCCTGACCCTTTGTTTGAATTCATCAATATTGATGTGGCCATTATTGGTATCTGTAATTTCCTTCCAGTCCATAATGATTTTTGAGTGGAGAGGCTCCCCCTAGAACTGGTACTTCACCTGATCTTTGTCCTCTTTCCCATGAGGAACCTTGCCTAACTTCTTCCCTTTACCTTTCTCTACAACCGCCCCCAAGGGTCCTGCACCTGGTTCCATATATCCTATAGACAAAGGCAATATGAGAATAACCAATCATGAAAAAATGGACATTAGTCAAAATCCCATGGATAAAGTCTAATTAGATAACACATCATTCATAAAATCAAACTTTTACTCCAAGATTCCATCAGCAATTTATTGGAGGGATTTTGGACAACCCGGGCCTAGGGTCTGGACTTCCCTAGTAGGAATGTCATCTATAGGGTGAACAGAATAAGGCAATCTAGGTGGTTTCTCCTAGTCCTAGATTTCAATGGATTGAAAGGCTCATGCAATTGAGGGATGAATTTAGGCATGTGGGTCGAGACTGGTTTTCAATTTAAAGGTCATTTGGACCTCAATTGAAGCATCCAAAGGTGCAAGGCAGGAAAGCTGCTAGGGATCTGCCATTTTGAAAAGCCAAAGTAAAATGGCATTCTGAGGTCAGAGTCCTGGGGTCTTGGGCTCGAGAGACTGAAGGCTAGTCATCCCTTCTCCTTAACTTTGAAGTGTTTGGGTCTCAAGGGGCGGGAAGCCATCAATGAATTGTCATTTGGAATGGTAGGCATTGAATGAAAGTCTGACAGGAGCAGCACGGTGGACTGGACCCGGCATTGAGTTTGGCTATTAGATTTCTTTGTTAAGTATTGGTCGATTAGGATGGTAGGTCCCGGAGGATGGAAGGATAGGCTCAATTTTCCCTTTTAGGATGGCTGAGATGTTGCGAATTCTATGGGTGGAAGTCTAATGGCACAGGCCTGGGAAAGGTGAAAGTATTTGAATTTATCATTTATCAATCGTTACACCCAACAGAGTCTCGGGGCCTAGGATATGGGAGGACACTGCCTAATGGTTGTTTGGAAATAGAAAAAACACTAAGGAAGTCCGTGGATGGGAATTCGTGAGCCGGGGCCTGGGGATATGACGAAACAATTCATTTTGTTGGTTTTGACCCAAACGACAAAAGGTGAGGCGGGCTCTGGGGCTTGGGTGGATGGGGCTGTTACGCCGTATGAAAAGGCGAAAGTGAAGCAGCATCCTGGGGACAAAATCCCACCTCAAGAGTGGGCCTGGGAAGCATAGGTGGAGGCCAAGTTTCAAGTCAGTTTAAGTCAGGCGACGGCGATCCGCTGAAGGAGATCTGAAGTCGCGGGCCCGAGAGGGAATCCTGCCATTTGAAAATTTGAGTTGGTGTTCTAAGTCTTTCAGTAGCGAGTAGAAGGCTTGGGTCCAGAAGGCATGAACACCCTATACGAAGAACAACACTGAGAAGGTATAGTTTTGGATTTGTCTTAGAGGATGCCTTGGAGTTTTCTTGCAATTCCATCACATGAGTTATTTAAGTGTTGTCTTATTTTACCAAATTGAAGTACTTTTAGCCCATGTTCATTTATCATTTAAGTGTAAAATCATAAAAGCCCCCTGGAAAGGTGGACAACGAACTTACCTCAAAAGCCCGATGAGGGAAGTTGTGGAATCCGTGAAGAATCAACAAACGAGAGCAATAGGCATGAGGGCGGTGGGAGACGAAGGCACTGGACTCCTCAGAAATCACTCTAAAATCCTCTCGCTAACCTGACATATGAAAATGATAGGTTGAACTAGATATTTATACCCCTAATCATCATTTAATATGCCCATTAATGCCCGTACGGAGGACGAGATGGTTGGTGAGTTTAAATTTTTAGATGGCGGTGGGAGGTCCGAGACCCGGAGGTCGGATGGACACGGCCAGACGACCGCTTCAAAGTTGCAACTTGGAAATCAATGAAAAAGGGGAGTCTGGGGACTGGAAGATAGGTCACCGACATAGGTTGCTTGGATGAGAACAATGAAGTCAATACGGAGTTCTGGTCAGACAAGTCCAGAGGACCAGGCCTAGAGGGGGCAAAGGCAGTTCATTTTCAATGCAAATTAAAAGGGAAAAAATTTGGAAGCTAAGTCCTGGGGTGTGGGAAGGAGAAGGCCTTCGGCTATTTAGGATAGCAAGCACCCAATGGAAACCTAGCGAGGGAAACCCGGTAGGTCGGGCCTGCTAGGCCCTGAGGCCTTTGGTAGAAGAAAACTGCCAAGGAAACTCCGCCAAGAACCAGGACTTAGCCAAATTGGAAGGGATGAAACACGACCAACTTAAGATGAGACTTTGGAGGCACTTTGACCATTCAAGACACCAAAACATGGCACGTGTACTGAGGGCACAACAGTGCTAAGTAGAGGGGTCGATCATCCTTACAACTTCAATGACATAAGTTATTACTTATATGACCTACAACTTGCAATACCAATTCACCAATAGAATAGAAACTATTTGAATGTTGTGGTTGTAAACTCCTGCACATGTAGGGTTTAGCTGATAAACCCTAGATTGAGAGCATGAACAAATGAATGTTGACATCTCCATTGGCATCAAGACGTACAAAATACCTTTTTGGAAAGCTCTTGAGAAACACAGTTCAAAACTACTATCTAATTTTCCATTAGATCCACTACTCTCATGCTTATCCTTTGTCATTATGCCAACAACCTCCCTTTATGATCAATTCTTGTTACCTTTGATCTCTTCTTTGACATCAATGATAGTTTCTATAAATTCCATCATCCTTACTTGCATGAGCAACTCCATTTCATCTCTAATCCTCTTCCATCATGCGAGAAATCTTCCTTGCATGATTTTCCCTTTTGACATCAATGACAACTATATGCCAACAAACAATAACTTATATTTCAATTCTAAAGGTGAGCACATGATTATAGTTGTTTTTATGTGGATGATATCATTTGTGGTGGTAGCAATGATAAAATGTGTAAAATATTTGCTACACATATGCAAGATGAATTTGAGATGTCAATGTTAGGAGAGTTGTGATTTTTTCTTGGATTGAAATTTGTATAAACTAATAATGGGATATCCATATCTCAAACTAAGTATGCTAAGGAAATTCTCAAAAAAATTGGCATGGAAGGCAATAAACCAATCAATACCCCCATGATAACTAGCTACAAGTTGAGTAAATCAAATGAATCACCTGAGGCAAATCAGATAGTGTATAGGTCAATGATTGGAAGCTTGTTGTATTTAATTGCATCAAGGAAAAATATTATGCAAGTAGTATATTTAGTGTCAAGATTTAAGGTTGCACCTAGAGAGTCACATGTCAATGCAGTGAAAAGAATTTTTAGATACATCAAGAGTATTGTTGGCTATGGGTTATGGTACCCCAAGAGCAAGGACTTCATTTTGACACTATATATAGATGTTGATTGGGCATGGAGTATGGATTACATGAAAAGAACTAGTTCTGGAGCATTCTTATTGGGAAACAAGTTAGTTTCCTAGATGAGCGAGAAGCAAGAATCAATAACTCTATCCATTGCTAAAGCAGAGTATGTGGCAGCAACATGTTGTACTCAAGTACTATGGATGAAGAAAACACTTAAGAACATCAAGGTGGAGTACAAAGAGACTATCTCAATTCTTTGTGACAATTCAAGTACCATAAAAATATCAAATAATCCAATGATGCACTCTAGAACAAAGAATATATCCATTAAGTATCACTTCCTAAGAGAGAAGCTTGTAGATAAGGAGGTCAGCATGGTGTATTTTCCCACAAAAGAGCAAGTAGCTGACATTTTCACCAAGCCTCTTCCCAAGGAACAATTTGATTATCTGAGGCATAAATTGGGAGTCATAGATCCCACATCATATCACTAGTCACAAGTGATAGAGCATGAGTCCAACGGATGTTTCATGTATACTTTCCTCATCCCTAGAAACAAAATGGTCAAATCAACTCAGGTATTAATAGTTTTACAAATTTCTAATGACTAAATTCCTATATTATCAAAGATCCCACTTTCTCTTTGCATTTGTTGTCAAAGGGGAAGTAATGTGTAAGGGTGAGTTTGTCCTTTTCCATTGATGTCAAAGGAGGAGAATATTATGAACAAATTCTCAATTGATCAGGATGAGTATAGTAGAGGTGCATATCAAAAGGGGAGAAACATGTGCATTCTCAAAAAGGAGCATTACTTAGAGTGTCCATTTGGTACATAGCTTAAAATGTTACAGATCTCAGTTGATTTCAACTCGTGACAGACCATTTCAGCCAATTGGCATGAGCATTTATTTTTTCAATCAATGACAAAAGGGGAGATTGTTGGCATATTCTTGTCAAAAGGGGATCTGGTATGAGATGGAATTGATCCTATATGTTAGGAGTGTCAACATTGATGTAACAAAGTTTTCATTAATTTTTGACCAAGATGGTGTATTATGGATCTAGAAGGTGAAGTGAAAGCTACAAATGTTGTTCAAAGTATTGCATTGGTTTCTTGCAAATTCTATCAGGTTGTAATGAATTCTTTCAATGCTCAAGAGAAAAATATAAGTTCAAATTCAGCATGGGTTTCTTTAGAGCAACTCAAAAATCTGTTTTGTAGGTCCAAAGGTTGAAGGCGATGCTCAAAATTGTTATAATTGTGCTCTCAGCTTGGATTAGGGTTTTATGGTTAAACCCTAGTGTTAGCATTCATAGCGCCTTAACATTTTTCTATTTTATCAATGAATGTTGGTTGAAGGTTGCAGGTCAGTTAAGTTAAATTTACAGCCTTTAAGTTTGTTCGGTGACCGACCCCTTCACCTTGTCACCCAGTTGTTGTCGCTAATGGGTTCCATTGAAGATCAAATAGTGGCATTCAAAGTTAAAGATCCCACTAATATCATTGGATATCACACATCAAGGAGAGCTTTCAAGAGTTGGTTTGTAATTTTGTGATACACGATGAACGACTATCACTAGATCTCACACATCACAAAAAGCAATTTAAAGTTGGTCTTAAGATCAGAGATATGTGATGAAGGCTTTTAACAATCATGATCATGATGATCGAATGACAGACGATAAAGGAAAAAGGTCTTGGTGGGACTAGCAACATGTGGCATCATATCGTCTGATCGCTTAACATTGTTGTTGAAGCAAAGAAGGTTGAAGATTTGAGTGATAATCAATGGTAGTGGAAAGTGATGCCAACAAGGATAGGTGTCAGGATGGTATTGCATTAATGGGTGTCACTATATCATGTTTACATTTCTTTGAGATACAATGGTTTTAGCGATGAGCGATGGGTGTGTAAAGTTAGTGGATTGTGACATCAGTAAAAGACACATGGCATTAGCCCACCAACTTGTGCATATTTAGTGGGCCCTTTGTCAGATCCAATGGATAGTGGTAGATGATGCAAAATGTTTGATATTTGATCCAACAGTGATTTCTACATTGTGGTGCATCATGAATAGATTTGGTGATGATCATAGCATATCACCGATATGTGGTGGATGACAAAGATTAAAGGAAAGCGATCGAATGGTGATTGCTACATCATGGAAATGAATGCGATAGTTCTAATTGTTTTGGCGATATGCGATGGTTATGAAGGATATGATTAATGAAGGTGATTTAAATGACCGTTTATCGAAAAGTCATGATTTAAAGTTGTGATAGTGAATGAAGAGCATAGGATCATGGTGTGAAGGAAGGAGATCAATGACCTAGATTTGAATGAGGTAATCATGAATGGATAACTTTGTGTGAATAGGGTTTCTCCTGCAAACCAACATGAAGATGAAAATTTATTGGTCTACCTGCTTCAACATTAGGTGTAATGCGATTTGATGCACAAAATGGTGGTATAGATGGCCACAAAGAAAAGGATCGAGATTAGATCGAAGGTTCAAAAGAGAGGATTAACTACATATCTGATCTTAGGGTTTGGCGGGATGGAAATGAAGGAAAATTATTTACACCAAGAATTAATGTTGTGTGGCTCAGTGCAGTTGGATGATAGTGAAGAAGATATTCACCCTAATAGAGGATAAGATTATGGTGGAAGATATCGAGGTGATCATCATTTATTAGCACTACTCAAAACATATGAGAATTCTATCAAAGGGTATAGGTAGTAAGAGAGTGAGAGAAGTGTGCAAAAGTTATGTTGTCCTCCTGAGACAACTAGAGAATACACAAAAATAGAAAAAGAGAGTTGTAGAAGTGTACAATGGTGCATTGAGGAAAACTGAGAATGCATTAAAGAAGAAAGAGAGTAACAAAGCTAAATAAGTGGGGTGAAGAGTAGTGAAGAGAGTTGTTATGGCAACAACAAATAGTTGATCAATTATAGAGAACACTATAACATTGATTAGAGCTCCTGAGGAAAAAATTGTAATCAATCTACATGTTGTAATCTGATAGGTTGGTTCCATTAGAGAACTGAGTAGGTTCTCAATCAAGGGGATGGGTTCCTCATTAGGGTTTGTGCCCTTAAAAGTTGTAATATCTAGGATTTTATTGTGAGGTTGGATTAGGACAGTAACTCCTAACAGCATTTTCTCACCGTGGTTTTCCACATAAATCTATTGTTATGTGTTGATCCTTTATGTGCATGTGTTGATCATATGTATTTTTTTTTAAAATTGCACACCTAGTTTTAAGAGTTTTGTATGTACTTAGAATAATTAAGCTAAGATTCATGAGTCTACTGATTCACCCACCTCTCAATAGATTGTTGTGTTCCAACAATAGTTTCATCCATTTTAGTTAATATTTCATCAATAGAGTTTGATGCTCATTTTATCCAGTGGATTGAGAAAGGGTCAATATTCCATATCAATACAACACCACTCCCCCAATGGGATAAGGTTTGAAGTTATAGATTAGGTTTCTTTTATGCTTTCATGTTTATTTCATGCTTAGTTTAATGATTTCTTGATTTTTGAATATTTTGAACATCTCAATTGGATTGTAGCTTAGGGGGTTAAATATGGCTTGAACTCATTAGGATCTTGTGTGTTTAGCCTATACTATAATTACAATCACAATAATATCCCATAACATCTTTTTGATTTCTATTTTTCATCTCTTTATATTGAATCCCTTCCCTCGTTGTCATCTTCTCATTACTATTTGCACCCTCCAATATTCTTCTCTTCTTTTTATTATTATCATTTCCCTAGCATAGATCTAATGAATTTTGTTTCCACATTGTACTCTTGTGGATTATATTAGAATATCCAAAAGGGGCTTAACCATGGAACTCTCCCCTTTAACATTTCCATTTTATAGGTTTTTATTTATTTAAGTTTTATTTATGTTAATTTTAAGAGAATGTAGGCATTTCTAGTGATCAAAGTAGAAGAAATTTTTTATTGAAAGTTCAAGATATATTTTCCTTATAAATTTTAGGTCATTTTAAGTATAGGTCCAATTTATGATTATTAAATTAGATCCTTCGAAATGTATGTTATTAAAACCTAATATTCCTATTAGAATTGTTAAATGGGTTATATTAGTCATGTATATGATCTCAAATTCATTTATAAAAATATTCATCAAATATCAAGAAATTGTAGACTAGTTAATAGACGCACTATGCAATATTCATATGTCCTTTGGTAGCTAAGGTAGCGAAAAAACTTCCTACACTAATCTTGAGAGGAAAGATAATGTAAAACTTTTACAAATCTTTAACAGTTACATAAACTTAAACAAAAATAAGCATAAATATCATGCATAGCACAACACAATGATTTACGTGGGGAAAACCCTTTCGAGAGAAAAAACCCACACTCCAAAAGCTGCCCAATAAATTATTCAGAAATCACAAAGATTACAATATATTTGCTGAGCAAGCTTCTCACAGGAGTATCACCAACCAGAGATCTAGAGGTAACACAACCACTATCAAACTCTAAGAATAAATCATAATACATAGTTGTAATTCAATTCCCTCATAAAATAGGGTTGCCTCCTAGGGAAAGTTAAGCTAATAAAATATCGACCATCAGATTTAAGACATAATGATTTGAACGATCTAGATTTACAATAATAAAATATAAATAAAATTTTCCTTTTGTGGGTGTTGCCCTAGGACCCTGGCCAGCGGGATGATCCCCCCAGGCCCCTCATAGGGGAGACCCCCGCACCCCCCCATTGCCATCGGATGAACAATACCTTATGTATCAACAGTAACTTGTGTAATTGCAATATTGAGACACATTTTCCCAACAAACACACACACACACACATATATTGATTTCCAATTAGTGGTTAAAAATATTATAGGTGATTATCAAAGTACAAAGGTTCTTGCTTGACATGGTATCATAGGATAGAATTATAATTATTGGGTTATTTTGATCATTTTAATATATATACTATTCTATAAAAGAATGATAGTTGTGCCAATGTTGTGGCTAGTGTGATTCCACATTCAAATTGCTTATTCGTCAACTGGTGATAGCTACCTATTAAGGATAGTAATTTATACTATTTTTTTTGCTTTGATGGGAGAGGAGTGGGTCCATAATACTTCAATTAATTTTTATTTGGGTACATATCTTCCTAATTGTTGTTTAAATTCTTGTATCATAAATCTATTGCAAAAATAATAATTATTGTAAGTGTACTTTATCAACATGGGTATAATAGTTTGTTACTAGTTTCTTAGATGATAATAAAAGTCTAATAATCTTCAAAGAATCCCATGGGATAATATGTGGTGGACATGTGAACACCAAACTCTTGATTCAAGAGTGATTACACTTGAAATATTAATAGTGTAAGTATAAAAGGATTCATATAATTGTTTTTCAAAAATACCCTAAATCTCAAACACATACTACTCTAAAACACACATACCTATAAATTCATTCGTTTAATTCTTTTAGTTATTTTCTATTTGGGGGATAGATTTGGTTTATAGGATTTCCCTAGCTTCTTTATTACTGCTATAAATTATTTTAGAATGTGGGTTGAGGCAATCCCTATTAAGTATACTATAAATTTTGGTACTTTCATATTATTAAGGAATCTATAATTTAATATTTAAGTTTCCTTCTTCTATTGATATGATTAAGATCTAGAAGTAATTGGAAAAATATAGGAAACATAAAAATCTATTTTTAAAATATTTTATGCATCTTTGTAATATGCATTTTTAGAGGCCTTTGAAGAGAATTTCTCCCTTAAATGGTGTAGGAGGGGAACTTACAATAAAATCAAATTAGATCTATTATAGTTATTTCAAATGCATTCAATAAGTTAGATTTTTTCTTAATGGACTAGGAGTTATGACCCCACCAACTTGGGGTACCAAAATTAAATAATCACCTATGTTTTATTCTAATTTTATAGCTAATTTTACCTCATTTAAATGTTCATTTCAACTTCTAATAAGGATATATGTGATGATGGGTGCACTTTGGTCTAGGGTTCTTGCTAGCTTACGACCTTTGAAGCTCGGGCTGCATGTGCCTATTTCTTCCTTAGGGATCTTATCTAGAGCATTTTTTGTGTGTGGGGGGGTCTTTTTTGCATTCGAGGGGGTTTGGGGTATTCTCTGGGAGAAAAATATTTGCTATTTTTCCTTCGCTATTGTCTTTTTTTGTCTAGGTGTGTTGGGTGAGCTTGTGGCATGACAATCTAATGGTCTTGGGATGCATCAACTATCCTTTTGGTGGAGATTTATTTGCTTGAAACAGTGTGGTTTTGGTTGCGTTGTGTTTTGTTTTTGTTGCCTTAGTCTTTCCTTGGAGTCACAGCTTGGGTGGTAGACATTTGTGTCTTTTTCTCCCGTTTGGAAGGATTTGATATTTGTTTGGTCGTTCTTGTTGTTTGGCCCTAGGTAAGACTCGTGGTGGGATGAGGAGTGGGGTTTCATTATGGTCATGGAAGTTGCAAAGGGTGGACCCTCTCATTTTGGTGGAGTTTGGTTGCACAAGATTAATGGGTGCTTGGAAAGGTCATCGGATCACCCAAAGTTGATCATTCAGTCAGAGTCTATGGCGGAAGATGTCGCGTATTACTACAATCATGCTTTAATCTACAAAATTAATGGGGTTGCATGTGCTGCTCCCCTTTTTGGATTCTTGGGTCCAAAAAACCTAGAACCTGGAAGGGAATTTTGAGATACTGTTGGGTGCCAATAGTTTTTTCTTCGTGGAATTTTCTTTCATTGTTGATCGGAATCATGCCTTTGAAGGGGGGCCATATTTTTATAACTAGGTGGGTTTTTTTATTAAGTCATGGCATGTTGGTTTTAACTCTGTTGAGGAGCTTCCTTCACAGGTTCCAGTTTGTGTTCGCCTCCCTTGGTTCTCATTGAAATGTTGGAGGAATGATATATTATAGATGATTGCTCTCATGCTTGGAAAGCCTGTTGACCCTTCACATCAAACCTTGTCTAAGAAAATATTTTCTTATGCTCATGTTTGTGTTGAAATTGATTTGAATAAGCCATTATTAGACTCAATTGATATGACTCTTGGTTCAGTCTCTTGGAATCAACAACTAGATTATGAAACTTTTCCCTTCCAGTGTTGTATTTTCCATGAGTACGGAAACTTGCAATGGAAGTGTTCCAAAGTGGTTAATAATTTTGGTTTAGGTCCTACTCCTTTGTTTCTAGCCTAGAGGTTGGATAAAGGAAAGACACCCATGCAAGGGATGGGTATGGATAAGGATGGTTTTGTTCTTGTCAAGCCTTGCAACAGGAATAGGAGACAAAAGAGGACTTTTAAAGATCAGTAGGAAGACAAAACATTTAACAGGTTCGATGCTTTAGACGACTTGGTTCAGGAGGAAGGAATTCCCTCTAACATGTAGGTTATGGATGGGCCCACAACAGAACATCTCATGGGAGATCATCACAATTCCATTTGCAGCCCATGAATGTCGTTGAACCCTATTGATTTGATGGATTTGAGTATTCCTCCCTTAGACTCTTTATTGATCAAGGCTTTTGTAGCTCAGGATACCTCGGTGAGGCTTGGTGTGCCTGGCTCATGTTTTACCCCTAAGAAGGGAGCTATGGAGTTAGGAAAGCAGAAGGCTTCTTCTACACCTTTTGGTTTATAGTAGAAGCCTTTGAAATCAAGAAGGAAGAAGGACTAGGAAAAAGTTAAATTGATTGGGGAAACTTTGGTGGAGTTCAGTTTGATGAGAACTATTGATGCTCATTTCTCCCAATCTACTCAATGATTGTGATCTCTTGGAATGTGACATATATGAATAGCATCCCTAGGAAAAAGGCTATTCAGGACTTGATTTGTGTGCATTCTCTAGAATTGGTTTTTCTTTAGGAGACCAAGTTGTCCATTGATAGTATCATGAATTTGGCTAAAAATATTTTGGGCCATGGTATGTGTTAGTGTGTTGGAATGCAGGGCAGCTTGTTGTGCCCCTAGCACACATGCCCCATTCAAAATGGGGACTCTCTCTTTTCGCTTTGTTGGGTCACTTTTTCCTTCGCCCCATTTTGTGTGCCCCCTACTTTGAGTCCTAAGTGGTTAAGGATTCCTAGAGTTTGCATCTTGAGTTAACCAGGTTTCACCACCGTCAAAATTTTCAAGTCTTTGGCCTTTGCAAAGTTCCTTTGGCAGTTTTCCTTCAAACTTTCAAACTATCGTCCTTGATGTCCTAAAGGTTTTCCCATGTGGGCCACTCTATGCAGAACTTTGTCTTCCCTCTGCCATTCCAAATGGCCAACCTAACCCATCTGCTTGTCTCACGGGATCCACGACATCCATTGCCATTTTTTGTGCTGACTCACCAAATGACAAATTTTTGGGTGTCGCCTGCCCTACGGACCCCACTATTCCCACCGCTAGCTCCTTTTGAACTATGTGTCCACCAACCTAGTCTGTCATCATACCAACATTTATGGCGAGCATTTAATACTAAAAATTATATAAATAGGCACCTTTGATGGGTCATTTTCTCTGTCATACTTTCTGAAAACCCATTAGAGCCTCTAGCCACCACCACATTCGTGCCTGCGAGATCCCGTTGTCGTTCATGCATTGCAACCATCATTGTATTCATCGAATTCTTGCAGGTCCACTAGGTAGGGCCTCCGCGACTGCTATTTTATGGTTTTTCCTTAATTCCTGTAAAGTTGTTCAAATCATAAACTAAGGAACCTTAAAACAAGAAAGAAAATGACACGGTGAGCAAAACCCATGTGTTAAAAACTTGGAAATCCTTCGAAATCCACCCCTGAGATGCATGCAGAACTTAAAGCCTCTATCACCATTCTTCAACTAGAGCAATCACGCTCTTGCGGCCCACTAGACGTTTGCAGCCGTTCCCTCAATCTTCAAACACCAAACTTTAGACATCAGGCTTTGCCTTCCTCAAACCCGCTAGTGCGGATGGACGCTTCCTCACCGTCGTCATTTTGGACTTAAATAATAAAAAATTTAAACTGGGATCCTTTCAACCCCGCCGGTCTACGAGTGTGGGCTTCCATATGTGGATCACCCTTTGTGCCTTGTTGTCTAAAATGATAGGCCTACTCCGGTCCCCCACCTTGCGAGTCCTGTGACATCCTTGACCGCCCTCTGGTATGCATTTAAGCCTCATCTATAGATCATTTCAAGTAGGAATTCCCTATCTCATCACCATCATTCATATGGTTGATTTTCAAATGGTGGGACCCTAAGTTCTTCCTGCTGGGCGGGCTCTCCATTGTTCATTTTCTCCTAACCCTTCCAAGCCAAAATGCCTAAGTGTTGACCCTTGCGGGTTGCCCAATATGGACTTCTGATAGTGGGCCTCCGTCCTGCATTTGTCATCCAAAACAGCTTTGACTACCCCTCTATTTGGCTTGTATACCCTGCATTTCCCACATCCGTTTGACACTTTATAAGGAAAATGACCAACTAATCCTATTGTATGCAAACCATCTACCACGGGTTGACGCCACCCTTCGTTCGTCATTTCACATGGCTAACAACCTTCACCTTTCTACTTTGCAGACCCCACCCCTATATTTTCCAAGCATTTACTAAAAATCACTAAGTGGAATGCATCATGCAGGCTGACCAGAGCGGGTGGTTGCCTGTGGGCTGCCACCCTACTTTTACCGATCTTAAACTGTTGAAGCAAGCTTGCCTCTCGCCATGCGAAGCACAACCTCCATTTCACCGTCTGGTCAAAATTAAACAAACAACTCATCTCGAGGACCCTTATGGACCCAGCTATGCAGACTGCCACCTGCAAGCCACCGCCCTATCTCCACCTTCCTAAACAGTTGACATCTTACACCTTTCTATGAGTTCCTCCCGCATCCAACCAAACAAACTAGACTTCAACGATAAGTTGATGTCATCCTCCCTGGCTATGAGTCCTGCATTGCAGGATGCTGCCTGCAAGATTCTACCCTACCAGTGTTGTTTCCAACAATAGAGTCCCTAACAACGAAGACAACCGTTGCGTCCGCAACTCTTAGACCTATCTGCCTAAATGACTAAGTTAGCAATTCCAAAACCTAAAAAATGATCCAACCCACGTGCTAAAATAACTTGACCTCTTGGTAGGCCCCACCTCAACTCAGAAAACCTAATGTAGGTGGATCCATGTGGGTTGTTGTGCCCTATTTGCTGACCATTTGCAACTTCTTCCAAAATGGTTGCCAGCCTAGGGAAGTCCGCACCCTTAGGCCTACACTGCCATATCTCCCTCAAATAAAAGTAAAATGATGATCGGAGAAGAATGTTATGATCTTTGAATGATGCATTATTCAATCTAAGGTGGATTATGTAGGATTTTTCTAGTGTTTCTCGTGTTTTTCACATGAATTTGTTTACTACTCCTTTGCTTGCAGGATATATGGAATCAACCGCAGGGCCTCTAGGAGCATCCACAGAGAAGGAAAAGGGCAAGAAGGTCACCAAAGCACTGAGGGGAAAGGAGGATAAATATCAAATGAAGTATAAATTTTAGGGAGTAGAGATCAATACCAAGGTTACCACAAAGTGGGACATGGTCTTAGACACCAACCTGGGACATATAGACATTGATGAATTTAGGCAGCGAGTCATTGCCAACCCCATCACAGAAAATAGAAAGAAAATTAGGAAAAGTGGATTGGCCAAGATAGTTGGTTTCCCACCTGCCCTTGTGACTCATAAATTGGTAATGGCCTGCATAGAGGCCTACCAAGAAAAGACCAAGAGAATTATGGATCAGGATGGTAGAGTATTGGTTGACTTGTCCTCCAAGTCTATAGGGAAAACTTTCCACATCCCCACCTTTGATGAGATGGAGGAGACATCAAAGGAATATTCTAAGAGCACATGGAGGCTAAACCCCTAAAATGCAAGAAGCTAATTAATCAATACTGGTTGAAGGAGAAGAGGGGAAACATGACTAAAAAACCTCAGGAACTCTTTAGGAGTGATTTCCATGAGGATTACCATGATTTGGTAACCTTGTTGAGCAGGGTCATGGGCATCCCAACCATGACATACTTCTCAAAATGGATGTTCTATCTCATAGAAGAAATCATCAAAGGGAAGACTAGGTTCCAATGGGTAGGAATGATCAGCAACTGCCTGCATGAGCAATTTTTGGTTGTTAAGAAAACTTGTCAGTTTTACATGACCTCGTACTTGGTCTACTTGTTGGCTGGTCCCATGCCATATAGAGGCCTATTTGTGGTTCCAAGCTAGACTTTAGGGAGAGAACTAAAGGTCTATGACAGACACCGCCAACTTGAGTACCACAACTTCAAGAAATATTGCCGCAAGGTGAATGATTTCTTTATCAGGCACATTATTAGACTACTCAGAGGTGAATTCAAAAGGAGGGTCACTCATAGTTTTGATGCCTTCATCTGCTAGTTCAGATTCTTATTCATCCAATTTCCTAAATTCACATACATCAAAACCAAGGGCTTCTCTAAGAGGCCATACCAACTATCCTGGTACCCAAATGACTTGTTGGTACTATTCAAAGTCTCCTGACAATTACAACATGTGCATACTCTTCTAATTGATAAGCATAGGCTAGGAATTCCATATCCTCTCATATCTGGCCAGGGGATGTATGCAATCCTTGCATCTCAATGTGCAGAATACTCTAAGAAAGAGATAAATGAATATAACCTAGATCTCCACACTACTCAATGACAAATGGATCAATATGGAAAACTGAAGAAGATAGTTGGAAAGGAATACACCCATTTACACAATGTTGAGGACTTATAGGTAAACTACAGAGATGATAAAGAAGTGTGCATGAAGCACTATATGCATATGAAAGCATATTTTTTAAAAATTATTAACTTGTTCCCGGTGTCAGATCAAGTTGTGGAGGAAGAAAACACCATTATAGATCCAAGATTTGATGTTTTTTCCAACTTTCCATTGCCTCTTATTGATTGGGACGAGGAAGAGGTCAAAGACCTCGATATTCTAATGAAACCAATAGAATCCCAAAAAAAGCAATGGATTGATAGGTAGGTCGCTCAACTGAAACTCCAAGGTGTTGCTCTGACCTATGGTGAGATCGAGGATGAGCTTGAGAGCGAGACTGATAGAGGGACTGCTACTGCCTCGTCTGAGGAAAGTTCAAAATATCCTCCCACTACCAGGTCAAAGAAGAGGAAAGAGGTAGTAGAATGCTAGCCTAAGCACAAGGTGTATTCAAGAAAGGCGTGAGAAGGTGAACCTTCCAAAAAGGAAAATAAATTGGGTGGATTCATGGAGATTCCCACCATTCACGAGGACCCACTCCATGAGGGAGAAGAAGAAGAGGTCGAATAGCCAAAGTCTCTACCTACCTCCTCTTCTATTTCTACTTCCACTACTGATCTTGTCATCACTCATTCACCAACATCTCAAGCACTACTTGCTTCTTCTCTGTTCGTGGTGGAAATTTCAGTCCACCTTGCTTCCACCTCACCTACCACACCCATTATGGTAATAGATTCTTCCTCTACT
Source organism: Sequoia sempervirens (assembly GCA_007258455.2). NCBI lineage: Eukaryota > Viridiplantae > Streptophyta > Pinopsida > Cupressales > Cupressaceae > Sequoia > Sequoia sempervirens. The sequence continues at coordinate 135,289,622 of VDFB02105785.1, read as the reverse complement.
ACCTCTTCTCCATTCTCTTCCTCCTCCATGTCTCCATCAATGGCTATCCTCCTAGCCTTTGCAAAAATAATGCCTACTCTTACTCTTCCAAAAGCATTTGCTCGACACATGCAAAACATACTGATGGAGCTTTCTGGAGTATTAATGAACCCCATAGTGTAGGCAGCCCTATCCCAAGTCATTGCTAGCCTCCCTGTCCCTCCTCTAACTGAAACACCGAAGATAAAGGAAATGATGTAGATTTCCAAGGAATTGGAAAGACAAGAGAGGGAAGCAGCCAACGACATGGAAGAGGAAGTTGATGAATACCACGAACATCCTGAGCATTAGCATCTAGTCATTGATGAGGTAGTGCATGAAGAAGAGGAAACCCAATCCTTTGAGGAAAATGTTGAGGATCCTAGCATGAAATACATTGTGGAAACCTCTTATCAAGAACTTGAGGAAGAGTTGGTCCAGTAACTCAAGAATTTTGAGGAGGAAGTTGAGAAGTAGTCCTCTGAAGGGAAGAAAGAAACATATGAAGAAATGGAGGTAACCATAGAGCCTCTGATTAAAGAACAAGAGAAAATCCCTAGCCATGATGAGGAAAAGCCTCCTACAAGGGAAGAATAAGAAAAGAAAGAGGAAAAGAAAGAAGAGGATAAGCCTGAAGAAGAGGTTGAAGCAAGAAAAATCCCATAAGTAGAACTCCATGAAGAACATGGGAAAGAAGAAGAAGACAGGGGATCCAAAGGGGAAGATATCCCTAAAGAAAACATAGCCACCACTGAATCACTAAAAGGAAAGGCTATATTCATTCAATATTAAGATGAAGAAGAGGAAGAAAAGACAGAACAAGAGGCTCTAGGCCGTGAAGAAATGGAGATTCAACATATTTGGGAAGAGGAAGGTGATCATGAATCACCAAAAGAAGGATCTCAAATGCCTGAGTGGATGGATAAGCAATTATAGAAGAAGGCCCTTGTCCTCATGGATCCCAAAAAGAGATTAGAAGCCATCTTGGCTGGAGCACAGATAGGGACAAAGAAGGAGAAGAAACTGAGGGTCAAATCCCACATAACAATGGATTCATCAAGATCAAGGACCGTCCAAATAGCTACTCCAGTGGTGGAAGGAGAGGGAGTTAGCTATAATATCTCCACCATTGACTTAGGAATGGACACTAGGGAACAAAAAATTGATCATCTCCAGGGATCCGTCACCACCATTGTGCATCAAATGAATAAGGAAAAATACTCTAAGGAGGAAGTAAAAGCACAAGTGGCAGATTTAATAGCCTACATATAACAATGGTCCTTAGTTGAAGAACTACCAATAACCTCATCGGCCCCACCTCAACTGCTCTCCAAGAATCACATCAACAAATTGGAGAGGAGAAAGAATTGGACCAAAACCACCAAAGACTGGTTCTGATGAGTGGTCTACAAAGGAGATATGGGTATCGGCCATGTTGTCTGAACAACAAATAAATTTCAAGAAATGCAAAAGCAACTTGAAGGCATAAGAAAATTATGCACTGACTTCCCAGAACTATATAGAATTACATATCCCAAGCTCAAGGCTATCCTCAAGATGCCCGAGAGAATGTGGGGAAAGGACCTGGCACTAGTGAAATATGATCATTGGCTCATGGAAACATGGAAATTGGGACTCAATCATAAGAGAGAAATCTTGGAACGAGTGCTCCATGAAGTGGAGCTTGACATTGATTAGGCTAAGGAAATCAGAACGGCCTATGAAGAATACTTGAAACTTATGACGAACTATGATATGCTCTCCGTCGAGTTAGATCCTAAGAAAATAAGATTGCACTTTCATAAGAAGATGGAGGATGAAGCCACTGATACACTCACACCTAATTTTATGGATTTTATTGCTTGAGCTTTCACCCAATCAAAAAAGGTGGTCAAGAACATTCCAAAGTGAAACAAGGATTGGGACTTGATTACCACCCAATCTAGGAAACTAAACTTCCAGGTGCTCATATCTGATATAATGGAATGGAACAAGCTTTAGGCGTTAATAGAAAAGTTCATGGAGTATGCTACTGTGAAGAAGCATGAAGGAAATCCGATCATAGATGATGAATTTCTCATGGTATAGCTACAACAAAAGAGAAATCAACTAAAAGATAAAATACTATAGTGCTGGCCACTAGAAGACAAATTAGGCTAAAAGACAAAAGATGTATTTTATATTGTAAAATATTAAGGGGTAGGTGAAACCCTAATTTTTAGTGAATCTTGGCCACACAATGAGATTAATTTTGGCCATTCATTTTTCTTTTTGGACACTATAAATAGGGGGTCTCCTCTCATTTTCAAGAGGGAGTTGAGTTGTTGTTAAGACATGCTACTAAAATTCTAATAGAAATCCATTGCTTTTGGGTGGATTCTTGAGTTTCATCTCATGTTTTATGATTCTTCTCTTCATAGCTAATAGATTTGAGTAGATTTACTTTGATGTTCTATGTGTTTACCATGCTTTAGTAGATTAGTTAATGTTGTTCATTCATGTTGGAAATTTTGTTGTGTTGATCCCCTTCCCTATTCATATTTTTTGTTGTTTATTGGTGATAAATAGTAGTGTAAAGCTAGTCTGAACACAAATTTAATGTTGCACTTAAATTATATCTTTTATTCATGCTTTATGGTGAATGAATGGTTGAAAATCTATAGACCTTAGAAGATTGCACTAGTTTCATGAGACTGTTGTTTGATATGGTTAAGTGAAGCTTAGTTTTAGGATGGATGTCCATTATAGCATCCTCCATTATCAATGTTCATTGCTAGTTTCAGTTCTAGGAACTTCCTCCTTTCCCTGCCCTTTTTGAATTTTCTTTTAAATAGTAATTTAGGAAAAGTTCAAGCATCATTGTAAAGCCAAATTTGATGACGAAAGTGGAGTTTCATACTTTTGTCCTGAACCTGCAACAATAGAACAAAATTTTAGAATTTTATAAAGTCCATTCACGGAACCAATTCCCTTCCAACTTAACATATGCAAGGCTACCCTATGATTACTAGAAAACAATATAAAGCAACTGAGATATTCCAAGCACTATCATGACCTGACATTCAAAATCTTGGGATAGTTTTATGCAATTTACTTGTAGGAAATTTTCTTTCAAGAGAGGTGATGCACTTGTGCATTACCTATGTTGAGAAGTGCAAAAACACCCATCAACAAAACTAGCACTAGAAGGAGGGTCTGATTCATGTTAAGCTGGATCAAATCAGTTCATTCTCCCCTGAAAGATTCCAAAGAGTTCTAAGGTCTACACCAAACAAAGGGGAATTTCAGGCTATAGCCCCAACCAAGGCTAAGAAGACTCGAAAGGGAGACATAGCTTCATCCTCCTCATCTGCTCCATCCGCTTCACCTCCATCCTCACCTCTTCCTTCCATCCCTTTGCATCACATTCGCCCTTCTTTTCCAATATCCACTTCTTCCACTCAGTCATTCCAAGCTGCCTTCCAACCTCATACTTCCCAAGGCTAGTGCATTGTCCTTGTCGCTTCCTTCCAAGTCCAAGGTGCACTCCTAGCTGTTGTTGCCCCTGCATAGCCCCAAGTTCCTGTCCAACAACAAATAACACCTCCACCTCCCCTCATGGCATGGCTGGGTAACAATCCTTCTCCACTATCCTTCAATGATTGCCATGACATGCTCAAGAATTTGGAGGGATTTTTCATGAAATTCAATCCTCGGGGTCCATAGAGGACAATCGATGAACACATTAAAATATTCCAAACAATATTGAAAGATATGCAGATTGATCATGAGGATGTGGCTTGCCAACTCTTCCCTTACTCTTTGGGAGAGGATGCCTTCTACTGGTACATCAAATTTCCCATAGGATCCATCACCTCTTGGAACCTCTTAAAGAACGCTTTTTTGTAGAAGTGCATTATTTCAATCAGTCTTTCCGAATTATACCAACAATTCATGTCCATCTACAGGGAGGTTAATGAAACAATCAACTCCTTCAATGATCGGTTTCACCGAGTGTACATGAGGTTACAAACTCCATATGTGTTGGATGATGTCATGGTCTTTCCAGTTTATTATGTTGCATTAGACAACCTCACAATAGCTTTGGTGAAAAGAATGAACCCACCACCTGCTAGGTTGGTAAATGCTTATGTTGAGGCGGTTATTGCCAACACTAATTTGGGACAAAACATTTTAGGTATGTTGCCTTCCTTGGGATAGGTTGCTCATCCTATGAAGATTCAAGGACTTACTCAAGCCTTAGCACATCAGACGCCCCATATGAACCAAGTTCCACAACTGCCCATAGTTCCTCATCCAAGACAACCCTTGAACCAGGTGCCCCCAGTACCTCATTACTTGTAGCTACAACAACAATAGGTCTATCCACAATAGTCTCAAGTGCCTACATATCTACAAGGGTCTGAATTCCCTCAAGCACAACAAGATCAACTAGCAGTGCAACCAATTTTTCTCTAGAAGCAAGCATCGCAGTCAAGTAATGCAGAGAAGGACCGGTTGGATGAGTTGACATAAATGATTATAAAAATGTCCACGAAGATGACACATCTGAGAAATTAGAATAATTAGCTGCAAGCCTCCCAACACAACATCCAGGCCAACCTCAACTGAGATAATAGAGATAATCGTGATGCGGGTACCTCATCTGGGTAGAACTATGAGAGAGGAAAATTTTCCAACCAGAACTTCAAAAGAAGGCCTTCACAAAGACATAACTAAACATGTAATACAAGGACGCACAATGGAGGCATTCCTACCCCTCTCGATCAACCCGCCAATGCAGAAAAGACAACTAGTGGGGTGTACCTTACTGAGGCAGTTTTGTCCAAATGGTGCCGAATCCATAAAACAAATAGGCACTCTGAATTGAATTGCCCAGAGTTCCTCACAACGGCATAGATATTTCAAGTAGAGGTTTAGAATGTTGTGGATAACACTAGTTGCCGAGATATAGTTCCATCTAAGCCTTATGATTCCTCTATTCTTGTAGTCAATCAAGCTCTATTCCCGTGAAGTGAAAGTAATGAGCCTGAAAAGGAAGTGGATCCCTTAAAGAATGAAGAAGTAAAAGAGGTAAGTAATGAAGAAACTTTATCTCAATTGTTTAATTCAATAGACAATGGTCTGGTAGATGAAGAAGAGGCACGTGAGGACAAGTTCCATATGTTTCACCAAAGGGAAACCCCTTATAACTTGAGAAGTAGGAAAGTAGGTGGCCCTTCACAAGCTCGACCCCACTTAATAACTTTAGCACCCTGCTTGACCCTAATGCTAGCAACAATCCAGGTTACCCCTATGTACCCACTCCATACTTTAACAAGAACAAGCAGCCAAATCAAATGCAAAACCAACCCACTAGTTCTTCCCAAAAAAAATTATCGAAGGTTGAAATTGAGAAAATGGGCGAATATGTAGCTGACGAGTTTAAGAAGGTTAAAATAAGCTTATCTTCCTTCGATTTTCTCAAAGTTTTTGCAATGAGGAATTCTTTCTTTAGGGTGATCAATGGGACTGCCTCTTCTAAGTCAACCTAAAAAATACCAGCCAAGAGAGTCTCTTTCAAAGAGCCACAACATGAGCCTATAATTTAGGAAATCATAGGCAAGAAAAAAGATGTCCCTTCAAATCAGCAAACTGGAAAACAACCCACTAAAGAACAAAGTCAAGGGAAAGCTAAGAAAAATACCAATGAGAAGGATAAGAATCAAGTGGCCCAAGAAGATACACCCATGGGATTATTCTAGGGAAAGTTAGAAATGCCACCTTTTCTCACCACTATTAGAATATTTGGAAAAAACATGCATAATTGCTTGCTTGATTTAGGAGCATCGACCAATGTTATGCCTCTTGCCATATGCAAAGAATTGGGAATAGTCCCCACCCCTTTTAGAAGAAAGGTGACCCAATTGGACAAAATAGAAGTGAATAGTTGAAGAAATCAACTAGATTCCCATGCAGATTACAGCAGACCCAAGGGTGCAACAAGTTATTGATATTCAAGTTGTAGATATACCAAATACATATGGCATAATACTAGGATGAGACTTCACCAGGGCTTTGAATGGGTACACTGTAACTGACTTATCTCACGTGTGGCTATCATGGAAGGGGTTTCCAAACCATATTTGTATTGACCGGGAGTCGCGCATGAAGTTCATGATCACAAAATACAACAACACCAATGAAGTGTTGTTTGTTGAAACTGAGCTGGGTAATTATTCTCCCATGGTATATCAAGAAGAATCAGAGCCTTAGAAAGAGGATATGACGGAAGAAGTCCTCCTGGTATTGTGCAACCCTCCCGCTAACTTGACATATACACTCCAAAGCACAGAAATACTGATAGAATCAGATGATGATGAATGATACAATGATGGTAATTTGGAACTATTAGACAGGTTCCAAGATTTCATGGAGAAGTGCATACAAGATTAGCTTCACCTAGGGACGAGAATGGATTTCCAGGAACTTTTGTTGCCTATTTGGTGCAGAGTCCATAATGTTGCTCACTCAAAATTCGAGTGCTACTTATGTCAGACAATAGTAGAACATATCAAAGGACAAGTCATGTCTCAAAAGGAACCCCAAACTGGGTAGCCTCACATTAGTAGTGTTGAGCCCGTACCCACTCTAGGAACCGTAGATGCAAGAATACAACTAAGGAGGAATGAATGCATGATCAGCCCTAAAGTTAAAGAGCCCTCTAGGTTTTGGACCCTATGTTTCAATGGATCAAAATCCAAGCAAGGAGCAGGAGCTAGGTTTGAGCTCATTGGCCCCATGGGTAAGACCTACTTCATTGCTCATAGGCTTCAATTTTATTGTACAAATAACGTAGCAGAGTATGAAGAACTAGTTCATGGCCTCTTGATGGCCCTAAGGAAGAAGGTTAGAATGTTGCAATTCTTTGGTGATTTAGAGTTGGTAATAAAACAAGTCAAAAAATTATATTCTTTCCATGATAGAAGATTAGCAAACTATAGGCATATGGTTTGGGACATGTGAGAAAGCCTAGATGCATTCAATATTCAGTTGATCCATCGATCCCAAAACCACACTGCTAATGCCTTGGCTCAAGCAACCAGTACTCTTCAACCATTGTCACTGTCTAGCCTCAGAAGGTTCACCATTGAGCTTACCTCCACCCCATCTATGCCATAAAATGTCACTCATTTCTAGGTGTTCAATGACAACAAGCACATCTTGGATTTCATCACCAGTTCCGATGTGTTTGCAACTCAAATAATTGATGAGGCTGAGCCTGAAGAGGCTGAGTTAGATATAGAAGGGGTCATCAATCTAAAGATGAACACTATTCCAAGGGGCATGGTCTAGCTTGAATGAATATTTGACCTAGATCAGATCAAAGACTAGGATTAATAGGCAAAGAGGGATTTCATCAACAATTAGTGTGACACTCACAACCTTGGAACAATCAAGGAGGTTAAAAATGTATTCATTGGTAAAGTATGCACATCAGAAGAGAAGAAAGGGATCATTGATGCTTTGCAGAAGTATCATGATGTAGTTTCTTGGAGCTATGAGGATCTTCAGATATATGACACCTCCATCATCACACACACTATCCCTCTTAAGGCAGATGTATGACCATTTTGACAATGACAATGTCCCATCAATGCCTTTTTGGAGCCAATCATTTACAAGGAGGTATAGAAGCTTCTTTTAGTGAGAATCATATTTCCAGTCAGGCACTCCACGTGGGTGGCTAACTTGGTCCCGATTAGGAAAAAGAATGGAGAAATAAGATTATGTGTGGATTTTCACAACTTAAACAGAGCTTCAAAGAAAGACAACTATCTAGTACCCTCATTGGATGAGGTGTTGCAAATTGTCAATGGTTCTCAGATGATATCTTTCTTAGATGGGTACTATGGATATAATCAAGTAATGGTGCAATAGGAAGATAAGCACAAGATGACATTCACCACCAAGTGGGGAACCTTTGCTTATAGGAGAATGTCATTCAGACTCATCAACACTGGCACCACTTTCTAGCGTGCAATGGACATAACCTTCAAATATCTGATCGGAAAGTGCATTATCATATACATGGATGATCTTAATATGTTCTCAAAGAAGTGAGGTGATCATGTTTATGATCTATGCAAATTTTTCTAGAAGTGTAGAGAATTTGGGATATCCCTTAACTCGAAGAAGTACATCTTTGGGGTTACATAGGGAAAGTTGCTCAGGCATGTTATTTCAGAGAAAGGAATCTCAATAGATCTTGAGTGCATTCAAGCAATATTGAAGATTCAACTACCAAGTAGTAGGAAAGAGCTGAAATCTTTCTTTAGAAAGATAAATTTCATTAGAAAATTTATTACTGGCTTCGTTGACATAGTCAAGCTGCTCAATGCCATGCTAAAAAAAGATGCTAAAGTCAAATGGACTCCAAAAGAAAAGTAGGCTTTTGAGGAAATTAAGAAAGCAATTGTTGAAACACCCATGTTAGTTAGTCCTGATTATTTGAATTCATTCTATATTTATTCATTCACTTCAAACCATTCTTGTGCCAACATATTGACTCAAAAGGATAATGAAGGGAGTGAGCATCCAATTGCCTTCATGAGTGCTCCATTGAAAGATGCTGAATTGAGATACCACAATGTAGAAAAGTAGGTGTATGCTCTGGTCAGGGGAGTTAATAAATTTAGACACTACATCTTGCGGAACAAGGTGTTTTCCATTGTACATGATCTAGTAGTGAAGACATTGTTGATGCAAAATGAGTCAGGAGAAAGAAGGGAAAAGTGGGTAACCCTGCTCCAAGAATATGACATGGAGATTCAACCAATGAAATTGGTAAGAGGGTAGGCCCTCACCCAAATGATAGGTGAGATAGTGGCTGAAGCAGGACTCGAGCTTACGTTTCAGCAATACCAGCTTGAAGATGTCTCTCCTAGAGAGTGGTATGATGACATAGTCTACTACTTGCTGCACAACAAGTTCCCATCTCGTTTACAAGGAGTTCAAAAGTGTGCTCTCTAATTGAAAAGAAGTAGCTACATGCTACGAGGGTCCATACTTTATAAGAGGAATCATGAAGGCATCTACCTCAGATGCCTTGGAAAAGAAGAGGCAACATGTGTGCTGAAAGAATTTCATGATAAATTTGGCACTGGTCATGGATCTGGTCCTTCCACCGCTCATCAAATCCTATGAGTAGGATACTATTGGCCAACAATCTTCAAGGATGCACATAGCCGTGTTTGAACATGCCACATCTACCAGACCGCCGCAACCAGAGAATGCAACGTTGCTATTCTACTGCAACCAGTCCTGGAGGTAAGACTGTTTTTTCAATGGGGTCTCGATTTCATCAGTCTGGTAAGCCCACAATCTTTTGTGGGTCACAGGTACATTCTAACCACCTCTAATTATTGTACTACATGGATAGAAGAAATTGTATGTAGGAAATGTACTATAGAGCTGGTTACTAATTTTCTTGAAAGTTTCATTTTAGATCATTTTGATTGCGCATACGCTTTAGTTTGTGATAATGGCCCTGCTTTCTCCTTGCTCAAATTCACTAGTTGGGCCTTCGATTATGAAATTTACCTCAAATTCTCATCCAATTATTATCCCTAGGGAAATGGCCTAGCTATATCCACAAACAAGAACTTAATCATCATGATCAAAAAACTGCTTGATAGGAATCCTAAAGACTAGCACACCCAGTTTCATTTTTCCCTTTGGGAAAACCATACATGCCACAAGGCTTCTCTAGGTGATTCCCCATTCCATCTCATTTACAACTTAGAGTCTATGTTTCCTATCCACCTCAAGATCCCCACCCTCCAATTTATCAACACCTTTTATGAAGAAATGGATCAATGAGAAGCCCACTTAGCTAAATTTCTCCACCTAGAAGAAGTAAATGACCAGGCTATTGAAAATTTTTCCAAACACCAGGGCATGGTCAAGCGATGGTTCGATCAACGAGCCAAATTTAAGGCCTTTAGAATTGCTGATTTGGTCCTATGTTGGGACAAGGCCCATGAGAAGAAAGGGGGACATGACAAACTCAACAAGCTCTGGCTTGGCCATTTTCAAATTTCTAAGATCTTAGGAGATAACGCTTTCGCCTCAAGACCTTAACTAGTGAGGATGTCTCGTTGCCTGTCAATAGGTAGCACCTCAAGCATTATTTCCTTGCCTAGGCTCTTTCAAGTTGAGTCTTTGTAAATACCTATACATAGGTTAGATTTAGGTTTCTTTGTTTTTTTGTCTTGCTTTGTTTTGGTTTTGCTCATTTTTTGGCCACTTTATTTTGCTAAGGGTGTTCCTTTGTCTCTGATGCGGTGGTCATGCTCAGTTTGATGAATGGTTCACTTTGCTACTTGCTTTTAGTGTCCTTCAGATAAATATTCATTCTCAACTGTTGGTCTCTAATTGCTGCTATGGAATGGTCTCCTTATCTGAACTACTGACTTGACCTAGAATGCCACCCTTAGTTGAATCATTTTACGTTCATCTTAGATCTTTCACAAAACACATACTAATTGTTTCTGAGGAGCTGTGCAGTGGTCATTATGATGGCCTGGAAAATGACAATCTCAAGTCTATGCCAATGACCACTATGACTCCAAACCCACAATAAGCTTCGATGCTTACATGGTTGAGCAACATAAAGATTATTAAAAGAGATATTGAAAGGAAGGAAAAGAAAAGAAAATGTTAAATTCAAGCAACCGTGTGGGTGTGCGGACAACTCTACCGGGCCTATGGATGCCTGGATGGACGTAGAGCAATGTTCGTGGGGTCACAGTGACAACTCCGTCGGGGCTATGGACGCCTGACTGGCAGTAGGGCAATGTCCAGGTTACTTTTGGAGTTAGATGATTCATGTGGCTTGCTTGGTTTGATTGATGGTCCATTGTTACAGTCTCTAAGGAAAGGGAATGCATTCACTACACACACACACTTCTGAGATGTTTTGTGATTTGATTTAGTTAAGGATCCTATTGGAACCTTCAAATTTTGGCAAAATTTGAAGGTGCCATGATGAAAAGTTTGATTACAACACTTAGAAACTCAATTATAAAACCAGTCCTAGGAGCACATTTTGAAAAATTATAGTTTTGAATCTGTTTATTCTCATGCAAAACCATCTTGCATCCGTGTTCATCTAACATATATGAGTGTCTCCACCAATTTTCAGCTACATACGATGTGATTTGATAAACTTTCAAAGCAACAAGTTGAGGGGTTTTTGAGAAAATTTGTTAGTATAGTGAAAATATTGTTAATATGGTAAACTTTGAGGGTAAATATTAATAAAATGGATGATGATCATAACAAGTTGATTGGTGCCTTTGATTCTCTGCACCAAAGTCTACCTCTGTTCCAATTTTCAGGGTGTTTGGATGTCATTTGATATTTTTTCAAAGCCAAAATTGAATGAGTTTTACACAGTTCGACAGGTGCAAAACAATTTCAAAAAAATGCTGAGTGGGCAACTTTGAGCGTCAACAGTTTTCAGTCTGAATCAGATCATGCAAAATCATTCAACAAGCATATTCCCCTACCACCAATCAAAACAATAGTGAAATTTTGTGGCTCCTAGAGATCATTTAGTCAATTTTCAAAAGCAGTTCTAAAGGCAGCTTGATCATTTTTTGTAACTGTACAACACGTTAGAAATCAAATTTTGAATGATTAAGAAATGATCATAAGGTTATAGGAAACAAAGGGATTTGTCTTGGTAATCTATTATAAGAATGCATTATCCATAGTACAAAAGAATCTCACAACTCCCTACAGAGGTATAGTTTTATTCCATATCGAGGGACATATATTGAGAAATCTATGCTACGAATTGGAGTAATCAAAAACCATGCCGGTATGAAACAATTTGAAAAATATAATAAGATTTCACTATAATAATGTCCATTGTGTCAATAAAGAAACTCTATTGAGTTTTGGAATAAGCAATTTGGATTTGTGCTATGGATATAGTCCAACCGAATAGGCTTTTATAGTTCATAATAGCCAAATGAAAGCATTGAAATAGGGTGATCACATAGGTATGGGCGTATGTCACAACATTGAATGCTATTAGCATTGCCCTTGTAAGCATAAAGATAAGACATGTAGATGTGGATGAATACATCAACTATTTTATAGTCCTGTAAAAGCAATGAGGCTACTCTGAGATTATTCCCAAATGAAATGCTAATAAGATCTTCTGAAGAACGTTTGCATGCAGTTTCCATTCCACTTGATTCCCTTTATGCCTAGAAGTAATTAGCTTTTTTGTGCAAAATGAGATCATTAAGAGAAGATTGTTTCTCTATAATTTGGACAAATAAGAAACATTGTTTTAAGGAAAATCGTATTCTATAACACAGAAACGGAAGGCATGTCATAGTGAGTATAGATATTTTAAGGAATTAACCCATTTTGGAGCAAATTTCTACAAGGTTGGAGGACTTTGGTGATGCATAGAGAAAAGGGAGCACATTGTTACTGTGTGTTATAAATAGAGCCCACAGAAACATAGAGGTAGCAGGTGATAACAAGAACAATCGGATGATTTAAATTTGGCTCATCAAACTTTCATGGAGGCATTAGGAAATGGCATTTGGGTTGAACTCATAAATAAAAGGGGGTATGTGCAGGATCATGATGGGCCAAAAAGTGGCAATATGATGGGTATGTAGCTGACGGCTTTTTTTTTACCCAAAATTGATGAAACGAAAAGGGTTTTTAAAAGATATTCTCAACTTTCCACCAATATAAATTATGCTTTACTTTGAATTTAATAAGTAATTAGTATTCATTTTCTATTCAAATTACGACTAAAGTCCTAATTGATAGACTGACTGAAAAACATCTATAGCTTTCAAACGGTATCACATTTTTTGAATCCAAAACATGCATCACATTCCATTTTTCACATACTATAGGATTAAAAAAAGAAAAATTGAATTTCATGAAGTTTTGACCAAGTTAAGGTGGTCAGACATACAAGTTTTTTATATTTTTTAAAAGTTGTAAAAAAAAATCATAATTAGTTGTTTACTTGGAAAAAAATTACAAAAAATATGCATCACATCGGGACATGAGGCCTCTACTTATATCTAAAATCTTATAAAAAAATATTATCATTTTTTTGTGGTTAGAGTGGTTAACAGATACCTACTTATTTTTTCCCGAAATTTAAGTACTCTGCATTGAAATTTCAAATTTTCACCAAATAGATTTTTTTTTTTTACAAACCTAGTAGTTTAGAAACTACATTCAATTTTCTATAGATTATATTCTTACAATTTTTTGAAATAATATAGATAACTTATTCAAATTTTTACGTCAAGTTGCCTAACTCTATTTTTTTTTTTTTGCCACTTAAGGGCCTATTTTTTCCATGATGATCCTGTAGATACCCAAGGTCAAAATTGATATTGCGAAGGAGATTTTACATTTTTGCATGTTTATACAAGTTATAAACTAATGTTTTGAAAGAGGAAAAAATGGGTTTTATAGGGACCCGAAACCATAAAGTTTACAAACAAAAGAAAAGATTGTCAAAGATCCCATTAACAGAGAGGTTGTATAGAAAATTTTTTTTTACAAAGCCACAGCCACCAAAAAAGCCAGCAAGGGCCACAGAAAAGACCCAAAAAGACCAGACAAAATGCCAGCAATGACTAAACTTGGGACTTCAACGTTTCTACAGTCTCATCTTCCATGTCGTTCATTTCCTGAACCCCCCTCTTTAAGATATGGACCATCTGGGTAGTAGGTTGCACTTTCCTCTTAAGGTTGGCATGGGTCCTTTTTGATATACCTTGGTCCTCATTCTTTCTTTTATCCTTGTCCTCTTCTAGATCAACATCCAATAAAGCCCTATTGCGACTTTTCCAACTTTTCAGACATTGCATTGATTATAATGGCATTGTGCCTTGCCATTCTATGGTTTTGTTCCACAATAGTTTTCATGTTATTTTTTATTTTAACAATTTTAGCTTCCAGAATCTTATACTTGTCCTCAATGTCATCATCTCCCATTCCAGTATTGTTCTTTTTCTATTTTCCTTCTTCATTGCTAAGAACGGACAACTTCAATTCCAGTTCCTCCAACTTGCTATTAAGAACCCTATTTTTGAGTTTAAGATCATTAATTTCTTGGTAGGCCCATTTCATAACCCTAAAAATGTCACCAACGCCACTTCTAGCAGAGGCAAGGATATCTCTAGACTGATCTCGGTCTAAAATGAGGTCCAGTTAGGGGAGCTGGGAAATCTGGTACCATCATCTCTGAAAGAGGTAGGAGGGGTAGAGATAGAGTTTCTGCTAGCTTCAGGGTTCTCAGTTTTGTCCTCTAGAGAGTCTGTAGAGTAGGAAACCAACTTATTAGTAGGGGAACCCTTGAGAGCGGGATTCTTTAAGGGAATCAGGTAGTCGAGGTAGATCTCAGGATTAGCTTTCGCGAGCTGGGGTTTACAAAGCTAGGTTTTCTTACCAGACAGAATAGGGGATAGGTGGGCTTCAACAATTCACTTCGGGTTAGGCTTAGAATGATTCACCAAACCACCACTATCCATTTCATAGTCTTCAGACGCCGTGGAGGCAACCAATTTGGATAAAGCCTACAGGCTTTGATAATGTTCATATATTAACCTAATAAGACCAAGATGAAGAATAGAGTATCTCCTGGGATTTTTCTTGTGGTCATCAAGGCTATTGCTCAACGAATAGAAAAAATAATGAGGTAGAGAAATCTATACCTTATGGCGGAAGTTGTTAAGGATAGCAAAATGATGACCATAAACTCTGGTGAGTCTCTCGTCCAAGGTAATATACTCCATTATGACATGAAGCACCTTTCTCCAAAGTGCCTTGATGGTGTCAATTTTAAAATAGTTGTTGGAAAATTTGACCAATTTCATTTTCTCCTTTTCTTTCTTAGGGAATTTGATTACCGCCTCATCTGAAAACCTTCAGTCACAATAAAAGTTCATACCCTCATTGGACATTCCAGTCACCTCTCCTATAATTTTCTCATCCAGTTTCACTTTCTCCCAAAGAGGATTATTTCTCCATTGTTCCAGTTCTTTTCAAAATAGTCCATAGCCATAGTATCATGCCCATGAAGTTTTTTCGAGAAAGGAATCAAACCACCTCTCGCAACCTGTTTCCAAACCTTAGCATTCCTCATGTGCACTTGGTAACTTCTTAGCTCGACTCTTTTCTTGTCCCCCCCCCCATTTTCATATGCACCTCACTGCAGACTCTACCAACACTGAAAACCTGTTGAAAATTTACGCAACCCTTCCAATGAACCCACAAAGCGTGCCACTTTTTCTTACCAGCTAAGTTATTTGACATGACCCCATCAAATCTCTTGATTTCGATGTACTTAGCCCTTTTCCCTATCATCATTAAATATATTTTCCTCTTTCCCATATGTTACATCATAATCTAATAAGGCCCTGACTTCAACTCCCAAGTCCCTAAAAGTATGCCACGTGTTCAATCCTTGCCTCTTAACCCCCTCATTCGAAAAGTAATTTGCCACGCTGTTAGCTTCTATGTAGATGTGTGATACTTTAACTTTATCAAACTTGTATAGAATATATTTTTCTTCATCAATCCAATTATTTATAGACCAGGAGGGGGTGGTCCTACCTAGAAGATAGTTAATGATGTTTTTGGAGTCCCCTTCAAGCCATAAATATTTTATATTCAGATTATGCGCTAAATTTAAAACTTGAAAAGCTCCTATAGCCTCCACCACATGGTTGGTTTGATGACCTAGGGAAATGGGCACATCCACCATAAAGTTACCATTTGATTCCATTAACACACCTCCACTTTCAGCCATCCCCGACTTTCCCTTCGCAGTGCCATCAAAGTTGGCTTTAGTCCAGCCATTTGGAGGAAAGGTCCAACACACACCCTCCCTGCTTTTCTTAGTTGGCTTGGATGCTGTAGAAACATCCATTTTAATATTCCAATCCTTGGCTATTATTAGATCATAGGGATTACACACCACAGCTTCAAGGTTAAGAGATTTTTGGGGAATAACATTGAAGTTTTCCTTTATAAGCCTTTTTTTTTTTCAAAAACATTAGTCTCTTACATCTCCTTATCCCTGAAAAGTTTGTTATTACGTTCTTTCCACAGTCCCCAAACAGCAAAAGGGAAAATAAAAGCCCATAACCTTTGAATGAAGGGATTTTGAGATGGAGCTTTCCATTGTGAAAAGAAATCTTCAATGGATAGGGGGAACACCCAAGAAATATTCCAGAGGGATAAAAAATTTCCCCAAATAGTAGAAACAAATAGGCTATGGAGAAACAAGTGGTTTGTTGACTCCACCTCACACTTGCAAAGGTAACATCTGTTGGGGATTTGAAATCCTTGTTTGCGAAGATTATCCACTGTAAGCACCTTATTTTGAAGCACAATCTAGAAGAAGATGTTGACTTTAGGAGTCGTGTTTAATCCACGCTTTAGACCAGAAAGGAGGGGGGGCTTGAGAAAGAGACAACAAAGAAACAACCAAAGAAACAAAGTAGTTACCTGAAGGGATGTCCATCCAGACAAGATTATCATCCAGCTAAATCTATCCCAATCTAACAACCCTTAAGGAAGATTGAAGTTGAGCCAACTCCTTACTAACCACACACAAATCCACCCAGTCTCCTTCATTCCAATGTTGATATGCCAAACAATTTGGGTTTAAGCTAGGAGTAAGCCACTCATCTTAGGTTTTCATTTGGCTCCATATACCCAACAAGGAATTGGTCTCACACAATTCATCATTTAGTTTCATCCACTTCATTTTATTTTTACATCTTTTCACTAAAAATATTAGATTTACCTTGGTATTGCTTATACAATTACACCAAATAAGTTAGCATCCCTCCACTTCCAATTGCCATTGTGGATAGATTGCTTGAGTAGGAGAAATATAGTTCAAATTTTCTTCATTCACATAGGTTTTCCCACCTAGGTCTAGAAGAACCTAAAGAGTAGAAGGTTCAAATTCATTATTTGGCCTTGTATGCTAGCCAAAAATGTTGTGAGAGTTTGGAAACCTCTTGTGGTTCAAACCTGCATTTTTGAGACCTAACAGTTTGGTGACTCTGCTGGGGATCAAACATCAGAAAATTCTATTCTAGCCTTTCCATTTAAAGATTCAATATAAATTTCACATTTGAAGTGAGGAGATTCCACTAAGGAAAATAAAAAATAATTTCAAAAGAATCATTTTCCTACTTTTGAAAAAGTAGGTGGTGACTCTATTTAAAATTGATAGATAATGCATAAACATTGTGGAAAAGCAACACTTTTCCATTCAGAAATAAAAAATAAAAGGCTACTGCAAATTTCTTGTCGAGATGTCAGAAGAAGTGAGAAGGCAACAGTTAATAAGAGAGTTGAAAGAATTGAGAAAACAATGACTACAATTGAACCAACAACTATTATAATGGAGAGTCAAATATGTTCCAAATACACCACCAAATATACTATTCTGCAATAAGAATGAATATACAAATGCAAGCAGGCATTGGACCCCACAAGTGCCGGATAATACAATTGTGAATCTTCATAATGGAGGTAGTGCACTTTATTCATAGTAGAACATTTATTCACCACAACCATCAAAACAAATAGGTGCTTATCCTGTACCTCCTAGAAAAAGACTAGTCAACTATCAAGATCATCAATATAATCAATGTCAAGTGCAACACAATCCCAACCCACTTGGAAATATCAGTCAAAATCTGCAGCAAGGTATGTATCAGAATCAACAATCTGTGAAGAAAAATGATGAATTTATATGTATTCAAGAGAGAATCAAAAATATTTTGAAAAAATTTCTTGACATAAGGAGACATAATGGAGAATCTAGATGCTCTTTGTTTAGAAGAATGGTAGATATTTGTAGGCAAATACCTATTAATTTCCTACCTAGTAGGTATGAGTTCATTGAGTAGTTCATGAAAGTATATGAGCCTTATTCAATTTATTGGCCTGAATCATGGGTACCAGTAGCTTATAATCAAATAGATGAATGGATTGACATTGTAGACAAGAAAAGGTATGAGGACACTATCAATGTTGAATCCAATAGTGGTATCGTTGATGAGTATGGATAAATTGATCAAATAATGTAGCGAATGGAAGAAGAGACATGTGCAAGTGAAAATAATTCTTATAACAGCTTGCATGATGAAGATGAAGATACAAAAGGTCTCTCTTGCATAATAGATTGTGACAATGCATGTTATGAGGGATCTATTGAATATTTAGATGTTGATCTACAACAAAGTGATTCTTGCAGTTCTTATGGAGATAAGGATGAAGAAGCAATTGAAGATGCAAGTTCATTTGACAGTGAAAAAATAACACCTCCAGCTGCAGATAAGAACCATGGGGATACATTTGATGATAGAGGGGTTTGTACACTTGAAAATGGTTTCCAATTTTTTTCAAATCCATTATATCATGAGAAGATAGAAGAAGATCAGATGATGTTTTGCCAAGGTTTTCCGGAATAGGAATTTCATGTGTTTTCAAATCCACTTTATGATGAAGATAAAACATTCTCAGATAGCCAGAATAATACATCAAATTGTGGAACAAATGACTATTCTGGTAATGTTTCTGATTTGTCATTCTTTGATGATCTTGAGCCTCTTTTTGATGATGAAAAAATTGAAGAATACTATTGTAATGGTATGGATATAGAGGCATGTTCACTCAATAGTGAAAATTTCAGATTTTTTGGCAATAGAGTATTAGAAATCCATATGCAAGAAAGATTCAGAAAATTCATCCCTAACATTAATTGGATCGAATGTGCAAAATGATGACTGTATGGATCAATAATTCTTGTCATTGAAAATTAGTGGTATAAAAGAAGTGGAAAATTCTTCAAATCTGATTATTCCAAATGATATTGGTGTGATATAATTTTCAAACTTACATGATAAGCATTCAGATGGTGAATTTTCAATACAACTAGGAGAACATTTTACAGTACATGATAGTGAACAAAACAATGGAAAAAGTTGCATTGAATGTGAATACACTTTGTGTGGCAAGGATGAGAGGGATTTATCCCATGATGATGGAAAATATGAACTGCAAAGTGGTGAAAAGAACATGAGTCAAGCTGGACATAATGATCTTCTGAAGGTTTTCAATGACAGTGACAGGGTTGATTGCATGAGTGTTCTTAAGAGGAATTTGATGAAAAAAAAAATAGAGCAAGGTGTTTGACAGGGGAAAATAGGGGCAATTATTTTTGGTAGCCTTGTGCCATCAGCCATGGTGTGGCTTTTCAAAAAACCAAATCAATTCATGACAAGAAATGGTTTAAGTCTGTTGTTCAATAAATAAAATGTTGGGTCTGCTCTCCTAGAGACATGGATTCTTGCTATGCCCATGAGGGGCATACATCCCCAAACAAAGCTGCTGTTGGAACCTTCAAATTTTGGCAAAATTTGAAGGTGCCATGATGAAAGTTTGATTACAACACTCAAAAACTCAGTTATAAAACCAGTCCCAAGAGCACATTTTGAAAAATTATAATTTTGGATCTATTTATTCTCATGCAAAACCATCTTGCAGGTGTGTTCATCTAACATATATGAGTGTCTCCACCAATTTTCAGCTCCATACGATATGATTTGATAAAGTTTCAAAGTAACAAGTTGAGGGGTTTTTGAGAAAATCTGTTGTCAATACAATGAAAATTTTGTTAATATGGTCAACTTTGAGGGTAAATATTAAGCAAATGGATAATTATCATAACAATTTGATTGGTGCCTTCGATTCTCTACACCAAAGTCTACCTCCATGCCAATTTTTAGGGTGTTTGGATTTCATTTGATATTTTTTCAAAGCCAAAATTTAATGAGTTTTACATAGTTGGACAGGTGAAAAAATTTCAAAAAATTGTTGAGTGGGAAACTTTGAGCATCAATAGTTTTCAGTCTGAATCAACTCATGCAAAATCATTCAGCAAGCATATTCCCCTACCACCAATCAACACACTAGTGAAATTTTGTGGCTCCTGGAGACCATTTAGTCAATTTTCAAAAGCAGTTCTGAAGGCAGCTTGATCATTTTTTGTCACTATGCAACATGTCAGAAGTCAAATTCTGAATGATTAAGAAATGATCATAGGGTGATAGAAACAAAGGGATTTGTCTTGGTAATCTATTATAAGAATGCATTATCCACAGTACAGAAGAATCTCACAACTCCCTAAAGAGGTACAATTTTATTCCATATCGAGGGACATATATTGAGAAATCTATGCTACGAATTGGAGCAATCAAAAACCATGCCATTATGAAACAATTTGAAAAATATAATAAGCTTTCACTATAATAATGTGCATCTTGTCAATAAAGGAACTCTATTAAGTTTTGGAATAAGCAATTTGGATTTGTGTTATGGATATAGTCCAACTGAATAGGCTTTTATAGTTCATAATAGCCAAATGAAAGCATTAAAACAGGGTGATCACATGGTATGGGCATATGTCACAACGTCGAATGCTATTAGCATTGGCCTTGTAAGCATAAAGAAAAGACATGTAGATGTGGATAGATACATCAATTATTTTATAGTCTAGTAAAAACAATGAGGTTTCTCCGAGCTGATGCCCAAATGAAATGCTAATAAGATCTTCTGAAGAACGTTCACATGCAATTTCCATTCCACTCGGTTCGCTCTGTGCTTGGAAGTAATTGGTTTTTGTGTGTAAAATGAGATCATTAAGAGAAGATTGTTTCTCTGTAATGTGGACAAACAAGAAACATTGTTTTAAGGAAAATAGTATTCTAGAACGCAGAAATAGAAAGCATGTCATAGTGAGTATAGATATTTTAATGAATTAACCCATTTTGGAGAAAATTTCTACAAGGTTGGAGGACTTTGGTGATGCATAGAGAAAAGGGAGCAAGTTGTTACTATGTGTTATAAATAGAGCCCACAACAACATAGAGGTACCAGATGATAACAAGAACAATCAAATGATTTAAATTTGGCTCATCAAAATTTCATGGAGGCATTAGGAAATGGCATTCGGGTTGAACTCATAAATAAAAGGTCAAAATTGATATTGCGAAGGAGATTTTACATAGGAACTAGAAGCAGCGGTGATTTCTTCACAATGCATTAAATACTCTACAAAGATCTTGACGCGTCTGTGGGAACACATGGCTTGGTGATAACCATTGCAAGGACTAAAGATTATTGGAGGGGTTACATATTCACGTGCTTACATCATGTATTAGTGAGCTAACTAGAGGCACTGTGAGTTTAAAAGAAAGACATATAAAAGGGTAAAATTCCATTTTAAATGTGAATCCATGGACTTTTGCTGGTTCCTCATATTCTTGTGGTCATTAAGCATTTCCACCATCGAAAGCATTGTATCTCAGGCTGAGCCCCAGTAGAAGGATAATCTTTATCAAAGGCCGAAATGAAGGAAGCAATTATAGGCAACCCTAACATTCTTCACACCACCACCGAAGACAAAGTGGAAGCCCTAAATGCATCGGCGAGAGAATGAGGATCAGAGAGAAATTTTTAAGTCACACCCAATATGTTTGTCACGTCGATGGAAGCTTCATTGGTGAGAGAAACACTATCGAGATAAGAAAATAAAGTCTTCCCAATAATGGTTGTCAAGCCAAAAGTTTGAGGGCGGATGTAAATATTAAAAGGAATTCTATATGGGTAAAAATCAAAAGAGATTTAAATATTGAGATTGTCGGAGTAATAAAGTGAGGACTTATTTTAATAAGGGTGAAGGTGCGTATTTTTTATAAAGTAAAATACTCTCATTGAAATGAGAAGTATTTTAACAAAAGGAATTAATTATTTTTACCCACAAAGGCCCAAAGGGAGAAATTTATAAAATATTTACATTGGAGAGTGAAATATTTTTCACCAAAGGTGTTACGATTGAAAGTAATGGGTAATTATTTGAAGGAATCTTGTTGTTTGGTGAAAATAAATGGAAAAGAGGAAATATTATTATTCATGAGAACACAAAATTGAGGATTCAAGATTAAAATACTTAATTTTATAGAGGAAATTAATTAAATATTTTGTTAAACAAGAAGAATACTAAAGCGCTGCAATGAAAGAGATATGAAGGGTCATAACCCTAAAAGGTGTAATGTATATATGCCAAATGAGTTCACATGAAGATTCATTAGATTAGATTTAGGATTCAGGTAGGAAGTATACAGAAAAATACTTTTAAAATGTTTATGATGTAAATTATACAGTGAAGACCAAATGCATGTGTAAATTTTGAAGAAGTTAATGAAAAACTCTTATTCAGTGGTGTTATGATGGTATGAATTGTTTGTTGAGTTAATAGAAGATATTATCAAGTTGTCTCCAAGGTTGATATTTCTCTATTATTTAGATTGATATATCAAGTATATTTTCAATTTATCGATGCACATTTGTTGTACTCATGTGGTGTGATTAATTGGTTCTTTCAAGCAAAGATTAAATCCTTTTATTCATTCATAGTAACTTGGGAGTGTCATTTGGATCATTAAGAAGAATCTTGTAATTACATTTTTTGCATGTTTATACAAGTTATAAACTAATGTTGATATTCCAAATAGTTTGAGTTCAAGCCAAGAGTAAGCCACTTATCTTAGGTTTTCATTTGATTCCATATACCCAACAAGGCACTGGTCTCACACAATTCATCATTTAGTTCCATCCACTTCATTTTATTTTTACATCTGTTAAATGAACATATTAGATTTACCTTGGTATTGCTTATACAATTACACCAAATAAGTCAGCATCTCTCCACTTCCAATTGCCATTGTGGACAGATTGCTTGAGTAGGAGAAATATAGTTCAAATCTGCTTCATTCACATAGGTTTACCCACCTAGGTCTGGAAGAGCCTAAAGAGTAGAAGGTTCAAATTAATTATTTGGCCTTTACGTTAGCCAAAAATGTTGTGAGAGCTTGGCAACCTCTCATGGTTCAAATCTGTATTTTTGAGACCTAACAAATCTCGTTCTCCTTTGAGTCCCCCAGTTCACTTCTGGAAACTAGCCCTTGGTCTGCGAAACTAGAGATTTTGGGTTCTAAATGAGTCTTTATCCATAGAACGCTTAGGAGCATTTTCTAGCAGAGTCACCATTTGTTGTGCCCTTAACACACATGCCCTATTCAAAACTGGGACCCTCTCTTTTCACTTTTCCAAGTTGCTTTCACCTTTTCCCCATTTTGTGTGTCCCCTAATTTGAGTCCTAAGTGGTTAAGGTGTCCTAGTGTTTGCATCTTGAGTTGACCAAGTTTCACCACCCTCAAAATTTTCAAGTCTTTGGCCTTTGCAGAGTTCCTTTGGTAGTTTTCCTTCAAACTTTCAAACTGTCGTCCTTCATGTCATGCAGGTTTTCCCATGCGGGCTGCTCTATGCAAAATTCCATCTTGCCTCTACCATTCCAAATGGATGACCTAACCCATTTTCCTACCTCGTGGGATCCACAGCCTTCGTTGTTGTTTTCTTTGCTAACTCACCAAATAGAAAATGTTTGGGTGCCACTTGCCCTGCAGACCCCACCATTCCCGTCACCATCTCCTTTTGTATTGCATGTCCACCAACCTCGTCTGCCACCATAACAACATTTATGGCAAGAATTTAATATTAAAAATTCTATAAATAGGCACCTTCGATAGGTCATTTTCATCGTCAGACTTTTTGAAAACCCGTCAGAGCCTCTAGCCACTGCTGCTTAGGCACCCGCAAGATCCCACTATCATTCATGCATTCCAACCTTTATTGTCTTCATCAGATTATTGCAGGTCCACCAGGTAGGGCCTCAGCTACCACTAGTTTTATGTTTTTTCCTTCATTCCTGTAAAGTTATTAAAAGCATAAACTAAAGATCCTTAAAACCAGAAAGAAAACTACACGGTGAGTAAAACCCATGTGTTAAAAACTTGGAAATCCTTTGAAATCCGCCCCCAAGATGCATGTGGAACTTAAACCCTTTATCACCGTTCCTCAACTAGAGCAATCACACTCTTACAGCCCACTATACGTTCATCGATGTTGCCTCAATCTTCAAACACCAAACTTTAGACATCGACTTTCACCTTCCTCAGACCCACTCATGCAAATGGATGCTTCCTCATCACTGTCATTTTGGACTTAGACAAAAAACAAAAGTTAAACTAGGATCCTTTCAACCCTGCGGGTCTGCGAGTGTGGGCTTCCACATGCGGATCACCCTTTACGCTTTGTCGTCTCAAATGGCAGGCCTACTCTAGACCCCATCCTCGTGGGTACTGCGACATCCTTGACCGCCCTCTGGTATTCATTCAAGCCTCATATGTGGATCATTTCAAGTGGGCCTCCCCTGTCTCATCATCGTCGTTCATACAGTTGATTGTCAAATGACAGGACCCTAAGTTCTTCCCATTGGGAGGGCTTTGTGTTGTATGTTTTTGCCTGACCCTTCCAAGCCAAAATGCCTAAGTGTTGACCCCTGCAGGTTTCCCACTGTAGACTTATGATAGTGGGCCTTTGTCTCGTGTTCACCATCTTGAACAACCTTGACTACTCCTTCATCTGCCTTGCGGGCCCTACACTCCCCACATCCGTTTGACATTCTATAAGGAAAATGACCAACTAAGCCTATTGCTTACAGACCATCTACCACGGGATGACGCCACCCTTCATCAGCCATTTCACATGGTTGAGAACCTTCACCTTTCCACTTTGCAGGCCCCATCCCAAGATTTTCTGAGTGTTTATTGAAAATCACTAAGTACAATACATCATGCGGGCTAACCAGTGCGGGTGGCCACCTACGGGCTGCCACCTCGCTTTTACCAATCTTAAATAGCCAAAGCAAGCTTGCCTCCCACCATGCAGAGCTTGACCTCCCTTCCACCATCTGGTGAAACTTAAACCAACAACTCGTGCCAAGGACCCTCGCAGACCCGGCAGTGCGCACCGCTGCCTGTGGGCCCCCACCCCGTCTTCGCCTTCCTAAACAGCTAACATCTTACACCTTTCCATAGGTTCCTTCCCACATCCAACCTAACAAACTCAACTTCAATGATAAGATGACACCATCCTCCCTGGCTATGGGCCCCGCATTGTAGGATGCTTCCTATGGGATTCTGCCTCGCCAGCATCATCTTGAACGACATAGTCCCTAACGACGGAGACAACCCCTACGCCCACAACTCTTAGACCCACATACCTAAATGACTAAGTTAGCAATTTGAAAATGTCAAAAATGATTCAACCCACATGCTAGAATAACTTGACCTCCCGGTAGGCCCCACCTCAACTCGAAAAACCTGATGCAGGTGGATCCATGTAGGCCACCATGCCCTATTCGCAACTTCTTCCAAAATGGGTGCCAGCCTAGGGAAGTTTGCACCCTTGGGCCTACATTGCCATATATCCCTAAAAAAAAAGGTAAATGATGATTGGAGAAGAGTGTTATGATCTTTGAATGATGAATTATTTGATCTAATGTGGATTGTGTAGGATTTTGATAGCATTTCTCATGTTTTGCATATGAATATGTTTACTTCTCCTTTGCTTGTAGGATATATGGAATTAGTTGTAGGGCCTTCAGGAGCATCCACAGAGAAGGAAAAGGGAAAGAAGTTCACCAAAGAAATGAGGGGAAAGGAGCATAAAGATCAAATGAAGTATAAATTTCAGGGAGTAGAGATCAATACCAAGGTTACCATAGAGTGGGACACGGTCTTAGATACCAACCTAGGACATATAGACATTTATGAATTTAGACAGTGATTCATTGCCAACCCCATCACATAAAATGCAAAGAAAATTAGGAAAAGTGGATTGTCCAAGGCAACTAGTTTCCCACCTACCCTTGTGGCTCCTGAACTTGTAATGGCCTAAAGAGAGGCCTACCAAGAAAATACCAAGAGAATTGTGGATCAAGATGGCAGAG
Source organism: Sequoia sempervirens (assembly GCA_007258455.2). NCBI lineage: Eukaryota > Viridiplantae > Streptophyta > Pinopsida > Cupressales > Cupressaceae > Sequoia > Sequoia sempervirens. The sequence continues at coordinate 135,263,626 of VDFB02105785.1, read as the reverse complement.
TATTAGCTAACTTGTCCTCCAAGTCTATAGGGAAAACTTTCCACATCCCCACCTTTGATGAGATGGTGGAGACATAAAAGGAATATGCTTAGAGCACATGGAAGGCTAACCCCCTCAAATGCAAGAAGCTAATTAATCAATATTGGCTGAAGGAGAAGAGGGGAAACATGAATAAAGTACCTCAGGAACTCTTTAGGAGTGATTTCCATAAGGATTACCATGATTTGGTAACCTTTTTGAGTAGGGTCATGGGCATCCCAACTGTGGCATACTTCCAAGAATGGATGTTCTATTTTCTAGAAGAAATCATCAGAGGGAAGACTAAGTTCCACTGGGTAGGAATGATTAGTAATTGCCTACATGAGCAGTTTGTGGTCGTTAAGAAAACTTCTCAATTTTACATGACCTCATACTTGGTCTATTTGTTGGTTGATCTCGTGCCATACCGAGGCCTATTTGTGGTACCAAACCATACTCTAGGGAGAGAACTAAAGGTCTATGATAGACACCCCCAACTTCAGTACCGCAACTTCAGGAAAGATTATGGTAAGGTGAACGATGCCTTTATCGAGCACATTATCAGACTACTCAGAGGTGTCTTCGAAAGGAGGGTCACTCATAGTGCCAATTCCTTCATCCACCGGTTCATATTCTTATTCATACAATTTCCTAAATTCACATACATGAGAACCGAGGGCTTCTCTGAGAGGCCATACAAGCTACCCCGATACCCAATTGACTGGTTGGTACTGCTCGAAGTCTCCAAACAATTACAACAAATGCATACTGTTCTAAGTGATAAGCATAGGTTAGGAATTCCATATCCTCTCACATTCAGCTAGGGTATGTATGTAATCCCCTTATCTCAATGTACAAAATACTCTAAGAAAGAGATAAATGAATATAACCTAGAGATCCACACTGCTCGACCATGGATGGATCTATATGGAAAACTGAAGAAGATGGTTGGAAATGAATAGGCCCATTTACATAATGTTGAGGACTTCTGGGAAAACTGTAGAGATGATAAAGAAGTGTGCATGAGGCACTATATGTGTATGACAATATATTTTGTTAAAACAGTTAACTTGTTCTTGGTGTTGGATCAAGTTGTGGAGGAAGAAATCACCATTATAGATCCAAGATTTGATGTTGTTGCCAACTTTCCATTACCTCTTATTGATTGGGATGAGGAAGAGGTCAATGACCTCGATATTCTAATGAAACCAATAGAAGCCTGAAAAAAGAAATGGATTGATGGGCAGGTTGCTCAACTAAAACTCCAAGGTGTTGCTCTAACCAATGGTGAGCTTGAGGATGAGTTCAAGAGTGAGACTGATAGCAAGATTGTTGCTGCCCCGTCTAGGGAAACTTCAAAATATCCTCCCACTACTAGGTCAAAGAAGAGGAAAGAGGTAGCAAAATGCCAGCCTAAGCACAAGGTGTATTCAAGAAAGGTGTTAGAAGGCGAGCCTTCGAAAAAGGAAAAGAAATCAGGCAGATTCATGGAGATGCCCACCATTCAGGAGGACCCACTCTATGAAGGAAATCCAGTCATAGATGATGAATTTCTCATAGTATAGCTGCAACAAAAGAGAAATCTTGGCCACACAATGAAATTAAATATTGGCCATTCATTTTTCTTTTTGGACACTATAAATAGGGGGTGTCCTCTCATTTTCAAGAGGGAGTTGAGTATTTGTAAAGACATGCTGCTGAAATTTTAATAGAAATTCATTGCTTTTGGGTGGATTCTTGAGTTTCATCTCGTGTTTCATGATTCTTCTCTTCATAGATAATAGATTTGAGTAGATTTACTTTGTTGTTCTATGTGTTTACCATGCTTTAGTAGAATAGTTAATGTTGTTCATTGATGCTGGAAATTTTGTTGTGTTGATACCCTTCCTTGCCCATTCTTTTTGTTGTTTATTGGTGATAAATAGCAGTGTAAAGCTAGTCTTAACATAAATTGAATGTTGCACTTAAATTATATCTTTTATTCATGCTTTATGGTGAATGAATGGTTGAAAATTTGTAGACCTTAGAATATTGCACTAATTTCATGAGATTGTTGTTTGATTTGGTTAAGTGAAGCTTAGTTTTAGGAAGGTTTTCCACTATAGCATCCTCCATTATCAATGTTCATTGGTAGTTTCAGGTCTAGGAACTTCCTCTTTCCTTGCCCTTTTTGAATTTTCTTTTAAATAGTAATTTAGGCAAAGTTCAAGCATCATTGTAAAGCCAAATCTGATGATGAAAGTGGAGTTTCAGATTGTTGTCCTAAACTTGCAGCAATAGAACAACATTTCAAAATTTTACAAACTCCATGCAAGGAACCAATTCCCTTCCAACTTAACATACATAAGGCTGCCCTGTGATTACCAACAAATCACAAAAAGCAATTGAGATATTCCAAGCACTGTCATGACCTAACATTCAAAACCTTGGGATAGTTTTCTGCAATTTACTTGTAGGAAATTGTATTTCAAGAGAGGTGATGCACTTGTGCATTACCTGTGTTGAGAAGTGCAAAAACACCCAGCAACACAGCTCAGGGGGCATTGCTTGTCTATGGGACCCGTGGAAATTTTACCTTTCTTAGTGGATCGCGTGTCAACACTCTATTTCTTTGGTTGTTGTTGGTTTGGAATTTGGTGAGAAAGGTCTTTTCTCTAATATTTATGCTCCTACGGATTTTATTGGAAAATTTAATTTGTGGGCCCATATTCACTTTTTTTTCTACTTGGAGCCTCTTCGTCTATGGGTTTTGGTAGGTGATTTTAGTGTTGTTTTTTCCTTGGAAGAAAAAAGGCGGTACTGTTCATCTAGATCCCTCCGTTGGGCTTCTTAGGGATAAGATGGTTGCTTTGCATCTAGTTGAAATTAAACCTTGGAATGGTTCATTCACCTAGAATAGTAGAGGATGGGGAATGTTGTTATATTTGAAAAGATTGGATGGGTTCTTGGTTTCCAACTTTTGGGTGGGGGATAGTTGGGTGACTAGCTCTGTAATTTTGGATTGTCAAGGATCTGACGATTAGCCACTTAATTTTTCTACTCTTCTGTCTAGATTACCTATGAAGAATCCTTCTTTTAGGTTCCAACTTATGTGGCATCGAGATGCCTCTCTCCATGATTTGGTTCTAGGTTGGTGGAGAGATGGGAAGCTGACTTTCAGCATTGATATGTACTCCTTTGTTAAATGGCTATAGTTCGTTAAATATATGTTGAAATGTTGGAATAGATACCATTTTGGCAATGTCTTCCAAGCTAAGAGGAAAGCTCAAGATCAGTTGGACTCTATTACATGATTGATCTAGGATTAGGGATTATCTGCGGAGTTTTGTAGGGATGAAATGATGGATGTGAAGGAAGTGGAGGAATGGGAGATTTCAGAGGAAATATTTTTGAAGCAAAAGTCTTGTATTGAGTGGCTTCAAGAAGTTGATAGGAACACTTCTTTCTTTCATAATTTTGTCAAAGACAAAAGGCAAGGTAATGTCATTTCTGCTATTCAAGCTCATGATGAGAACCTTCTTTGCAATAATGTTGAGATTTCAAGAGAGACTATTAGATATTTTTCAGCTTTATTCTCTAATGATTTCCCCCAAGCATGCGCTAAAGAGGCTTCCATATTAGCTTGCATTCCTACTTTGGTGACTAGAGAAATGAATGAGGCCTTAACTAAACCAATCACATTGGCCAAGCTAGAGGAGGTTGTGTTCCAAATGAAGAAAGGTAAAGCTCCTAGCCCTGATGGGTTACCTATAGAATTCTTTCAGGAGTTTTGGGAGGTTATCAAGGTTGATTTGTTGGAACTAGTCCAAGAATCTCATAGGAACAAGAAAATTCTTAAGGATATGAATGCTCTTATTCCCAAGTGTGAAGGGGAAAATTCTTTGGATCTTTTTAGACCAATTTCATTATGCAATGTTTTGTATAATATTATCACAAATTTGATTGCAGAGTGATTGAAGCCATGGCTGGATAGGCTGATTTCTGAGGAGCGGGGCAATTTTGTGGCTGGGAGGTAGATTCTTGATGGGGTGGTTATTGTTGCTGAGATTGTAAATTCTATGTTTGTTTCCAAGGAGAAGGTTATATTTATTAAGTTGGATATGGCAAAAGCTTATGATCAGGTCAAATGGGGTTTTCTCTATAAGATTTTGAAGGCTTCTAGGTTTAGCTATGATTGGATTGAGTGGGTTATGAGTGGTGTCACTTCCTCATCATTTTCTACTTTGATCAATGGTGAGCCTTCAGAGATTTTTGGGGCTTCCAAGGGCTTGCTTCAGGGTGATCCTCTCTCCCCATATTTATTTATTCTAATGGCAAAGGGGCTTGGGATATTTTTGAGGTCTCAAATGTAGCTTAGTTTGATTCAGGGGTTGTGCTGGGGTAATGGTATCCCACCTCAGTCCCATCTTCAGTTTGTGGATGATACTGCTTTGATGGGGGTTGCTAGAGTGGAGGAAGCAGTTAACCTAAGGAGAGATTTGGATTGTTCTTTGTTGGCTTCAAATCAGAGCATTAATGAGAACAAGTCTTCCATCTACTTTTTCAATACACCCATCTTAATTTAGTAGAGGATTGCCAGGATCCTTAGATTTTAGATTGGTTTTCTCCCTTTTATTTATTTGGGGATTTCGATTGTGGGACGCTAACTTCTGAGATTGTATTGGCAGGATGTGATTGAAATATTTTGTAACAAAGTAAGCCATTGTACTTGTAGATGGCTTTCTACTATAGGAATAGTTACTCTTTTGAAGTATGTAGTTCAGGATCTTCTGTTATATAGTTGTTTTGTGTTGTCGACCCTTGCTAGTTTTATTCAGGACTTTGAATATCTTTGTCGGCAATTTCTTTGGTCAGGTAATCTTCTCTCAAGAAAATGGAGTCTAGTTAAGTGGGAGGATGTGTGTCATCTGAAGCATGAAGGGGGTCTTGGGTTAAGTGTTGGAAGACTAGAATCATTGAGAGGGGGGGCGAATCAGTGATTCATGCAAGTCACAAGACTTTTTACGAATCCAAGGATTTAATTGACTTTTGAACCAAAAGATCAAATGACATTTTATAGAATAGTTTTGACTTGTGCATGTGTTTGCATTAACCATGAATTAAACATAAAGACATAACATTAACATAGGCTACACTTAATATTTTTTACACTTTCATATGTATCAGAGCCCACATTAATAACAAAACCTTTTATGCATGACTTTTGACATAAACATTGGCAGAGATGAAAGATTGATAATTAAAAACCATTCAATGCATTTAATGACACATTGAGATCAGACATATAAGAAAAATAACACATATAAAATCATCACATAACACAATATATGTCCAGAGTGGAAAACCCTCTTGGGGAATAAAAACCACTTGAAAAATATTTCTCTTTGTTCACTTAGAGCACCAACTCTACAAAGTTTAGGAGCACCAACTCCACAAAGTTCAGGAGCACCAACTTCATAAGATATAGGGGCACCAACTCCTTTACAATGCATAACAGTTATAGTACTCTATCAATACCCTAGAAGTGCAATCTGCAGTCCTAGTGCCTATAGAAGACTACAAATATTTTCAATAAGCACATTGAAGAATGTTGTATGAGAATGACAACATCTTCATTAAATACAATAATCTGAGAATCACTATCATAAAGATTTTCAATGCAATACAACTTTTGTAAAAACATAAGTCTGAAGTCTCATATTGTTCTTTCAGGTAACGAGTATGTGCAGGATCATGATGGACCAAAAAGTGGCAATATGATGGGTATGTGTAGGGTATGTAGCTAATGACTTTTCTTACCCAAAATTGATGAAATGAAAAGGGTTTTTAGAGGACATTCTTAGCTTTCCACCAATATAAATTATTCTTTACTTTGAATTTAATAAATAATTATTATTCATTTTCTATTTGAATTATGACTAAAGTCCTGATTGATAGGCTGATTGAAAAACATCTATAGCTTTCAAATGGTATCACATTTTTTTAATCCAAAACATGCATCACATTCTATGCTTCGCATGCTATAGGATTAAAAAATAAAATTGAATTTCATGAAGTTTTGACCAAGTTAAGGTGGTAGGCATACGAGTTTTTATATTTTTTAAAAGTTGTAATAAAAAATTCTTAATTAACTATTTACTTGGAAAAAAATTACAAAAATATATGCATCACATCAGTACATGACTCCTCTACTTATATCTAAAATATTATAAAAAAATATTATCATTTTATTGTGGTTAGGGTGGTCATACAGACACCTACTTATTTTTTCCCTAAAATTTAAGTGCTCTGCATTGAAATTTCAAATTTTCACCAAATAGTTTTTTGTTTAAATAAACCTAGTATTTTAGAAACTACATTTAATTTGCTACAGATTCTATTCTTATATATTGTTGAAATAATATAGATAACTTATTCAAATTTTTACATCAAGTTTCCTAACTCTGATTTTTCTAATTTTTTTGCCACTTAAGGGCCTATTTTTTCCATGATGATCCTGCACATACCCTAACCCCAAAAAATGTCTAAAGGTTATCTTTTAAAGACATTGTGTGTAATAAACTCTGTATGCAGTTTCAATAACTGTAAACCAACTCGGGTTAGGGTTACAAATGAAACCCTGAAGAGTCTTTTTAACAAACTCTTTAACCAGTTTAAGCAGAGCAAAAAAGAGCATTTCTGTTACAGCCCGAGAAGAATCATCCAAAAACCCTAAAGGGTTTTTTAATCATAACCAACAAAAATTTAAGGCCTTATCAATCACATTTCAAAACCAAAGATTTATTTGCAAAAACCCATACAGATTTGAGTGAGCATAAAAATAGTTTCATGCCTTTCAACAAGATAATCCATTTATCATTCTTAACAACTTCCTTAACAAATTGTGTCAAGGCTCATAAGCATCAAAATAATTTTTGCATTACTTGATTACAGTGGAACAAAACTAAACAAATACCATAAATATTTGTCGAGAAGTTCCATAACTACCCAACTTAAAGACAACAACAATTCTTCTTTGTTCAACTTCCATAGTCAAGCTTTCAAAACAACATCTATGCAAAACTTTCAAATGATCAGAATTCCCAAACAACAAAGGCTTCTAACTATTTATTAGCAACAATGTGCAATCAAACATTCAATAGCAAGAATATGGTGGCTAGGGTTCTGAACCCTACTCATAACGTGCAATGAAAATGCTTTTACCAAACAACATAATTGCCTTAGACAAACCAAGAACTTTCTGGATTCAACAATGATGGATAAAATTTTGAAATCCACTGCCATACAATAATATCTCATAATATGTCAGGTATATCTTGTCAATAGTAGAAATGATAGTGTGAATATCCATTGCCAAAGATATCACTAAAAATGTTGACAACAATAACAATGTTAATTATCAAACCTAATGAATGATAGTTGTCGATGCCACAAATTTCCAAAGACCCAAGATACATATGCCACATGTGTTGCCAACTAAGCTTCTACACAAATAATAGCCAGTCACATGTATAATGTAATTATCATTTAACATCAGACTTAAACCCGATACCACATTCAAATGATTAAAGTGAGCCAAACAATATCAATCAAAACAATATCAATCATCTTGTCACTGCCATGTGTCTTTTTAATAAAGTCATCTACTTTTGATAATAAGAATTGCAATGAGACCTAATAGTATCTTCATTCCATATTCCATGTTAATAAAAAATAAACCAAGATTCTTATAATCATATCAAATGTCGATTACCTTAGCAAAGCCATGTAAATCAACCAATTTCTCATAAACATTGACACAATTATATTGTCAAGTAAATATGCCATGATGATATGTAATAGCAATGCCACAAAGGAAATGTGAATAATCAATCACATTAAAATGTAACAAGGAATACTAAGAACCTTAGAAAAAATGAATATAATGACCTTTGTCACCTTAGAGTATACAAACAACCCGAGCCTTCATATGATCAAATTGAAAATACTTCAAGTGCAATGACCATAGTCATGTCAAAGATGCCAAAGTAACCAAATTCCAACCTGATAATCTAAAAGTGATCAAGCATAAACCAAAACTTTCTGAGCATCAATATACCTGCAACCAGATAATCTGAAAGTGATCAAGCATAAACTAGAACTAACTGAGCATCAATATGTAAATTAGATAAACACTATCAGCCAACATCATCATATATATCAAAATTCTAAATCAAAATCTTGTAACTGCATATCATGTAATTGTAGCATATCATTCACCAACCACATGTGAATAAAAAAATGTAACTACATAGAATATCATACATGTAACTGCATATCAAAGAACTATTTTTGTCATCAAGGACAAACTAATATCATAAAAAACTGAAAGCCAACATTAAGATGGGTTGATCTTAATGGTAAAGCCTTGGAAGCTAAGCTTTATTGGAGATGGTGTACTCACCAATAGTAGACATGGGCTAAGATTCTCACTTTCAAATATTTGGGGTGTATTGATAGCAAAGACGTTCCTCATTTTGGTCTTCTGGGGAAAGGTTCAATGGTCTAGAATACACTTAAAAGAGGGGTTGAGTTGATCAAATAGGGTCTTTTCTAGATTTGTAATCGTGGGTCAAAGGCTCTTTTTTTGTCTAATTTCTAGGATGGTAATATTCCTATCTTGATTACCCATCCTCATCTTCAGGATCTTGATAGAATCTTCTTGGAAGTGGGTTGGCAGTTTATGAAGGATTTTAAGTCCCCTCAATCTCTAGGATAGTCTATTTTTATCAGTGGAAGAGCATGCAGGAGTGGCCTCCGGGTGGATCAAGGGAGGAGCATCAGGAGCTTTCCAATATTCTTGAAAGTAGGATTTTTAATTCTTTGGAGGACAAGGATGTTCTTGCTTGGGGCCATGATCCAAAAGGCAAGTTCTATGTTGCTTTTGGCTACTAGATGTTGGGTAAACAGATTTATAGGAGTACAAGGGTCTCTTGGTGGAAGCAAGTTTGGAATAATTTCTCCTGGCCCAAGAGTAACTTTTTCTCTTGGCTTGTGATGCGGGGTAGATTCATGACCTAGGAGAATCTACAAAAATAGGGGTTTCATGGTCCCTCCATGTTTGCTTTATGTTCTAGCAGTGAGGAGAGTGTTTCTCACCTTTTTTTTTAATGTCCCTTCATTAGGGAGATTTGGCACTTCTGGTGGGATTCTTGGAATTTACCATTATGGCATGCTTCTTCACTAGAGGATTTTTGGATGCGGTTGGGTATGCATTGGCCAAGTTTACTTTTCTCCAAATTTTTTGGACAATTGGTCCTACTTTAATCATTTGGCATATTTGGATAGAAAAAATTGTAGAATATTTTTGGATAAGAAGCTTGAGGTGAGACAATTTTGGTTGAGAGGTCTAGGAGTTATTCAGGAAATTGTTGTAGCTAAGTGTGATCTTTTAGCTCCCATGGCTCTTGAGGATAGGGGGATTATTCAGATCTCTAGTGATGTTCTAGGTAGGCCTAGTACTAGTTTGCGCTGGGAAGTTAGAGGGAAGACAGTGTGTGAATGGCATTGGTTGCCTCCCCCCCTTGGAGTTTTGAAGATCAACACTGATGGATCATCTAGAGGTAATCCTGGCCCTGCGGGGGTGTGGGGTATTGACAGGAATAGTGATGGGATTGTGGAGTTTTTATTCTTAAAATATTGTGGATAGTGGTCAAATAATCTTATGGAGGCTCTGGCCATCCTCATGGCTATGAAAGAGGCTTGTGCTCTTGGATGGAGGAAGGTTATTTATGAATCCAATTATTAGGTTGTGATTGACTTGTTGAACAAAAATTAGTTGGAAGGTGTGAACTATTAGTTGGTTGTGGTGGTTAGGAAAATTATTTTTTTGGGTAGGTTCTTGGATTCTATCACCTTCTGCCATATCCCTCGGGAGGGGAATAAGGTGGTTGATAGTTTTTCTAGATGGGCATCTGAGTATGGTGGTGATTGGAAGGTGGATAACTGGGGGGACATTCCTATGAATCTTTCTCAGGAGATCGAGGAGCTTATTTCTATTCATATGAGACTCTTTATTGGTGTTACTTGATGGCTTGCCTTGGCTTTTAGCCTTTGCCTTCTTGATTGTACTTTCTTTTGTATTGCTCTTTGGATGAAATAAAGTTTTTACCCACTTATATTAAAAAAGAAGGATATATTTCATGATTCTTTATTTTATTATAGGAACCATTGTTTAATAGTTTGCTATATATTTTAGTTTCTTTAAAAAAATATGTATATGGGTTTAATTCAAATCAATGAGAAAAGATGGACAACATGCATCTTCTTTATAACATTTACTAAATTGTATGAGCTCTTAGTTTTAATAAAAAAATATTTTATTTTTATTTTTTATTGCTAATTTGTAATTATTTTTTATGCTATTGACTAGCTACAATACAACTAGTATCACATTAGGTATTGTGCTATGAATTCCTAACTTAATTCAAATCAATAATTGTTATAGATATTGATAGATATTTTAAGAATAATAAAGTGAAAGAGTTTTCAAGTACAAGTTTTATATCTAATAACAATTCTCTTATCTTTGTATCCATAATTTAGAGGTCAAGAAAGGGCTACAAATAAAGAAATTGAATAAATTAAGAAAAAAATGGATAAACACAAGACCAATTGGCACACATAACTTGTACTAACATTATGGACCTATCATACTAGAATTTTCACTCTTGTGGGGTATACTCCTTAATTATTAGTCTATGACACCAAGGTCACTATACCTCTTGAATAAGAATTTTAGTGCTCAAGCAAGTATCCCTTTTGTACATTATTGATAGTCAATATTTAGGAAAATACATTACAAGTACATGCATAATAAAAATTGCATGTTAGAAATAGTTAAAGAAATTCTAATAAGGGAATTATTTAGTGGTATTTTGAGATTGGTGATATGGTTCTTCGTGTTAACCCTAAGATTTCAAATGAAAAATAGGAATTAAGAGGTAAAATTTGGCCCAATTAGTTAGGATCTTCACAACACTAGTCTTTCCACTATTGATGATAACATACTAAAATATTTAGTCAATGTTATGAATCTACAACTAGGCTAAGTTACTAAAGGTTTTTATTTTAGTTATTTATTGTAATGGATTTAGAAGGGTTCATTTATTGAAGGTTTTCAATAATTTTTTTTTTTTTGGGTTATTGGTTCATTTTTATTATAGAGTATAAATATTAAGGTTCTAAATTATTTACATATTCTAATGGGAGATGACCTATTTGCATTGCTATGTAGTGATAGATGATAGATCCTTCTATTACATAGATTCTTATCTTTGATATGGGTTTCTATTTATAGTAGTTTATAGTATTATAGATGGTAGTTTCATATGGTTACAAACCCCGTTAGCCCTTATATCTTTCTCTTACATGACCTTTACCTAGGTGTCATCATTCTTATATCTTTATTTTTAGATGGTCACATTGCTACTTAAATTAGCTGCTTATATGTTCATATATATATGGAATTGTTTATCTATTTGCATATTCACATCTTTATGGACATGTTTATATGTTTACACTCACAAGTTCATCTCAAATATGAATTTATTTCTTGTACTTACACAATATATTTACTCATGGATATTGATGTGTTATACTTAATTGTGAGGAAACATTAGGGACACCTATTCTCCCCCTATACATGTGTTTCATGATATATTTTATCTTTACTTGTATTTCCATGATTTTTCTTCATTAGGGACAACTTTCTCTTCATCTCAACATGGTTTCATGATCATTCCTTGGTATGATTGTTACATTTTATTACATGATTACATATTTATGTACTTATATGATTATAGAGTTAACAGTGTTGTTTCTTTTTCTCCTCCACTAACTTGTTGCATCATTTGTATGCAACCAATCAAAGGTGGGTTATTAAATATATCATTGACACTCTTTGATGAGTATGATTGCAATGATTGGCTCATAAAAATGGTGTATATTTTATTTTCTAGATAGTTATATTTTTAGATTTAGGAAGAGTCCTATTATTCTACACCTAGGTAAGATTATTTTATTATTTTATTTTTAGACAAAGTCATTATTTTTGTAACAAGTTGAATCAAATATTTTTTAATTTCTTGTTCATGGATAGTTTTTTTTTTATAGATAAGGATGAGGTTATATTGATTTTAAAAAAGGATTACAATGTATTTTTCCTTACAGATTATCAAAATACAAAATCTCCCTGCCAAAAACCCAACCCCAACCAACACCCAAACCTTGACTATACAATGTATTCAATATTTTGATAGTAGAATGCAAAATGCAAAATGGCCCTCCTGGCCTATACCTTTCCGCACCATGTTATTCATTGTAAACTAAAAAGAATCTACCCAAATATAGAACCACCCGACCACCCAAACTATGCATAAATATTTATAATATAACTAAGTTGATTACCCTACTGCACCAACCATTTCAAAGGAAGCCATTCGCTTCAGTGAAAGCCATGAATTCTAGAACCCAATTAAATTCTTGGACTAGAGTGATCTACAATTCCTTCTTCAAGTGATTGGCCCCAACATCAACATTATGCATATATTGTATGAGTGACATGCCATTCAAATCTAGTAGAAATGATTAATATTTTACCACCTCCCTTGGGACATGAATTAGGGCTAGGTACCATGACCGAGCAATGCCAACCCCTAGGGTAGCAACATACAGAATCTCCCTTAAACCCACCAACCAGTCTGCTTTGAAATATTTCTCACTATTGTCTTTGATTTAGCCTTTGCCATTCTAATATCCAACAATACTATGAAAAACCTAGACATAATATTGGTGTCAAATCGACACAATTCACCCTCCACTAGAAATCCTTTCCCTAGAATTATCTTCACCACAACCAGGGTAAGAAAATCATCATTAATGAGGATGCATTTAAGCCTCTAGGTTGTGACTACCCCAAGGAATGCCATTTGTCTCACCTCACTCTCCAACCTAATTGAAGTATCCACACCAATGTAGGTTATGGTTTGTGCAAGCATACTTACTATGAATTTTGAACATTCAACCATTAGCTTTCTCAACGAAAATTGCATTCTATTGTAGCATTTTGTAGATTTAAACCACCTCAAGCTTGCTAACTGTGCCCTTGTGATGAGACTTAATACCATGTGAAATGACAATCATTTTATTAGTAATTAACCTTCCATGTTTGTGCAAGCTGAGAAAATTGCCAAGCTATTTAAATTATTATTCCTTCAGCTCGATCTTGGGAGACCTAGAGTGTGATAACCAAACTCATGTGATGTGACATGTCTATCTTCAGGAATATATTTTGCTTATCACCAAACTTAAGTAGATTTTTTTTTAATAATTTGAAAAGACTGATGATGTAATGGTGCCAAAATGTTATGATCGAATCACCTCGACCACCATTAACGACCGATGATGTGACCAGTACACTTGAAGTGGCCACCACATATGCACCATAATCCTTGGCCCTTGCCAACACCATCCCACTATGATATGATCAAGAAGTCAAACCCTACACTCCTATCAACACTAATTTGAAAATGGCTTGCATCAGAAGTACACTTGATCTTTTGAACTCCAACCACACTAGCTCACATGCTCCCTCTATCGATTGATAAAGTGTGGGCATGGAACCCTCAAAAATTTATTTCCACAGTTTTGTTTGTGGAAAGCATGCTATCAGTGTCTATAAGAAGTTTGTTTTCTCCTAGTAGCGCTCATGCCCAACAATTAAAAACAATGATTTCCAAAAAATTATACCTTCCATTTACCCCAATCGATGTCATTCTACTAAAGGTTCCCAGAAGTTAATCCACACTTTTGAAACAGACTTTCCACAATAATGAGTGTGGAAATTTGCTCGTCCAACCTCCCACTTGTTGATGGATAGTTTTAGTAGTTGTGTTTATGCCTATTTTCAAATGCTTGAAATATGTTACTTTATGGGAAAAATTATTTTGTGTTTGCAAGTTATGACACAAAGATCTCATTACAATGATAGTATACATAGTTAACAACCATATCCATATCTTTTTTATCAGTCCTTAAAAAAACTACCTTCACATGTTGATTGCTTGTTTTACATTGACATGCAAGTCAAAGTGAGAGAAAAATGTAATGGGAAAAAATACATACCTTACACCTTTCCCTTTAGTTTTGGGCCCATTTTATTATTTGATTTCTAAACCTTCATTTTAATATATTTATCATCCTATATTAAATTATTATTTGAACATTACAATTAATTAAATATCTTAAAATATTTAAGTACTAGTAATGTTACCTTGCAATCCTAAACTAGTTCATAGTATTGGATCTAATTATCATATAGTTTTATTAATTTAACCTAATGAAAAACAATATATTACAACTAAAAACTATATGAAATGATTCATCTAATGTGAAAGGGGAAACTTTAAAAAAAAAGTTATCAAACTTAAAAGAGTTAAAACATATGTTACAAATCCGGTTGATGCCAAAAATTGACAAGGTAACAATGTCTTATGGGAAACTCAGTTGATGGGGGACCTTTTACGCTAAACTGAGTGACCTCCAGATTTTTAAAGAATTTTTCTTCTTCTATAATGGTGTTTGGAAAGGGAAAATGAAACAAATATATAAAAATAAAGTATAATCTAAGGCAATGTGCCAAGACTTAATAATAGGCACAATAAATCATAGATCTAAGGGCCCGATTGGTAATTTGTGATGTCTGAGAAAGGCAAAAACTAAAGATTAAAGTATAGATAATCCATTCATTGACATAAAATGGCATTGCATACATTCCTACTGCCAAAGAAGAGTCATAAGACATGATCTAGACCAGCAAACTTGCATTCAATTTATAGAAGTTCTCAAATGAAATATCCAAGCAATAGTAGCACAGTCTAAAGTTAATCAAATAGCATATAAGAATAGAAAGGTCGAACAATTGGAATATTCTAAGAGTCTTTGCAATAATAAAAAAAATAGTAAGGCCTAGTGTCTTTTCTAAAATCAATGTTCTTCTAAAAATCTCGGGGGATTTTTCCCTCAAAACAAAGAGAAGTATATATAGCTGAAATTCCTACCGTCTTGGCGAGCAATAACAAAAAAAATTCAGGATCTCTGGCAATGATGCATATTGAGTATTCCTCCAGGCTATTGCAACAAAAAAAGATTTGAAACCAAGCATCTGGTCATTCCAAGCTTAAGTGCATCCTTTGCAAATGATGGCAGTGGTCTCGACAAGGTCAAGCAGGCAAGTGTTATCACCCTATAAAGAGAAAGCAATTATGACACGCGGTGGCTAGTCGTGGTGGTTGGTTCACTTCATCCATCGCACAAATACAAAACCCGCTGAAGAAACACGTGGCATTATAGTGCAGCCCGTGTGAGTCTTTATCTTTTGTCGTTGAAAGCTTGCGCTAAGGTGACACATGGCATGTGGGCGGAGCTCTACTCAAAAGTGGAGGGAACTAGTCATCAATTGTGCATAACGATGATATGTGGTAGCATAGCGGGGCCTCTTTTAAATGCAAAGGAAGGAAAACCTTCGGGGAGCGTAGAGTAGACACATGGAGGAAGTAGCGGAGTTTGACAAAAAAAGCAGAGTGGCTTATTTGCGATGCGCGAGCCGATACTTAACCAAAAATATATACCCGAAGGGAGCTTGCTGAATATTTGTTCATAGCTTTTTGCAACTAGCAAGGGTGTTTCGCTTGAGGAACAAAGAACCCAAAATTTCTCTGGTTTGTAGACTAGAGCACCATTCATTGGGTGACAGATTCAGAGCTTGGAAAGAGCCACCTACAGGGGCGACAATCATCCTCGGATGGCCTTGCTATGTTGCAAAAATTATTCTATGCTCCACCCAGGTTGAGTGCTTCCTTATAAGGAAGTGTCTCTGGAAAACTGGCCCCTACCTCACAATGAAAGAATAGTTGTGCAAGAGGATGAATAACCCCTTCAATGTCAGTTGTAGTGGGAGGATGGCTAAAATTTTGGAAAGCATCCAAGTCATTTTCCTTATCCTTTATTATTTTTGCAGTTTGTTCGACTATAGCAATAGAGCCATCTTCAAGGAACAAATATGGTAGACCCATTTCACTTAACCTAGAGAAACTCTCTCGCATGTTGTCCATTGTCCAGTTTAGAGTAGCTATGACCACCCTAGTGCACTAGAAGGTTGAGTGGCAATGGATAAACTTGTTTGTTTTCTGGGCAACAACATTTTGATCTTCAATTTCTACCTTGGTGAGGTCTTCATCAGAGATCAAATACAACTTGCTGAGCAGATTCTTTTCTTCCGGAACCCTTTCCGAGATATACCACAGGAATTGCTCAATTGTACCATAAACCTCCTGGCTTAGTTTTGCTGCCTTGGAAATGAACTAGAGCGTAGGCTGTAGTGTTAGGCAAATTTTTTTAATCTTTTCCCAATGAGAAACATACAACTGCCTAACCAATGGAATAAGGTCTGACTGGGCAGGGGAGGTCAAGAGGCAACTCTCCAGAGAGGCGATCTCTGCATCCTTTGAGTTAATGATCTCAACCATTTCTGCACCTTTTCTTTTTTCAAATGCCAGTTGCTTCCCGAAGCTTCTCATTTCTTTATGCCAATTTTCCTCAGCTCAGAAGTGGTTTTCCAATTGTATGTCAAGAGAGGACTTTGTCTCCTGAAGTTTTTTTTCTAATTAGGCCTTTCGGCCCTCAAATTTGACATCTTTCTATTATAACTTTTGCTCATATTGGGCTCACTAATGCTCAAAGGCTTCATTCTTTTGTGCCATCCCTTGATCATATTTAATGCATCACCACTCCAACTCTTCGTTCCTTAGCTGAAAATTTTGTTCTGGCAGAGTCAATTGGTTTTGGTATTCCTGATTCTTAATACGCAACTCATTAACCACAATGGGGTCGATGGTCTGAACCTTTGCAAGTTCCTCTTGAAGTCTTTTCTTCTCCTCTTCTGATATCAATGCCCTCTCTATTGCAACATCCGCTTCTAGGGATTTCTCCCTTTTCTCCAAAAAACTAGCCTTTTCCTTCAATGATTTAAGATGCTCATCCATTTTCTTCAGCTGGTGGCCAGTTTTAAGGAAGTTAGAGGTGACCACCCATTGCATTTCCTCCATAAGCTCAACCTTATCCTGCAGTTAGGTCACCTTCATGTCAAGCCCTACTGCATACACTTCATAGTCTTCTGGATGCATCTCCCTTTGTGGCTTGGTTACCGCCAGGTACATGGTTGCAAATTTCAGCACTTGTCGGGTCTCATCATAGAGAGTTTGCATCTTTGGTTCCGCATGCCTACTATCATCTTTGGACTTGTGCTTTTGCATTCTATTTGTGCGTTCTTCCCTTCCGGAGTCAATCTATGCCATGAATTGGGCCAACGATAAGACTAGCCCACCTGCGAAAGGAGCACTAGTAGGTAGGGTATATGGATAGGTAATTTTGATAGGCCCAGGCATTTTCTTTCTCTGGAGAGTGATAGTTTGTGGGGAGAAGGGAGGCACATTCCAAAGCTTGGTTTGAGAACTAGTAGAAGGGCTTGTCATTTTACAAGGTTCAATTGGTGAACTAGCGGAAGGACTCATGGACTGAAACGGTGAAGGAGTTCTCATCATGGAGTCCGCCTGCTATGAGAGAAGGGGAGGATTTGCAGAGATAGTAGAAGTAGGGGTGCCAGCAGCGAGTAAGCCTTCGAAAAGTGAGGCAAGGAAGGATTGAGCAGAAATAGTTGGTGTAAGGGTTCACGGAGGAGTAAAGGAAAATGGAGTGGCTTGTGAGAACTAGGAGAAACCTCTTGCAATTATTGGATCAAAAGTGGAAACCGAAGGGCCAGCACTCATGGTGGGGGTTTCTGTAGAGATAGTGGAGGATACCAAGGACTGAGAAGCAAGAGAAGGAACAAAAAATACCTATTGACTAGTCGATGGTGGCTCCTAACTCATTACTGACTCTTCCTCTCCTTCGGGTCCCTGGATAGCTATAAGCACCTGGCTTGCGGTAGGTTCCTGTGAACTCTCTCCAATAATGGTAAACCTCAACAGTTACTGTCAGCTATTGTTGTAACACTCTAGTCACCTTAGCAGCCCAAGTGAGTGTTTGTGAGGCCCTCGATACATTGAACCGCATGTTTGTAGCTACATAGGTGGGCTATCCTGTAGAGCTTTTCTCTTGCAGCATGGGGAATGCGGAAGTCCCTGCTTCTTCTTCTTCTTCTTGTTCTTTGGACCCACCTTTCGGGTCATTTCATTTATTGGTGTTGGAGTCAGAGCTTCATGTTCATCATCCCACCATTTTTCAAATACTTTTCCATCCTTCAACCTTCCATAAGGAGCATCCAACTATCTTGTTTATTGGCAATATTTCCAAAAAGCTCTTATTTTCTCATTAGTCCATTCTTCTTCTTTTCACAACTTGTTGTACATGGTGTGCTCCATCTGGACACTATCCTTAGCCTCCACCACAATGAAGTAAAATTTGTGTCATGACTCTCTTTCTTCGTATTTGGGGATATGTGCTAGTTCAACAAAAATTTCATCCTTGTCCTCATGTGGGTTGCGCCTCTTTTCCCAGTAGGGTCAAGGAGTGTGAGTAACCTTCATGTGTGGCTATGGAAGATCATTGAAAGGATTGTACTCCCATTTATCACATATCAAAACTAACCCTAAGTGAGCTAGTTTATCCTGTAATAGCTAGTGCGACTGTTTCTTTGCCAGGGCCACTATTTTGAAACTCTTCAGACAAGTGAAGAATCCCTTCCTCTTGATGCTTTTGCTATTGCAGAAGGTATAATCAATCATGCACACCTATCGATATATTTTGAGCAGAAGCACTCTATTTGTGACATAGGTTGGGAGTCAGAAAGGTTGATCAGTGAAGCCCCGCATCTGAAGGATTATGAAATCCACGCTGAAGAACCAGTCACAAGCAGGAGTGAAACTCTAGATATATTCATTTTGATCTATGTTGAGTCAGATCATGTCACCTTCTCCTTGTAAATCTTGAAAAATTGAAGTTATAAAGTAATCCAAAAATTCATAGTAGTCATATGTCATGGAAAGGAAAGGTGTCCATGTGGATACTGGCTTCCTTCTCTACTTTTCATCAAAAATAGACAATTCGAGATATTTGTTGAAGAAATCAGGATTTTGATCTGCAAAAACATATGAACCAGGAAAGAGAGAAATCTGAACTTCCCTTCTACCGAGTAATTCTCTATTTTCCTTATCATTTCATCCACGAGGAATTCAACGAAATTGTACTAGAAGAAATTGTGCTGCTTGCGGAATTGGAAACTCAACCCTAATTGAAAGGTGTGCACCATCTTGTCAGAGTCCAAGCCATGCACAAATGATAGCATTGAAAAGGTGTCCTGCATGTTTTCAACAAATGAACTGTGCTGCAATGGGATACTTGGGAGCTGAGCGCCTAGGATTCCCTTCTTGCCAATCTCCTCAATTAGGAAATTTGGGCTCTTTTTCATCCCCTTCCATGTGTTTTCTCCTTTAGTAGGAGTGATGGACTCAATTTTCTCCTTTCTGGTACTTGGGTCTGGCATACATAGCATGTACCAAATGGTTGGTGGGATAATATTAACATTTAAGGTTCAACCTTTGATACTATGGGTGATCGGGTTATAACACTGAATGGCTGCATCAACTAGCTCTAGGCAATAATGTACCAGCAATACCATGTACTACGGAAGCCCATTGTACCATACCTTTTTTGTTGTTGACATCACTTGCTGGGATGCTTTCATCCTTGCACAGGCAGCTTCTCTCAAATACTTAGTATTTTTCGCAAGGTGTGGGTCATGAATATTGTCCCATTCCTCTTCGACCCATTTCTGGTTTTTGTATTCCTTGGGCCTATCTAGCTCCATTGTATTCACCCATTTCGGCTTTCCTAGTATACCAGGCGTAGCATATGATATATCTTCATAGACATAAACAACCTTTGATGATCATATAGCCCTAAGCAAGGGTTGGTTAGCTTCCTCCTGAATTTGCTGTGATGAACCCTCTGCCATTTTCTCCTTAGATGAAAGCTTCTGCAAGGCTTGAATTCTCTGCAACTTTCACTTGGCTTTGGATATGCCAAAACTTTTCTTCACTTGTCTTAGTGTTTTTCAAAAGACATTTAAGCATTAAAAGTTTTGTATGCAATATTTAGCTATCTTTCCTCAAGGTGGTAGAAAAAAGTGGGTTTTTTGCATTTAATTCGGCATGTACTGCCAACTCCTTGCTTCATGCAAAAATGAATTACTTTCCATTTCAGAGTGACAAGAATTCATTATTGCATTTGGAAACCATGTAATACGATGCGATTTCCTTCGAACTTGAGCCTCCGATTTTCCTTCTAGCCTTGCATTTGTATGCACTGGTAATTAATATCTTGAACAGAATGATTAAGCCAAAGCAAGTGATCATCACCTGAAAAGATATGAATCCTGCGTTGGGTTTTGGGAAACACCTATGAGGTGACACAATAGCCTATGGACTGTGCAACTCACCGTTGATGAGTGCCACCATTTTTAGGCTAATTAATTAGCTCCCATTAACTCTGCATGCATTGAACTGTACTTTGGCAAACGTAAACGGTCAGGAAATGTAAGTAAACCCATGCATGCTTTTCAAGTTGGCACTTGGTTATCCTCACATTTTTGAGAAGCCGATTAGCATGCTTTTCCTCATTTTTCCTATAAATAGGCCTCTAAGAAGTGAGAAAATCACACTTAGTATTTGAGCAATTTTTAGAAATAGGTCATTGGCTTAGTATTTGGTTTTATTACTAGAAAGGATCTCATACACTAGGTTGTAGGAAAGTTTCAGAAATAGTTAGCAAGTAATAGTAGTATGTCGGTACCATGGATACTCCTATTAGGCTAGTGTCATATAAGTCACAGATAACTTTCCTCAGTGATATTTCTACTAGGCGTTTAAAGAGGATGATGAAAAAAAACGCTCAATGGCTTTGATAGCCACGAAGAGGGTTCTGGGTAAGGACTGTCTTGAGTACGAAGACAAATATCATGTTAATATCGACATTTTCTCACACTTTGTTGTGTCTATGTTGGATATTGGTATCCCCAGACCCCTGGTTCTGAAATTAGTCAAAGAAATCTTTCCCAAAAATTACCTAAATGGTCTAGGTGAGGTCGTTGCTCACGTTGCATATGGGGTAGGCCTGCCAACAACCAGTGACCTCAGGCACTACATTGAGGAAGAAGCGATTGTCCCATGGCTGTTGTTTCTCAGCATATTTCGTCTCCAGACACATGATGAGCACCAACAAAGAGTTACCTAGGCCTTGCACTTTCTCTTTTGCATCTACAACATAGTGCCATTCTACAATATCGACTGGTACACTGACTTTAGGAACCTTGTGTTTCCTCTTCCAATGTATGCTATTCCAAATGATGTTGCTCATGTTTCTGCTCATGCAGCTAGATGAAATGCCTCCTGGACTTCTTGTTTTTTTCTTTTAAGAATATGCCACCCATTGTCTAGTTTTTTTATGTGTCTAAAAAGGCCATACATAGTATATTTATGAAAATACAACCATGTATAATCATATACTTTTTGAATTATGGCCATCAAGCCATTTTCACCATGTAAAAATGAAAGCATATAAATATAATGAAATATAGCTTTATAAAATCTATGGCTCTTTTTCTTTTGGCATTTTGTCATATGGGTTTCTTTTCTTTCAGCATATTTGTTGATTTCCTTTGCATATGGGTTTTTTTCTTGATTATTCCTACAAAGAATTTTTACTGCCATGTTCTCTACAATGATGGGTTGCTTTTCCACTGAAACATGAATTAATTCAAAAAATTACCGGCCAACAAAACAAAAAGGGAAAGAAAATAAAAGTACTATTAAAATATGTACAATAGTAAAATTTTCCACTCAATGGAACAACTTAAGATGAATCCTATTGACCGGAATTCCCAAGGCTTCCTGTTCCATGCTTTCAAATTCAAAAGCATTATGCTCTTTTCACTTAATGATTTTAAATGAACCCTCCCAAAGGCTATCAAATTTTTCGTGCTAACCTGGCTTCGTAGCCCTTTCATTGAATTTCAACACTAAGTCTCTGCACTTTAGGCCTTGGTCGGATGCCCTCTTATCAAACCATCACTTGACCACTAGTTGGTGCTTTGTCATGGCTATTAGGGACTTCCCCCTTTTTTCTTATACTTCTAATAGTTCGGCAAGCAGAACCTCCATGGAGTCATTTTGTTCTATCTCGAGGGATTTCAGCAATTGAAGTGTTGGAATCTCCATGGATATATGCAACAGTGCCTCTTTTCCGTATACAAACTCATAAGGCAAAGTCTTAAGGACTTGCTTAGGAGTTATGCGGTATGCCCAAAGTGTTGCTTGGAGGTTTTTGTGCCATACTCTTTGGTGCTCTGAACCAATTCTTTTAAGGAGTCAAACCAGGTTCTTGTCCGTCGACTTAGCTAGGTCGTTTCCTTGTAGGTAATAATTTGATGATGTCTTAAGGAATATGCCATTTGTTAATGCAAAGTGACATACCTTTACACCTAGCAAAGCTCTGACATTATTAGAAATGATAGTCTTCAGAGGGTTGAACCTTGTCACCAATTCTTTGAGGAAATCCACTATCTTTGCCTCTATTGCATTTTTAAGCGGAGCGACTTCTGTCCACCTTGTGAAGTAATCTATAGCCGTTAGAATTCACTTGTGTCAAACACTGGAAGTAGGATTGATCATCTCGATGAAGACCAAGCCCCATTATGCAAATGGTTCATCCGCCACTATAGGCTTGAGAGGCATTGCAAAATTCTTCCTTCTATCTGTAAAGAACTGGCATTCCTTGCAAGATTTCACGAAGGAGTGCGAGTCATTGAAAAGTGTGGGCCAATAGTAACCTGCACACATGATTTTTATGGTGGTGGTCTTAGTGGAGAATTTTCCTTCCGTAGCACTATTGTGGAAAGTGTTAAGGATTCTCTTCACTTGCTCTATAGTAACGCATCACAAGAGGAGACCATTGAAATTCCTTTTGAAAAGGACCCCTTCCACTAGCGCATATCTACAATTCTATAGCCGATAGTATCTCCTCTTTTGGGAGGAAAGACCTGGTGGATACTTTCCTGTTTGCATAAACCTTACTCTATTTGTTAGCCATTATCCCTCAGACTCTGGCTCATTCATCAGAACAAGCTTTGATTGCTCTTCTTCGACGGGTATCTCTTCGTCATGCACCATGTATTCGCACAATCCTCTTCTGTGTAGATGGTTTTGGTGGGTTTGACCTCAATGCCATATTCAAGGATCTTGGTGATCCAGTTAGTGCTTTTTCTTTGATTTCTCCTTCCATGATATATTCGCGCACACTAGAATGTGCGACATAGACAGTCACTTTGTTGCAGGAAATTAGATGACACAATTTTTTAAGTCCCTTTACTATTGGAAAGGCTTGTCTTTCGACGAAATTATAGTTTGTCTCATATTCCTTTAGGGTTTGGGAGTAGAATGCCACTAGATGTTCTCCCTTTCCTTCATTATCCTTTTGAGTCAAGACAGTAGCAATACTGAACTTGCTACTAAATACATACATTATAAAGTCCTTCAACAAGTCTGGATTAACTAGTACAGGAGCTAAGGAAATAAAATCCTTAACTTTTTCAAAGGATTCCTTGGCTTCCTTTGTCCACTTAAATGCTTGATCCTTTTTTAGCATCAAGGTGATTGGCTTAATTATTCTCACAAAGTCAGAAATAAAATTGCTAACAAAATTTACCTTTCCTAGGAAGGATTGAACTCCTTTCTTGTTAACCGGAAGGGGAAGTTCTTTGATGGCTTTCACCCGCTCGGGGTTGATTGAAACTCCTTCTTTGGAAAACATGTGTCCCAATAGCTTGCCTTACAACACTCTGAATACACATTTTTTTGGATTCAGGGAAACCCCGAACTCCTGGTATTTCTAAAAAACCATTTCTAAGTGAGCAAAATGATCATCCTTAGACTTAGAAAACATAGTAAGATCATCCAAATAAATTAGGATAATCTTGTTGATCAGCTCACTAAAAGCGATATCCATTGCCCGCTGAAATGTTGCCCCTATGTTGGATAAACCAAAAGGAATTTTAGCATATGTGAATGTTCCCCACTTTGTAGTGAACGTAGTCTTCTGTTGATCCCCCTCTTTAACTCGGATTTGATTATAACCAGAGAAGCCATCAAGAAGAGAAAACATTTCTGATCCTACTACTATTTGCAAGATTGACTCCATAGAAGGCAGCGGATAATGATCCTTCAGGGATGCTATGTTCAAGTCTCGAAAGTCCACACACAAGTAGATATCTCCATTCTTCTTTCAGACTGGGACCAGATTGGATACCCACTTGCTATGCTTGATTGAGAAGACAATTCATGACTGGATTAGCTTTGTTAGCTCCTGCATCATTAGTGCTTCAATTTTGGGGTTCACCGATTATGTGTTGGATGATGTCGGGATCGTATTCCTTCAAGTCATCATTGGACCAAGCCACTACTCCTTCATATTTCTCACATAAATTGATGAGCCTTTCTTTATCATGATGCGAGACGTCTTTCTCGACTCAAAGGTTTCTGACGTCTGAGACCTGAAGGTCTATATAGTCACTTTTGTCTACCACCAACTTCCTTTTAGCATTCCTTGCATCATCACAATCAAAAAGGTTTTCGAGAATAACTAATCCTTTTGAAAACTTGTTAGATTTGAGCTGCATGATTTGTCCTTCATAAGCCTCAGCGATCTTTGGTTGGAGTTGATCAATTAATTCCCTCAACTGTTGGATGAATGAGGCAATATGTTCATCACTTTCAAACACCTGCCAACTTTGATTATTATTAGGAATCGCTGGTCGGACTATTACTCGTATAGAGTGTTTGTTATGTATAAGGTAAGAGGAAGGATCAAACTAGGATCCAATTGTTGCCATGCAATCCGTGTCACCATTTTATTCTTAGGGAACAGTCTGGATATTGAAGGCTTCAAAACCCTCAACCAGGTCCTAGACTCGGTGCCG
This sequence comes from Sequoia sempervirens, assembly GCA_007258455.2. Taxonomy (NCBI): domain Eukaryota; kingdom Viridiplantae; phylum Streptophyta; class Pinopsida; order Cupressales; family Cupressaceae; genus Sequoia; species Sequoia sempervirens. Next base: position 135,238,542 of record VDFB02105785.1, on the reverse strand, counting down.
ATAGGATCTCATGCAGACATTCCTTGTCACAAAAATTCCCCGAACTTGGGTGACCACTAGTTCGAAATCTCTGAACACCATTAATCACTTGATGCCCATTCGCTCCGCAAGGCTTAAACCTTGTACTAGTCCTTCGTATTTGGATTCATTTTTTGAACAAGAAAATTGGAAGTGGAAAGACCTTAGTATTTTTCCATTTTTTGGGGATACCAAACATATCCTTGCTCCGACACCTACTTTGCATCTTGCTCCATTAAAGTACAATGTCCACAGCTCAGAGGCTACACTACTTACAGGTTCCTCTAGGACCTCTGAAATCTCTTGCTCCTCGTCATAAATGACATATGTGCCCAACCCAGTGGCATGGTAATTTCCAAAAGGATCCATGTCGATGAAATCATTTAGAAGAGCCTCATCCTTTTCACTTCAATCCCCGGTCACCTTCTCATCCTCTAGCAATTCAGCACAATACATCTCGTCTTTAGTAATGGAGGTATGGGTGGCTTCGATCATAGCCTCATTTTCAACATGGTGCACATGTAGTGGTTCAGATAATAACTTCAACTTAGCCCCATGCTTGGTTTGGACAATCAAGTGTGTCCAATCCAGCAATAAGTATCCCCCTATTTTAGCAGTAAATTCCTGAGACAAGCAAAGACCAAACATAGGAGGGACATCACTGATGATAGTGTCCTGAGGCACAGTGATGCTAGGATAGCTGAAGAGAGTTAAGGGAATATCCTTAATGATCACCATTATTTCAACCTTGTTCTCGTCAAGCTACATAACCCCCTTCTTCATGGGTTCATAGCTAAGTCCCAAGGCTTCAACTATTTGTTTGGGAATGACTGTGGTGCTAGCACTTGAATCGATCATCGAATTGTGCAACAGTTTATCACCCACGATAAGGGTTAGGAAGAATGGTTTCGGCTTACCTTTAACATCTACAGGGGATTCCTCTAAATTATTTGTGAGAACTTTCACTTGAGGCATTAGATCTATGACTTTTTCTTTCAAAAATTGTTGCATCAAATTAGAGCTAGCATCTTCCTAGAGATCCTTTCGAAGTAATGTTCTCTACTCTAGGATTGCCAGGATGTCCCACAGGGACACATTGGTAGAGCATTTCTTTAATTGTTCCACCACATTGAATGGTGGTGAGTTCAAGGATTTCTACTCCTTGGTTTTTGTTATCACAATTTCTTTCTGCAGTTGAGATGGTGGGACGACTTCAGTGATGCTAGAAGATTGATCAGAGGCGCTCCTATTTTTTGGTGTGACTGGCTCACCCATAAACCTTCGCTTAGAGCGAGTGTTATATTCAGACTAAACTTGTAGTACCTTTGATGTAGAAGGATCATTTGCAAACACCGCCTCTTCCTCTTCCATCCATGAGAAGAGCACGTGATCAGGAGTGATATTGGATTCCTGTTCTAGGGACATCCCTTGCATTTGTGTGGTAAGAACCACACTCTCCATTTTTGGTGAGGCATATACATTACCTCTGTGGTTTGAAGTCACGTCTTGGCTGTGCTGCTCCGCCACCTTTTGTTGTAAGTTTCCACGCGAACAGTTTTGGGGCATGTGCACATCACTACAAGGGAAGCACCATGGATTGATATTATCGATGAGGTTGTTTTTTCCCATGATCAATTCCCTACTCAAGCTTGGTAAGGCGCTTGTCAGTAGAGTAGGTACCGACACCATTTGGTTGGCTGTCAGAGTTGGTGAATTAGTGCAAGGACTGACTTGATACTGATTCTGCTGATATGAAGACTGTTTGCCTTGATAATTCTGATAGGCAGGCTTTGGAGGCATTGATTGGTTTCACTTGAGGGTGGTTATTTTGTTTGCCATAGTCCACAACATTTCTTTAAGATCTTTCATTTCATCCTTATAAGAACTGGATGTAGAGGCAACATATTATAGTGCTACTGCATATGTGTGCATTGACTAGGGAGGTGTGGGCACACTAGTTGATGCAAATTCCTAGGCGTGCACCGAGATTTCAGGAAATATTGGCATGATGGGCCAAGTGTTGGAATAAAAGAACAAGCTCTGATACCAATTGTTAATCACCAAATCACCAAGATATGATACCAATTGGTGAGATACAAGGCTTTGACTACTACAATATGGAAATCTGAAAATTGTATGCAAATCTGTAAATAACTTTTCTTAATCCTTGAAATACCATGAAGAGATTCAACTTCTTTATGATGCTAAAATCAGCCACTCTAACATGCTTGATAAAACCACCTTAGATGAACTTATAACAGCAATAACATCACCATAAGATAGCAGCAACAAAGAGGCACAAATCAGCAACATAAGAATGCAAGATTTCACAACACAAGGTAGCAATGGAACAAAAGAATAAACTCATAACACAGTGTTTACGTGGAGAAACCCTTGCGGGAAAAAACTCCACCAAGAAGAGAGACCCAAGTTGTATTATCTTCAAACAAGATTACAATACATCCACTTCCAATCTCCTCTTGAGTCTTCAATCCTGCAGCACCCTATTACTCTTGTTACTATCTCTCTCCCTCTCATAAACTTCACTCTCAAGTCTCATATTTATACAAAATGAGTACCCACCAAAGGAATTCGTGGGAGATGGATAAAATCCAATATTTCTATCTTGGGATACACCAAAATTATCTTCTTACATATTCCCTTACACTTGTCATAGGCATCTTCCCAATATAGGTGCCTAGAACCAAGAATAGGAACTTACAAGATAATAATAGCTGTCATATGTTGTCATAGAATCTCTTACACCTTATGACAAGTTGTAAGTTGTCATAGATGCTCTTACAAACTTATGACATGCGTCATAATAGCCCAAAAATACATTTCCCTAAGATAGGCACCAAGATTCTCCACCTCACCTCATTTACTATTTACCAAGATTCCTTGAGCAGTAAAAGTAACTCTGTAATAAACTGCCGGTGAAACTTATTCATCCCTTATGGGTAATTACAAATTAAGAATAATAAATGGAATAAATACAATATTGGGATTTACAAGGTTAATGGCACCTTATCCCAACATTCTCCCACTTGACATTATACATTGTAAATCAACCCATAGGAAATCTCAACAAGGGAATAAACATCCCTTAGCCAACCATGTACCATTGATTCTTCAACATGCTTTTCTACTCCAACAAGATACCTGCAAAAGTAACCATGATAACCACCATCTCAAGCAATAAATCCTCACATCATATTACCCATGATAGGACAAGTAACATGCCATGGTGAAACATATCAACTGTCACTAAAACCTGCACCAATCTATACATGAACACAAGCATCAAATTCAAATGATAACAAAAGACTCTGAGTGACTGCCACACTCATACCAAAATTGGAATAGCAACCACAGCAAGTTGCTAGCTCATCCAAAACTATCCATACCACAAACTAGGGTAAAAAAAATTTCATAGGTAGAACTTCATGCTATCAACATAGCAACCCAAATCTGCAAACAAGTCCCTGTATATCCACCATCCTGCAAAAGAATACTCCAAGGTAATAACACACATAGACATGCGATAAAAAACCTCTGAAGTAACTCACTCCAGTAAAATGTAACTAGTCCAAGAGAGGTGCCCCTCTCATACAGAACACATATACCTTCTGGAACTCCCACTGTACAGGTAATGTCAAATCTGAAAACTAGATCACAGCATTAACAAGTCCTCCTATAACACTTCACATAGAGGATGTGGCTAACTCCTCTATCATAGTGTCAAAGAAACATACAATGACATGCAAAATACATCTCTCATTACCAATCCAAATAACTCTCCCAAGTCCTCCAACCAATGAAGAAAGAGATCAAGGAGCTACCAAACTGTTGTCAAAAAACAATGAAGTACAAACAACAACTCATAACTCCATTCATGAACCTCAATTCCATAAACATAAGAACCTTCAAGAAGAAGACAATATTCCCATAAAGAGAGAACTTTCAAATCAAACCATCTCCTTATACCACACTAACATGTGCCAAACTATGTAAAGTAAGATCTCCTTCAACACTCCCAAACTGAAAGGATATCAACATCTAACCATTCAACTTATAATGAAACATGGCAGAACTTAGATGTAAACCTCTCACAAAAAGTAGATCAAACTTAGTTGAGCATTCCCACAACATAAGGGAATATGCCCAAAGCCACTAACCATCTCCTGTACCTCTCCTACCAAATCCAAAGTTCAAGATTGCAAGGAGAACAATGGAAATACATAAAATCATGCATCTACTTCTCAACAATCCCTCATAACTCAACTTTCAAGATTAATGCATAAGAGAAGAAAAGATACATATAAATAATGCATCTAATAATCAGGTGGGCAACACCTCTTAGATCATTTACCTGCCGAGTAGACCAAGAGTGGGATACAAGATTGTCCTGTGCATACAACACCAAGCAATATAGGCTTTCAATAAAGACAACCTTCTCATTAGGTCTATGATGGACTCACATCCATTTCCAGGTGTAGGCTCCTCAATCTTTACTGTTGAGAAACTTTAATAACAAGTAACCATTCCAACACATATCTCTGAACATAAGAAATATCCAGCCTAACCCAAGTCTCTCTAGTATCCATGAGCACCCACTAATCAATCATACCAACTTCAAATGCAACCTGCAAAATCATGAAGCTCCAAGCAAATGATTAATACTCAAAACCAAAGAGAACTACATCCTCTCCAAAGGAAGAACAATAAAATCTTTACCAAAGACTCTAAAGGTCCTCCATGAAACAAGATGTTAAAACCTCTTCAAATCACATGAAGATAACCATATCCTACCAAAGCTCCCACTAAACTGTGATACCGAGCTATACATGGCAACAAGATAAATATCAAACCATCACTGTCAAAAACTCCCACTGAAACATGTAACCAAGCTATCCATGACATCGTGATAACCATCTCCTAAATGAAGATCATCCATGGCCTCAACACAATCAAAGAATCTGCTGTATACAACACAACTCCCAAAAGGTCAAGAAAACCATAATCTCCAAACCAAGAAGATAGAACACATTGTAACTACACAAAACTCCCACTGAAAGTGATACAGAGTTGTATACATGGTATCATGACAAACATCATTACCAAAACTCCACTAAAAGTGAACAGAGCTTTTCATGCACCATAACTTACTCATATAGATTCTAATGAATAACTATATCAAGCACTCTAAACCATCCTTTTGTCTCACTGCAATAAACATACCAATGTAATCAAGGTGACCAACCAAATACAATCCTCATCAGACAATTTACAAGATCTGCAGTCATGCAATATCTCAAAGGAGAAAAACATGGTCAGTGCTCCAATCTCAAATAACTGAAAAATAGATTCAACCCCACATCAGTAACATGCAGAATAGAAGTAACCAAGGAATAACATGTATATTTCCAAGACTCAAACACCAGGATCAATGATAGACCTGATTTTCCATACAAATCCACATAAGAGTATCCATAGATCATAAGAACCCATCAAGTAGCCCTGCAAATCTGAAATTGTTTCCATCCAGAATACTCTAAGAGTCTGAATATAATCTTTCCATAGATCTACAAACCACAAATTTTTGTTAACATGTAAAACCTGCAAAACCATCTCTCTGTAAATCTGAAATCACTTAAATATCCAGATATTCACACTATACATGTCATCTGAAAGAATGAAATATCACAGATCTACAAATCCACAGCTTTTTGTAACAGGAAAACTGTAAAACCTACATATCCCAAATAACATGAATATGAAAAGGAGGAACCAAGTTGTCCAGGAGTTTCCATATCACTAAAATACCAACTCCACAACCCACATGCAACTAGTGGCAAATCATCCAATGCTTTCATGTAACCAAGGGCTAAACCCATGAATCCAACATAAGCACTCCATATTATAGTCCAAAAAATAAATGTTCTTCCATGTAACTAGGGCACCATAATCAACCACCCAACATGAAAACCCATTCACTTCACATGACCACAAGGTAAAGGAACATAACCACCATGCAAGAGGATACTCACATATTGCCAAACCGGAGCTCCAAATCACTACCATAAGATCAACTCCATGAATATACATAACCTTGAGCCTCAAAATCCCACTGTAGATCTCATTGACAATATCCTTCTGAGAGTTAGATACCATGGCTTCCAATCTCACAAATCTGCAAAGCAATGTCAACATACAAAACATCCATTGCAGCCCAAAAACCTCCAATTTTCTATAATTCCTTCCAATAGATTCACAAGCTTTACAAGCTAAATTTAGAAAAGAAGGAATACCCAGAACCAAATTACCATGAATCCATCACATGCAAGCACATGCAAGCAACATGCAAGTCCATGCAAGTACATGCAACTCACATGCAAACACATGCAAGCAACATGCAAGCCATGGAACAACCTTAAGCTCTGATACCAATTGTTGGAATAAAAGAACAAGCTCTGATACCAATTGTTAATCACCAAATCACCAAGATATGATACCAATTGGTGAGATACAAGGCTTTGACTACTACAATATGGAAATCTGAAAATTGTATGCAAATCTATAAATAAATTTTCTTAATCCTTGAAATACCATGAAGAGATTCAACTTCTTTATGATGCTAAAATCAACCACTCTAACATGCTTGATAAAACCACCTTAGATAAACTTGTAACAACAATAACATCACCATAAGATAGCAGCAACATAAGAATGCAAGATTTCACAACACAAGGTAGCAATGGAACAGAAGAATAAACTCATAACACAGTGTTTACGTGGAGAAACCCTTGCGGGAAAAAACTCCACCAAGAAGAGAGGCCCAAGTTGTATTATCTTCAAACAAGATTACAATACATCCACTTCCAATCTCCTCTTGAGTCTTCAATCCTGCAGCACCCTGTTACTCTTGTTACTCTCTCTCTCTTTTTCTCATAAACTTCACTCTCAAGTCTCATATTTATACAAAATGAGTACCCACCAAAGGAATTCGTGGGAGATGGACAAAATCCAATATTTCTATCTTGGGATACACCAAAATTATCTTCTTACATATTCCCTTACACTTGTCATAGGCATCTTCCCAATATAGGCGCCTAGAACCAAGAATAGGAACTTACAAGACAATAATAGCTGTCATATGTTGTCATAGAATCTCTTACACCTTATGACAGTTGTAAGTTGTCATAGATGCTCTTACAAACTTATGACATGCATCATAACAGCCCAAAAATACATTTCCCTAAGATAGGCACCAATATTCTCCACCTCACCTCATTTACTATTTACCAAGATTCCTTGAGCAGTAAAAGTAACTCTGTAATAAACTGTTAGGTGAAACTTATTCATCCCTTATGGGTAATTACAAATTAAGAATAATAAATGGAATAAATACAATATTGGGATTTACAAGGTTAATGGCACCTTATCCCAACACCAAGGAGGAAACTTTCCGCAATCTATCAAATGATTCTCCACTTTAACGGTGACGATGTAAGCGTCTGCCAGAGTGGCCCCTCCCAAAGACTTGATCATCATAGAAATGTTGGGGTTGATAGACTTTGGGTAGAATATGAATGCCAACTTAGGAGTCGGGCAGATAGCAACCTGAATCCTCTGCCAGTTTATGTGGAATTGGGCATTGAAGTCCATCATAGCCTCTTAGGAAGCCTATTTTATGATAGATAGTTGATAGTACAGTGAGGAGCGATCTCTATCATTTGAAAACCTCTCATAGAATGGGTCTCCGAGCTCATCCCAGGTATGGATAGTGCTAGCTGGCAATGTTCAATAGTAATCCAGTGCCTTACCTTTGAAAGAAGCAATAAGGAGCCTCAATGCTACATTTTGAGTGGTGATTCCATGCACCAGACACACATCTGCCACATCTTGCAGATGTTGTGCAAGTGTTCTTGAGCCATCTCCGGTAAACTTGGATATAACTTTCATAGCTGAGATCAAGATAGTAGCCCAGATAGCAGGTGCTACTGGCGCTACTAGGGGACTTTCGGCATCCCATGCCACGTAATTTCTATTGGCACCTAGCAATATGGTTAGAGGAACAGGCAGGGGAAGTGGAACTATTACCAGTTGGTTTGTGGCCTGCACTATTCCTAGTGATGGTACTAGTAAACTGGGGTTTTTTGTGGTTTGGGATCTAGTTATAGGTCGATGGCTCATACATTCTTCTAAAGCGCAAATTCATTTAAGCTATGTCCCATCGAGTGTGCCAGAAAAAGAAAAAACTATTGATGCCAAAAATTTACAAGGTAACAATGTCTTATGGGAAACTCAGTTTATGGGGGACCTTTTGCGCTAAACTAAGTGACTTGTAGATTTTTAAAGAAGTTGGCTTCTTCTACAATGGGGTTTGGAAAGGGAAAAGGAAATAGATATATAAAAATAAAGTCTAATCTAAGGCGATGCGCCAAGACTTAATAATAGGGACGATAAATCATAGATCTAAAGGCCTGATTGGTAATTTGTGATGTCCCAGTAAGACAAAAACTAAAGATTAAAGTATAGTTAATCCATTCATTAACATAAAATAACATTGCATGCATTCCTACTACCAAGAAGAGTCATAAGACATGATCTAGACTAGAAAACTTGCATTCAATTTATAGAAGTTCTCAAATGAAATATCTAGACAATAGTAACACAGTCTAAAGTTAATCAAATAGCATAAAAAAATAGAAAGGCCAAAAAATTGGCATAGTTTGAGAGTCTTTGCAATAATAAAAAACAATAGTAAGGCATGGTGTCTTTTCTAAAATTAGTGTTCTTCTAAAAATCTCGGGGGCTTTTTCCCTCAAAACAGAGAGAAGTATATATAGCTGAAACTCCCACTGCCTTGGCAAGCAATAACATAAAAGATTTCAGGATCTTTGGCAATGATGCAAAATTGAGTATTCCTCTAGGCCGTTGCAATAGAAAAAGATTTGAAACCAAGCATCTGGTCATTCCAAGCTCAGGTGCATCCTCTGCAAATGATGGCAGTGGTCCCAGGGAGGTTGAGTAGGCAAGTCTCATCACCCTGTAAAGAGAAAGCAATTATGACACGCGATGACTAGTCATGGTGGTTGGTTCGCTTCATCCATCGCCCAAATACAAAACCTGTCGAAGAAACACGTGGCATTATAGCACAACCTATGTGAGTCTTTATCTTTCACCGTTGAAAGCTTGCGCTAAGGTGACACGTGGCGTGTGGGTGGAGCTCTACTCAAAAGTGGAGGGAAGCGGTCATCAATTGTGCGTAGCGATGATACATGGTAGCATAGTGGGGCCTCTTTTAAATGCGAAGGAAAGAAAACCTTCAGGGAGTGCAGAGTAGACACATGGAGGAGGTAGCGGAGTTTGACAAAAAAGGTCGAGTGGCTTATTTGCGATGCGCGGGCCAATACTTAACCAAAAATATATACCCAAAGGGAGCTTGCTAAATATTTATTCACAAATCCTAAAATAGGAAGGATTTGTGGACAATTGTTTTTCACAAGAAAATAACTAACTTTTTAGATTAAAGTCTGTGGTAAAAAATCTCACAAAAAAATGCAATTTTTTAATAAGATTATTAAAAAAAATCACTATATATGATAAGATAAATTAATTTGAGACACTCTTATAGCTGTTTTAATTTCATAGACTGCTATATATTATAAATATTATGAGTAGGCCGTGTTTTTAATATATTAAATTATTAGATAATGATTACTATGGTCCCATGGGGGGCTTGAACTTCTATTTTCATGGAGTAGGAGGTCCCATGGGAAAAAAAAAGTGTTATGGGATTAATTGGAATCTTTTCCAAAAAAAAAAGGAGGCCCTACCTTTTAGAAATGAATCTTTTAGCTGGTGAAATTGGGGTGAGGCTAGAAATTGCCCCTACAGCTTAGGAGTTTTTTATGCCACTTGTCTCTCATCTAAAATTTTAAATTCTTATTAGGAAATAAAAATGAGAGAATTTTTTTTTTTAATTTTTTTTATCAAAGCACTACAATTCATTCCTTAAATTTTGAAGCTTAAAATTTTAAAGAATTGTAAGATTAAATCCATGGGACCAAGAACTTTAAAATATTCATAAAAAAACTAAACATACGCTGAGATTTTTTAAGAAGCCCTATTTAAAGAAGCCCCCCTCCATGAGACCATACACATAGACAATCTATTAAAATATTTACTTTCATTTCAATTTTTTTTTGAAAGAAAGAAAAGAAATGGCCCCATCAGGCCTAGAATTTGACAGTTTATTCATTTAAATGCCTGTCACTTTACGTTTTATGAAAAAAATTAACTGTAAAAAAAATTTAAATATTAATTTCAAACCTATTCAGAAATAATTATATAAAATTAAAAATAGTTTAATCTGTATTCAACTCATTATCTAAAATTTCAACATGCTCACCAATATAACACAAAATCTTGAAAAAAATCAAAGCTCAAGTAAAAAAAATCTATAAAATAAATGTTGTTGAATTTTTTTTATAGTTTAATCTTTAAATTCATCTATCTAAAAACATAAATTACTTGTAAAAGCCAAATAAAATTGCATGCTCACCAATAAACACAAATATGATGTATTATCTTGAAAAAAATCAACGCTTGAATTTACTAATCTAAAAAAATGTAAAATTAGAAAATATTGATAATTAAAAATAAATGTAAATCTTGTTAAAATATTCAAAAAGTTAAAAAATATATAAATTATATATATTAATATAAAGCAATGATAACTATTAGTAAAAAATATTAAAATCTTAAATTTATTGTTAAAAATATTTTTAAAAATAGAAAGAACTATATTTAATCTTGAAAAGATTATATTTTGAAGAGATTTTGAATTAATAAATATATATATATAAAGTGAAATTAGAAAGAATTATTCCAATTCTAAACTAATTTATATTTTTATCATAATTTTAAGTGTCAGTTATATAAAAATATATTGGCGAATAGTAGGGGCCCAACTATAGCTCCCTCCCACTTAATTAATCAGCGTAGGGAATAAGGACTCGTAGTTCCAGAACTGCTAGTTTGGGTGGGGGGCGTGAAGACTGGTGGGTGGCAACCCCTTTTGTCCTGCCACCCAATGAACCCTAGCCTCCTAAGTTCCCACCCCAATTAATTACCCTGCTAGAGTTCTCGTTGCTTGCCTTTCATCGGTAGCCTAAGGCTCGTCTTTCATCGGTAGCCTAAGGCCAATATGGTCTGCTATCAAAGGCAGACCAACGACCGATCTAATAAATTTTTAGGTTGTAATATAGGATCCAAAATACAAAAAAATGGTCAAATAGACCATCAAATTCCTAGACCCCATCCAAATGTATTATCTATTAGGACATCAAGATTGCTTTAATATAATTTCTACAACTTTTCTTATGTTTTAAGCAACTACATGCCAACAACCCGCCAAATATAACAAGTGTTCCACTAAAATCTCGTCACTAGAAAATGTCGGTTCCAAATCCAAATTAAAGGAAATTTAGTCAAAAGCTAAAGATTATAATCTTTAATCACCGACAAATGGCAGGTCAGATTTAAGTTGCAACGGTCCTTCAACGTTCCTTATTATATTATCTTCGGTAGCTTCCATGATTCAAAGGACAAATGTAAACGTGTAAGGCGCAAATTCAATCCACAGAGAACGGAGTGCACATACATCATGTCTGACACGAAATTTTAGTAACATTTGAGTATGTTTTAAAAGTACCTAAAACGCGTTCACTATGATAGGCCGCATTAAGGAGTAATGATGGGCAAAGACAAGGGGAAGTGACATCTTTTTTTTTTTTGTATTGAACAAAGCGAAAAGAATTTTACAAGAAAAAGCTACCTGAGGTAGCAAAGAAACTTCAGCCTAAACAAACCATGAACAACAAAAACTAGGAACAACATAACGTTACAAAGGCTGTCAAAAAATTAGCCATTACAAACAAGAGACATATTACAAGAGCTGAATAACATTTTACAATGATTGACTTCATTGTCCAGCTGGAACTTCACTATTTGGTCTTTGATCTGCTGTAGCTGCTGTTTGGCCTTTTCATTCTTCTTACATATAACCTGGGTCTGCGAAAAAAGAACAGCCGCCTGGAGACATATAGCAGAATAAAGCTGAAGAGTACCAACCACCTGATAGTAATTACTAGAAAACATAGCTACACATCTGTTTTTCCATATATTCTTCAAAATAACATGACGGATTGAATCAGCGATAACATCTTTTTGCATACCAAAACCAAAAACAGCTTCTTTCCAAGTCAAATCATGATTAAAAATAGCTGAGAAGTCTCGGAAAATATTAAACCAAAGCCTTTTAACATATATACAATCCCAAAAAATGTGTTTCAAGTTTTCCACACTTTTACAAAAGGGACAGCTTGCTGGTTGGATCATAATACGCTTCAACCTATCCCCCACAGGTAACTTGCAGTGCAATATCTTCCAAGCCAACATCTGCGAGTCAAAATCAGCTTTGGAGCGCCATATTTGAGCACTTAAATTAAACCAAATTGTAGAATTAAATCTGCATTTCCACTTTTGATTCAAACGATTAGCAATATTCCAACTAGGAATCATCTTCAAATATATACTTTTTAAAGGGAAATGGTTGAAATGGCTGAATGATAACCATTTCCAATCTCTAAAAAAAAAGTCCCTAGAAGTACATAATTTCATAGTGAGATCCACTGGCACCAAAGACTTAATAAAAATGAAAAACTGTTCAAAACTTGTGGATAGTGTAATATCTAAAATAGTGTGGGATTAGTGTATCTATATTGGTTCAATTTATTTTGTACAATAGAGGAGGCGTATTGACACTTTGAAATGAAAGTGAAATCTTGGATGAGAGTTGTTCTTTTATATGTAGGCACTAGAGAAAGGATTTTGACACATTTAGAGGAGTTTTGGACTCTCAAAGGAGAATTGTTCTCTCATTATGCATGGAGGATGAAATGGTGTTCTCTCATGTGGTATAGAAGATGTGCAGGTTTGACAATCAAGAGATTTGTTGATAGATTTAGTTTGATATTTCTTGGGTGAGTGAGGAGAATTGGTGAAGGTGCTTCATCAGAGTTTCCATAAGAGCTATTGTGTTTAGTCCTTGCAATATTTTATCCTTTGTTCGAGTTGATGTAATAAGGGGGGAATATTGGATCTATATTACATCATTAGTATAAAGTTAGTATATAGGTTAGATAAGTAATCAATAAAATAATTGTTTATTGTTAGTTTTTGAGAAGTTATTGTCATAAGAGGTTATATATGGGAAAAATAAGGCTTATAAGTCAATTGATTACAATGTAAATGCCAAATTCAATAATATAGTATTCTATATTATTCTTTATCTACAAGAATGATGTAATTTGTATATTTCATTTTCTCATCATTTCAATAATATAGAGGCTCACCACATGCATATAGATTCATATGGATAGATGAAGTGCACTAAATATGGATAATATTGATTGGACAAATGAGAAAGAACAAACAAGTGTAGAGAAATATTTCAATTTTATTGCTGAAACATGGAATTCTAGAGAAGAGCGACACCAATGAAACATACAAGTATGTTATTAGTTCTTTGTAACTCTATATTTAATATATTATATATTAAATTTATGCTTCTATATAACTATTAAATTCATATAAATAATTAGGGTTCTAGAATTATAGCTAGAATTATGTTAGAATTAGAAATAGTCATAATTCAAATTGTAATGATGTTATGTATTACTAGATTATAATTATAATTAGAACTAGAATTGGGTTTAGAATTATGACAAGTATGACATGATATAGATAATAATCAAAATTCTAATCCTAATAGTACTATTATTTTTAATCCTAATTCTAACCATAATGATAAACCTATTTCTAACTATAATTCTAATCCTAACAAGACCCCTTTTCTAACCCTAATTCTAGACCTAAGAATATTTTGATCATATTTCTAACCTTTTACCATAATTCTAACCCTAATTTTAACCATCATCCTAAACATAATTCTAAATCAAATTATAATCCTAACCATACCCATTTTTCTAACCCTAATTCTAAACCTAAGAATAGCACTATTTTGAACCATGTTTCTAACCTTGACCCTAATTCCAACCATCATCCTAATCATAATTATAACCCTAATTCTAATTCTAACATATGTTTGTGGCTCCGGTATTAGTTAACTTCTAATGAAACATACAAGTTTTTAGTCTAGAATGGAACATGAAACAGGAAAAAGAACAACCCTTGAAAAAGTTTTGGTTCTTTGACATCCACAAATTCTAAACTTAAAAATAAAATGAAGTAGCTCCCAACCTTTTATAAGAACAAGACACTCGGGAATTCAACCACCACATGAGAGGGAATCCAAGGGATGAATCATAGCAAGACACGTAGGACATGAGACCATAGGAAACTCAAAAGGAAAAACAATCGAGGAAAAATTGCAACATCAACCACCATGTAGATAACATCATCCCCCCACACAAGCACAACCTCATCTGGATCCTCAGCATCTTCATCACCACCATCCTCCCCGCCTTCTCCATAATTTGAACTCCTGCCACTCCGACTCGCCATCCAAAAAGTTTTCTTCATTACTATGCATGCTTGTTGATCATTCACTTCCTTGATAATTTTTTCAAGTTGTATCACATATCACCATATGAAAAATGATATTTCATGGAATATTAGGGGTCGAGCACTACCTCAAAATAAAATAGATTGTATAGGATTTTTATCAATAATTTTTTTAACTCAATGCTTTATGTTTAGAGGAGTTGAATTTTTTTTAAATAAAAGGCATTAAATCCTATATATATATATATATTATATAATAAAATAAAATTACTTATGTCAACTTTTTCTTGTAATGGAATTCATCTTCCAATCCTACATACAAATCTACAAACCTAATGACTACTCAATTAAGCCCATTTTGTAGATATGTACTTTTGCACAAAACTTATATAGTGAGGAAAATATGCCCATTACATGCCTTCTAATATTAGATAAGAAATTTGTATAAAGACATACAATTTGATAGAGAACCCTAGTGCACCATTTTGTAGATAAGAAGATTTCAACTGAGAATGCATCAAAAACTTATAAACCTCAAAAAGTAGTAACCTTGGTTCAGTTTCATATCACTAAAACATAGCCAAAATTTACATTTTCTTATTGACAGTCTTTTCTATTCCTCCATATGCTCAATTTCCATTGAATTTTCATCTTGGGCTTCAACACCCTCATCTAGTTGAACCCCATGAGAAAAGAAACCATGCCCTTCCTCATACTTCCTTTTAGTTTGCACTCCACAAACAATTCACGCATGAGTTGTAAAGCCGTAACCCACATCATTTTCCCCTTCTGAAGCATTACACATAGGCATCGCCTCCAGATGATCCTCCACAGGTACAAGGGAGTTCTCCCTTTACAGTGAACCAAATTGAAAAATATTGAGCCTGGGAAGATGAGGAACATGGGCATAAAGAAAAGCAATGGCATAATACTTTTCCTTAATGTCTATGTCCATTATAGTGCAAATCCTTCTACAGTTTTTCCATAAAGCCCTTAAAAGTATGTTATCATTCTTGTGTTATAGAGCCAATTTAATAGCATCTACACTTCCTCGAAACCCTGGAGATGCTTAATAAACCCTCTAAGAAAAAGGCCACCAATGTACCCTTGCCCACTAAAAATGTTATACTTTTGAACAATAACTAAAATTGCATTATTATCTAGAAATTGAGGCTTGACAAAATTTTCTGCAATGTCCTCTAACTCTCATAGAGACTGAACTAAATCCATAAAATTTGACAAAAAAATAGATAGCACCTACGAAGGGAAAATAATCCTTCTTGCCCTCAGACTCGTGACTTCAACTCTAATCACCGTGTGTACATAGTCTTCTACTCTTGGGAAATCCACTTTGAAGATAACCTCCAAATAGCCATGCAAAAGATAATCCTCAAATGGTATTTCCCATGGTTGCACATTCACATTGACGTAGAGGTTCCATGGACGAAATTCCATCTTGCAATTTATCAGCACCCACCACTTAGGCAAGCATCACCTGCTAAGGAAAAGATGATGCTCTACAAAAGGCTATGTGTCACTGCAATATTCACCTATTCTAAACACCACATTTTTTATTACTGCACAAAATGGTCACAACTATTTTGTCTTATAAGTAGGCAAATTCTTTAGAAATAGAGAAAATTATGATTTTAGCCCGATTTATTGCCGATGATACTTGGTGACACCATATAGCAACATGATGTAAAAAGCATGCAGAATTATTCCCATTAATTAACCACTATCCTAAAATGTGCAAGCTCGTGCAAATCAACCACCCAAACATTACATTGATAAGTTACACTTCAATTCATAATTCCCTCTTGTACTTACAAATATAAAAAACATTAGAAAAATCCACGTTCTTGCTGGCACATGTTCAATTTTGGTTACTTGGAAACTGGTGGCATTAGAAAATCTTCTTCAAAACTCATGAAATCCAATAGCACCATGAAGTACACTATATGGCTTGTCAATAACTCAATTCCATACGCTCCTTGCCATTTGGATGAGAACCCTCATCACCTCATAAATGTAAATGACTAAACATTACATATTGATTTGGGATTGGTTCATCATCAAAATAGCAACATAACCAATTGATCACAAAAAACCTTATCAAAGGGTGATCCCACAATACTGGTTTACAATTTTTGGCCAAACTAGACACTGAACTAATTTTTTCTAACTAAATCTTCACTTTGAGGGCACCAATAGCGGCTAAACCATGAGGAATTTGAAGATGATGCAAACTAGTGATTTGTGACATATTGTTTGTAGATTCTAAATATATATTTTTTAAAAATTTTGGAATCAGATTGCACTTCTTTTTCCATCTCCTTCGAAAACTAGTTTTTTTTAGTAAACACCATTTTTAAGGAGTGATGTTCACCGTATAACACGTAACTTTTTTTCCATGAAGGATAAAATTATAATTTTTTCAAATTTAGATTTGTAACTATGATATCTAGTGCTTCCGATTGGTTTCATAGTTTTTTATTAAATAATTTTTCCTTAATCAAGTTTTGAAGTCAAACCAATTACAATTCAGACATAGGCGGACTGTATAACACAACTTTTTTTGTATGTATCAAAATTCATTTTTTTTTTCTTGGATCAAGGACTTCAATATCTGGTGCACTCATATTTTTCAAAAAAAAAATTATAATCTTCTATTTTGCCATGTGCAGAACAAAGAGCTTGATTTTTGGTGAAAAACCTACATTCACAAGAAAATAAATAAATATAAAAAATGAAATAAAATTTATTTAAAATTATACTTTTTGGGAAACTTAAAGACTACATACTTAGAAAAATTAAATTTTAAATTAATTCATTTGATCCCCCAAAGGTAAATCAAAAGTGGTTTTTTATCAACATTTTGATAGGTGTAAAGGAGACTCTGTTATAGGTAATGTTTAAAACTAGCGGGGTTCTATCCTTGAGGGGGTTTGATCTAAGGTAGTTTGATCAAACCCTCTACAATTGGAATTCTTTAAATAGAAAATTTTAAGGCTGAAATCATTATATTTTCTAAAAATATGTGTTTTCAACAAAAATCAGAATCTCCCAGAAATTGTAAACTAGCTTTGTGGGATCACCCCCAATTGAAAGTTGAAAGGTCTTTTGCATTTCATTCAATGTGAATTTTTTGTCTCCTCTTACTCTATCTTGTATCCATGGATTTTTTGATGACCTCATGATCTTTTATAATTTCCAATTCTTTATGTTCATATCCCAAATTGGTAAGTGCATCTGCCAACATGTTTCCTTCATAATATGTGTGAGAGATTTGAATATCTTCAAAGGAAGACAATAATAACCAAGCCTTCCTAAGAATATAGCCTAATTTCCAGTTACCTATCCTCTTTTCCTTAAAGGCTCTAATAGTTAATAGTGAATCACCTTCTACATGAAGCTTATTGAGGTTAAGAGATTTTTCCATTTCCAATCCATGCAAGAGCACTTGTGCCTTTGCCATGTTGTTTGTGCTAATAGTTAAATGAATTGCTTTAGCTACAAGTAATGTACCTTCCCAGTCATGGATACAACAACCTACACTTGATACACTGAGATTTCCTCTTGAAGCTTTGTCAAAATTAAGCATGTAGAAACTTGAATTGGGAGGCAACCATTTTATCATGCTTCTATCAACCTTGTAGGAATTTGGAACAAAGAGAGAGCCTGCAAATGGAATGAAATTTTCTTCCAATGGTGCAAAATAAAGTCATTGGGCAACTAATGAACAAGGAGGAAACTTTTTTTTATTTATGAATATGAGAATTTGAAACTTTTGAAATTACTCGTTCAATCTTCTTTTTGATTTGTTGAATTGATGCAAATTGGCTCCTAAAAATGCGTCCATTTCTTTCCCACCACAATGACCAAATTACAATTGCAAGTGTCACTGTCCAAATACATGTAAAAAGGGATGCTTTATACAAATTTGGCTAGCTTGTGAACAAATCCCACAACGACTTAGGAAATGGAAATGATATATTCAATTTCCCCATTATGAAGGCCCAAATTTCCTATGCCACTAAGCAGGTAAAAAAAAAATGCATGTCCAATAAATTATGTCTTTTTGATCTTCATGTTGGTTGGAATTTCTCTTATTGTCCCTAGTTTATATGGAATTTTTTGGATCAATACAAAAATAATTATTAAAAACCTAACAAAGCCATGATTTTTTAAAACCCCATATTTTCTTTTACGAACTATTAAAATTTTATGCTTGAGTTATAAGAAAAAATTGACCTTTTTGATCAGTTTACAATCTAGTTCTACATTTAATGGAAAATAATGATGGAAAAGGATCCTAAGATTTAATTCTTCTTGAACACATCATTTTGATAAATTAGCCTATGATAGAAAATATCTTACACATATGCATCCTTGAGCCATTTATATCCCTTATTGTTTGGTTGGATTCAATGGTTAAATGACAATAAAATGCATGTCTCATACCCTTTAGACCTATGGGTAATAGTTTCTATTTTAACCTTCAATCATATGATTCCACCACCTAATAGATCCACCAAACCTCCACTAAGCTAGAATCTTTGTCTTTCTCTCCTTCCTTGCAACTATGCATTACTCAACTTTTCCAATAAAAATAGATTGATAATATGTATACAACTACAAATATCTAGTGGAAGGCTTTCCTTTATTGGTTAAAAAATTAAGGATTTTTTTCCCCAAGATTTCTTTCAATCCCATCAAGATTTACAACCTTATCAAAATATCAAGCACATCAATGAGTGGCACAAAGTTACTTATAAAATTCCCACCATTCTTCAAGATTTTTTTTCCATTACTATTAGGTTTTCCAAGCTCAAGCTCCCTCCCAAGGTTCACAATAAACTCCTCATTAATGTGTGATTTGTGTTCTCACACATCTTTAACTTCATAATGGGCCTTATATGATCAATTCCTATTCTTGGTAGATATTTGAGAGGTAGTTTTCTCCATGGATAATAAAAATATATTGGCCAAAATGAATTCCTTGGATAACTCTATAAAATTATATAGGACATGATTGGCCCTAATATTGTACATTTCTATAATTATGTCTATGCTAGTATCTCCCTTGGAGCCATTATAAATAACAAAAATATCAAATTCATACCTAAGGCTAGTTTTTGACAATTGGTAGTTCATCACCTTATCAATTTCCAAGGACAAAGAAAATAGAAAAATGGTATGAAATTTCAATATGGTAAAGTGTAGATATGATAAATATTGACAATTGGTAGTTCATCACCTTCTTGAATACTTACAATAAGATCATAACCAAATCTCTTTCACTTTACTTTGATAATTTGATTCTACTTATCATATGACCAAATAAATTTGGCTTTATCAAATGTCACTACATCATTGGTAATATTTTTTTGATTGGGAAGATATAAAATGTGCTCATCATTCTTGAAAATGATATTATCTTAATCAAGATTGATTTTATAAAATATTATGGCCATACTGAATGACCTTTCATCCTAGCCATGCTTCAAGTGTTGGGTTTTGGTCCTAATTTTATCCATTTGGTTCAAATTCTCTTTGTAGATGCCTTTTCCTAGCTTCCTATTTGTACCATAGAAAAAAGGCAACTTGCTTGATTTGGGGAATAATCGATGATAAATTGGACTTAATAAGGCCTTGATTTGGTGTTATGAGGTGTTTTTCACATCCACACTAGGTCTTGGACCCTTTTAAATGCATTTAACAATGTCTTGTAAAGGTGTTGTAAAGTGTTGTAAAGGACTTTCATGATTTTCTAGAATTAATGAACCCATTTCCCACTAATTCAACATTATAAAATGTATTTAAATACATCCTCACATTAATCTAGAAAGCTTGTAAAATAAACTTAATGTTATAATTCTAGTGTTGTAATGCGTCTTACACATTCACATTGGATATTATGCCTTCCTAGGCTGTGTGGACCACATTTTAGTGTTGTAAAGTGTATTTAATCACACTTTCACATTGAATTCTATGTCCCAATCCCTAATTTACCTTTACATCATCACTAATAGGCCCCTATTACCCCATATTATGCATCTCAAGGCATAATTTGATGAAATACCCGACAAAGTCATCATATAAGCCTTATTTCCTTACTTCCTAGCATCCTAGCTGGAAAATGGGCCCCTCTAGGACTAATTCACCATCTATGGTGAATTAGTCCCTACTAGGTGGGACCGATTCACCCAAGGTGGCAGATGAGTCCCATTTGGGCCATTTTTGACTTTTGAGCGGGAAAAATTAGGTCTTAAGTTTATTTTTTATTCATGTCAGCCTTGAGGATCCAATTAACGAGAAAATAAGGTGGATTTCCTATAAAATCAACCTTCTAAGCCCTAATTTACATCTCTTAACTCATTCGCACATCTCTTATAATCAATTCATCATCTATCTTCTCCTTCAAGTCAAGAAAGTTAGGGTTTCATCATTGCAAGTCATCAAGATAGCTTCCAAGGACATTCAAGGGAAGATTCTTCATGTTTTGTTCCCAAAATTCAAGATAAATATTCATGGAAAGGCAATAACTCCATTATTGCATGCTTCATTATATTATTTTCTCATTTTGGTTTAATTAGCTACAAAGGGGTTTGACCAAGGCAAACCCCCATGCCCTAACACTCAACATTTCTCTCTCTTGTCTTGTGTGTTTGCAGCTTTAGGCATCTTGGAGGATTAGAAATTATTGAATATTTCATTGTAAATTTTTTTAAATTATCTCTTCATTGGATAAGTAAAAATATCAACAAAAAGTCACTTTCAGGCCCGAATCTGACAGTGTTAGAACCAATCACTTGGAGAAGCAAAAAGTGCAGACCAAAGGCTCTTGTTTCCACCTTTGAATCTTCATAAATTCAAAATTAGACTCATTCGTAATGGTTGGTGAATGAGTCCCACTTCTAGTCCTCATTTTGGTTTTTTACATTTTTGGATACCTATTTGTCTGGCACGGGCCCCAGAACAGTTTCATAGAACTGGGACTGATTCACCCAGAATGGCGAATAAGTCCCACCAGGCCTAAAAATTAGGATCAGCAGCATTTCAAAATTCATTTCAAGTCCCCAACAAGTTTATAGGTGCACTTCTTTAGTTTCATTCATTTTTGTTGTAATTTGCATTTATTTCTAGGTATTTTTGCATTACACAATGTGTTTTCCAACAACTTGCATTTCAATAGTTTTCACTTAATAATCAATAACTTTCATTAGTTTTCTGCATTTAAATAAATTTATTTAGACATATTTCATCCATATCACATTAATTTTTGAATGTGGACATTGCATTTTGGCCCATCTTTCTCCTTTTAGGTGAAAAACCCTAGAAGTGCTAGAAATACCTTTGGAAGCCAAAATCTTTGTTACACTATCAATGGGTAGTGGTCCTCATTTAGAAATCTTGTGAAGGATTTCTCTTTGGAACCAATTCTCTATGTATTAGTTGCAATAGGTTTTGGTTGGCTAATAGCTAATTGTATCTCTTAATTAAGAGTCAAGGGTATTCATATTTCTAACTATTATTTCTATGTTTTTAATGGTCATTAAACTTTTTGTCTTACTTTTGGTTCTAGCATCTAATGATAAAGAAATATAGTGTTATCACTAGTATTATCTTCCTAGACCAACATGGCTTAAAAATTATGGCTAGGAATGGGTCAATCATGGGGAGATATGCAATTTTCTTGGCATTGTCTTTTCTTCTAGTCTTCATATACTACCTAGTGACAATTCATTATTTCTTCCACTAACAATAGCTATATTATTGTAAAAAGTAAAAATCCTTCTCCTTGCTATGAAATTTTAATTTTTATCTCAATTTCTTATTTCCACCCATATTTACTATTCATCCTATCAAGCCCCTTCCAACTCAGGTCATACAAAAATATATGGTATCTCCAAAAGGATTTTCTCTAGGCCAAGAAGCTTGGAAAATTATTCTCTAACATTATATGGATTATAGTACTCCCTCTAGTAATAATACATGGCATGGCCTATGATTTCAAACCATCCTCAACATGGAGGAAAAACTATGAATTCAATGCACCTTTTTTGCCAATAGCATATGGAGTGTCTGATAAGCTAGACAAAGCTATGACTCATTTTGAATGGGAAAAAATTCAAAAATAATATCTCTATCAACTAGAATTATTCATGGTGGCCTCTTGTGATCACTTGTATAGATCAACCCCTTACCAAAGTTTCATTGACCCTTTCCTTAATGGTCTATAAAAATAGGTTTTGTGTTATATTTTAAATTTTTCAAAAAAGTAGTAGTACCCAAATCTCTTAGCCAAATTCTAAGGAGTAATCAATATATAGAATCTTATTGGACTATCCTAGATTTATTTCCCCCTAAAATGGTTGAAAAGGTGATATTTTTTCTGCATCAATCCATGTTATAAGGAATACAATTTATAAATATATTTCAAAGGCTCCTTTTAGGATTTAAAAACTTTGGAAAGTTTACTCATGGAATTATCCTCAAATACTTATGGAAACCAAACTAAATGTGAGGTGGAATATTCAATCCTCTACGTCTCATTAGGGATGAAATTTTGAAATAGTTTGGGACATTGTAGTTCTCTATTAGGGTCTCCCAATGAGATCTTGGTTGGATCACTTGGGTGTTCTAGTTCCAAATTTTCCTTTTTGTGTCCATTTATAAACCATCAAACATTTCTTCTAGTTCTATCGCTAGGAACAAGGAACATGAAAATATATTCATGTATTCTCTAATATAAATGGTGATCACACATTAGCATGTCTCAATTTTTGGCTTATGTGAGATGTTGAAAATTAGTATTTTAACCATTTTTCAAAAATTTTCAATTAGAATTAATGGCTTCAAGAATATTGCTTACTATTATAGGACCCATTAGTAACCTCTATCAAGTCATTGTAAATAGAATTTCCCAAAATTCCTAAAAAATCCTATAGAAAAATCATTAGGCCTAAGAGACTTACCTTTCTTCATTTGGAACACCACAATCTCAAGATCCTCAATTAACATGCAATCTAGAAGAGAATTTTGTTCATAGCATTTGAATAAAAATGGTGAAATGTAGTCTAGAATGAGTCTCTTCTCTACCCTAGCCTATGGTCCATGCTCAATAAATAGAGAGGAAAATTACCACATAATTTCCTTGGAGATAATATGAAAGGAGGTCATTTATTCTCCCTAGGTTGAAATAAGATAAGTTATAACATTACCACTTCTTCGCTTCTCCATAAAATTATAAAAAATGAAATGTTATTTTCTCTTTTCTAAATCCAATCAATCTAGGATTTTGTATTTCTAGAAGAAATACTTTGAGATCTACCTCCTTAATTTAAAAGGTGATTCTATCTAGCTTATTTTGAAGTTGAGTTTTAATTTTAAAACTATTTCCAAAAGAGGATTTATTCTACTTCTTTATTTTAAGCAAAAGAATTGAAGCATTTTGAATTTAAGGAGTACATGGCTATTCCAAAGGTAGGATTCCTTTCCATCCACCATCCTTCCATTAGCTTGGGAAAATCAAAATCCCAAAAACACATAGGTTGAAACTTAAAAGGTGGAGTTTTAGCAAATGAGAGTAACAAGGAAGAAACTTCAATAGGAAAATGACCAAACCCTTGTTGAAAATTGAGGTGTTTATGTAGCTTAATACTTTGTAAAACTTTATGATTGCTGATCTAAATATGTATTCTTTGTTACAGATTCTTTGTGGGTGATTATCTGATTAAGTGGGCCCACTCTTGGTTGCCTACTTTGAGGATAAAGCATTGAAGATATTTATGGAATAAAGGTTGAGTTACTACTTCAGTTTGGGATGCCCAAATGGATGAAGATGATGATTTGGAATTGTTCTTCACGGTTAAACTCTACTTGGAAGAGATAGATGTACCTTTTAGGAGATAGGGATTGAGCTTTGTAATTGTAACTCTTTTGAAGTTTACAAGGTTGATTATTACCTATTTATCTCAAGCAAGTTGAAGAGAGTTTGTATCAGTTTATTGAAGGCTATGGAGAAGATTTGTTGAAGGTAGAAGAAGCATCTCAAGGAAGAATTCAAATTATTGTAATCTACTTCAATGATTAAATAATACATTGATTCTTGGTGGAGTTTTTTCCTGAAAGGGTTTCTCCACGGTATATGTTGTGTATCTTCTAATATCCCATCTAATTCTTCTACAACTTCTATCTTCATTCTACAAATGGTAAAATGGATTAATCAGTTAATCACCCACAAAGAATCTGTAACAAAGAATATATATTTAGATCAGCAATCATAAAATTTTACAAAGTATTAAGCTACATAAACACCTCAATTTTCAACATTTGGTATTAGAGCTGAGGTTGGGTATAGTATTGGGATGCCTTTCTCTTAAAATATTGGAGGTTTTTTGGTTGTAGTGGGAGCTTTTACTTTTTTTGTTATTGCTGATTTTGGAAAATAAGTTTGTTACAAGAGGTATATATTCTTGCTTTAGAGGATGTTTATCATGTGTCATTGAGAGCTTGGATTCACAGGTTTGGTGGGAGCTTATGACAAAAATGTGGTTTTGATTATGTGCAACATGATGCCATGGGATTGCTTAGTATCAAAATTCAGTGGGAGCATTTGGAAATGAAGTGGATTCTAGGTTGTAGGACGGTTTTGTTATTATGTCATGGTATACTCTTGATTAGGAGTTTAGAGTTGTGGCATGGTACATGTTATGATAATTTTGATCATGAGGAAATGTCAGAAATTCCATATGCTTTTGATAGTGATGGTTTGATGTTTATCTTGTTGCCATGTATAGCTTGGTATCACAATATAGTGGGAGCTTTGGTAGGATATAGTCATCTTCATGAAGAGGATGGCAGTCACGGCGTCATGTGTGACTCAGTACCATTGTTCAGTGGAAGTTGTTGGCAGTGATGTGGATGCATCATTGGTAAGGTTATCCTCATGTGATTGGGGATATGGTTTTTTCTTGGTTTAGAGTGGTTTCTATTATGTCATGGTTTACTCTTGTTGCATTTAGAGTTTGGCATATTACATGTTCTCTTGAGACCATGAAGTATGTTATGGTGCATGTAATCTCCTAGGAGGAGATGGTTAGATCATGGATGTCATGTTTATGTTCAAGATTGGAGTTTTGACATTGATCTTGTGGAGTTATCTTAAGTATTGGGTACATTAATCATTTGCGCTATTACTTCATGAAAGTGTTGTGTTGCATTTGGAGTTTGGCATGGATTGGTTGGTTACAAGTCATCTTGGATACTTGGAGAAATAGGTGAGGCTTAAGTTCTCTTATGGTAAGAGATATATATTGGAATAGTTATTAGTAAGAAAATCTATTTTCAACAGAAAAGACCAAGGATCCTACACCTTGGTTGAATGTGAGTTCAACACACTCAACAGTTTCGCATGCCTCCAAATAGGCAGTTTGGATACAGAGACTTGGGAAAGATATCGGTTTTAATTGCAAGTAAGTTAAACTTGAATGTGATAGTCAGAGTGCTATGTGTTAGCCAAAAATCCTATGTATCATGCTCGTACTAAGCATGTTGATGTTAAGTATCACTTTGTGCAAGAAATGGTTGAGAGTGGGAAGGTATTAATTGAGAAAGTTGACACTTTAATTAATGTTAAAAATTATCTTATGAAACTAGTTCCTTCAGATAAGTTCTCTTGGTTTTAATCATTTGCTTGGAGCTTCATGATTATGTAGGTTGCATTTGAAGTTGGCATGGATTGATTAGTTGGTGCAGGAAGGCCATTGGCCTTAAGTTATGTACTTGATTTATAATTATTCCTTGTTTAGAATAATTGCAATGTATAATGTCAAGTGGGAGAATGTTGGGAATAAGATGCCATTTAATTGCAATCCTAAACATTATTTATTTCATGTGTCTCCTAAGTCCTTGGAAAGTGTTCTCAAACACTAGGATTAGAGAGATATTAATTTTGGATGAAATAATCACATTAATTGAAATTTGTAATTAATTCTAAATAATAGGAGCATGTGAGGGTGTCCAAGATGAGTTCCTAAATAATAGGAGCACATGGGGCACCCACATGGAAGGTGGCACTCACCTTGAGTTCAGTTAACTAATTGGAGTAAGAGATAACACTTCTATAATGCACACAAAGATCCTAGGAGTTAGGGTTTGATGTTTACATGCATGAAGTCCAGTTCAGTTCAGTTATGGTTCAATTATCTTCAGTTAGTTTTAGTTGATGCAGCTAGTTGACTTCAGTTAACTTGGAATGCATGAAAAATGACTTGAGCTGCATGACAAATAATAGGTGACTTCCTTTAGTTAACAGGGGATGACCATTCTTGCATGAATGGTGGAGAGAGATGTTTCAGTTAACAAAAAATGATTTGGACCCACTTTGGGTGCCCAAGTTGGCTTTTTGGAATTAACTCCTTTGCATGTTAAGATATTTCAGAAGGCCGAGTTAAGTGGGCCCACTCTTGGGCGCCTACTTTGAGGATAAAGCCTTGAAGATATTTACAGAATAAAGGTTGAGTTACTACTTCAGTTTGGGATGCCCAAATGGATGAAGATGATGATTTGGCATTGTTCTTCACAGTTAAACTCTACTTGGAAGAGATAGGCATACCTTTTAGGAGATAGGGATTGAGCTTTGTAATTGTAACTCTTTTAGAGTTTACAAGGTTGATTATTGCCTATATATCTCAAGCAAGCTGAAGAGAGTTTGTATCAATTTATTGGAGGTTGTGAAGAAGATTTATTGAAGGAAGAAGAAGCATCTCAATGAAGAATTCAAATTATTGTAATCTACTTCAGAGATTAAATAATACATTGATTATTGGTGGCATTTTTTCTCGAAAGGGTTTCTCCATAGTATATGTTGTGTATCTTCTAATATCCTGTCTAATTCTTCTACAACTTCTATCTTCATTCTACAAATGGTAAAATGGACTAATTAGATAATCACCCACAAAGAATCTGTAACAAAGAATACATATTTAGATCAGCAATCATAAAATTTTCAAAGTATTAAGCTGCATAAACACCTCAATTTTCAACAACCCTTTCCACATAAATATGAGAATATGAAATACAAAATTTAATAACCCAATAATCATAGATTAGAAGATTGTCAAGTTTTCAAGGATATAATTATTTCCACACCTTCTATTATTCTAATTAATTTTTTCATTGCTAGATGAGGAAGGCTCAAAAACATTGAGGGAATCTTTATTGGATATATTAAGGGTCCCCTAATTTACATGTGAGAAACTAACTCTATACCAAAATAAAAATAGAAAAAAATGGGAAAACCCATGTGGGGAAAATCCTCATCCCTCCTTACCCTCATTGAACACCAACAAACAAAGACCAAATCCCACGCAATGAAGGTCCATGGCCTTACTCAATCACTATAGTAGTGGCTTTTCATTTAAAACACCCACCACTTCTCATTGTATTTGAATTTTCAATTCATGTAATGTATAGAGAATAAATAATCAATAATTTAAAGATGATTTAAACCAATGGGTTATGGTATTTTCTATTTTTATATTTATTTTTTAATCAATTTTTATTTTTCTATTATTTTACTGAATGCCAACATTCCATATCATATAATTTTTTATTTCAATTAAAAAAGAATAATTTTTAAAATTGAATCATTAATTTCAATGCCTAGTGCATTTTTTAAAAAAAATTATCAAAATTAATTTGTTATTAACTTTTGAATTAGTACTAAGAAAAAAATTATACCTATATTATTTCATAATATATTTTTGCTAGCATGTATATCAAAACTAAATGTTTCTATTTTATTGAAATAAGGACATGTGAAGTTTAGTGTAATTTTTGATATTTTCTAACAATATTTGTTATTTTTCCTAGTGACTTGAATATAGGTCATTATTTCTTCATAATGGACTCATATTTGTTATAAATATTTTAAAATATATAGTATTAAAGGAAACACAATACATATATTATAATATTTGCAAAACTAATATCAAGGGTTGCATACCCACAAAATAGCATTTTGACATGACTTCATTTAATCTCCCAAAAGGTAAAGAAGGTTGTTTTTTCTCAATAATTTAATAGATGCTGAGGAGATTCCTTCAATTTAATTTGAGGTTGAGGGTTTTGATCTAAAACCCTTCACTCAAACCCCCTTAAATGGAACCTCTCTAGGTTTATTTAAAAAAAAAAAGTGATTTCATGAAAAAATTAGGATGTTCTACAAGTGGTACACACTAAATTATGGGATCAACCCATTTCACCCAAATTATTTTTCATTTAATATGACACTTCTAGGAAACTAGCTTAGGATTCCTACCAAATATTCAAGAGATGGTATTCTTTAAGAGTGAATATTCTATTAAAAATATGGAAAGATAAATTATTTTTTCCATCTTTGTTCATCTATCAATAAGCACTTTTCCATGTATATAAATCTAGTATATGTTCTAATATTATATTATATATCTAGGTCTAAGACAATTAGGTGGCTATGGATGCTTCTCACTTGTAGAATTTAATTGAGCATTGGTGAATACCCCTATATAGTTTATCATGTGCTTCCTTTCTGTACCAAGAGGGATGCCACTCCACCATAGGGGAATGTCTCTCTACCATGCATGTGTGTCAATGGGTTCATAGTAATGGTTCTAAAAAAATACATTATGATTTCCAAGGTTCTTTGTGTCCTTGACACTATGGGTGGACCCCTTTCTCACATGGGAAGTCCTCTACTTCTCACTATAGGCAATCTAGCTAGCTAAACAATGGGAAAATTTCCTACCTAATCCTTGTCATCTTGCTTATGCATGCTACTTCTTAGCAAGTTGATGATAGAGACTAGGATGACACCCTCATAGAATGGGATCCCATTACTAGTGGTCAACACCTCCTAAATGTTTAGGGTCACCCCTCTAATTGTGATCCTTAATCCTCTTTTACTAATATAGCCACAACTTAGTAGTTTGACCACTCTTATTTTTATGTTCTTTGGTGACAACATAGACTTCTAAGGACATGATTCTATTCCATGTACCTTTTATGTGAATTGTCTATTGTATTTTTTATATTTAAATATAAAAATATAACTTTATATATAGTTATAGTTTCAAAAGTATAACTATATGATTTTTTCAAAGTGACAAGTAATGGGAGTCTTGAAGGTGTATGAGCTCTACTAGGGTTTTGTGTTTTTTGCGGTCACCCTTGGCCCCTCTTGCATCATACTGCACATTCTGCGTAGGAAACCCCTCTTTTCTTGTGTGTATGACCACATTTACTGTAGGGTGATCCCACAATAGTGGTTTACAATTTTTTGGCCAAACTGGACACTGAAGTAATTTTTTTAACTAAATCTTCACTTTTGGGCACTTATAGCGGCTAAACCGTGAGGAATTTGAAGATGATGCAAAATAGTGTTTCGTGAAATTTTTTTGTAGATTCTAAATATATTTTTTTCAAAATTTTTGGAATTAGATTGCACTTCTTTTTCCATCTCCCTCAAAAACTAGTTTTTTTCATAAAACAACATTTTTAAAAAGAGATGCTCACCGTATAATGTATAACTTTTTTTCCATGAAGGATAAAATTATAATTCTTTCAAATTTAGATTTCTAACTCCAATATCTAGTGCTTACACTTGGTTAGATAGTTTTTAATTGAATATTTTTCTTTAATCAAGTTTTGAAGTCAAACCAATTATAATTGGACATAGCGCGACCATATATTTAACTTTTTTGTATGTATAAAATTCAATTTTTTGATTTTTGTTGGATCAAGGACTTCAATATCTAGTGCACTCATATTTTTCAAATTTTTTTGACAATCTTCTATTTTTCCACATGTGCAAAACAAAAGTTTGATTTTCATTGAAAACCTACATTCACAAGAAATAAAAATAAATATAATAATTAAATTAAATTTATTTAAAATTAAACTTTGGGAAGCTTATAATAAGGAATACATACTTACAAAAATAAATTTTAAATGAATTCATTTGATGCCCCAAAAGGTAAATCAAAAGTTATTTTTTATCAGCATTTTGATAGGTGTAAAGGAGACTCCGTTATAGGTATGGTTTAAAACTAGCAGGGTTCTATCCAAGGGGGTTTGATCTAAGGTAGTTTAATCAAACCCTCTTCAATTGGAATGCTTTAAATGGAACTTTTAAAGGCTTAAATCATTATATTTTCTAAAAATATGTGATTTCAACAAAAAATAGAATCTCCCAGAAATTATAAACTAGCTTTCTGGGATCACCCTACATTTTTTGTGTTTTAATATGCCTTCAACCGGCTCTAACCCAGTAGTTCATGATGGTGTTAGTGGTTCGATGATGATGCTCAATAGCTCCTCCTTCGAACAAACATCCTCAAAAATTTGTTCCAAAAGTCTTTCACGAGGTAAGTGTTTTGATTCACCAGCTGATGTGGTTTTTACTTTACCATATTTTGATACTACTTCTCAATGGATTGAGAAACACACCCTTGTCGGGTATTTTGTTGGGAGAACTCCCCCTGAAAGTGTGCTTAAAGAGTGGATCAACAAAGCTTGGGTCTCTCATGGGGTCCACCTTGACATGGTCCAAAATTTAACCAAAGGTTTTTTTGTTCTACTTTGTGGAAGTCAATCATGTCTAGGCTATCTTAGCCCATGGTTCCTGGTATGTCTGGGACCTTCTTTGTTAGTTTTACAGGCATGGACCTAGGACTTTGTTGTCTCAGATAACACCAAGCTACAGGTTTTGGTTTGGATTGAATTTCCTGATTTACCCTTGCCTTGTGTGCCTTTTTTGAATCATATAGCTTCCTTGTTGGGGAGGGTTATTTGCATTGAGCCAGATAGGTTCTTTCAAGCTCGACCCCAGAAGAGGGTTTGTGTGGAAGTGGATCTTTCCAAAGATTTGAAAGACTTCATTGATATCCAAATTAGAGCTCTTTGACATACCCAGAAGGTCACATATTTTAATCTGCCCAACATGTGTTATAGGTGTCAGTCCGTAGACCACAAGATCAAGGACTTCCCTTTGGCAATGACTCGTACACCTTCTCTG
This sequence comes from Sequoia sempervirens, assembly GCA_007258455.2. Taxonomy (NCBI): domain Eukaryota; kingdom Viridiplantae; phylum Streptophyta; class Pinopsida; order Cupressales; family Cupressaceae; genus Sequoia; species Sequoia sempervirens. The sequence continues at coordinate 135,206,867 of VDFB02105785.1, read as the reverse complement.
CCATGAGATGTTGAAAAGCCTCATCTGATGGATGCCTATATTTCCAAAGCTGATGCGAAATGGACTACAATTATGAACTGCAAGAATAAGTCCATTGGTTCTGGGTCGGCCCCCAAGGCCTCTGAACCAACAAAAGATGTTTCAAACCTTTCATTGAAGGGGAAGGAAGCTCCTGCTGGAGCTGATTATGTTCCACAGTAGCCTAGGTCAAAGGCTATGCCTCAGCTTGCTACTGTCATGTTAACTCAGTCAAATGTTTCTTCTCCCGTGATGGGAGCTCAAAGGTGGTATCACAACCCTTTTGCTCCTAGGGAAGCAATGGAATATGTTCAAGAAAAGTGGAGGTTTTCCTCTCCTTCCATCTAGATTGGGTCAGTTCTGCCAAAATTTTTATAGAATCGTTTCTCTTCTCTAAATGAAGAGGAATCAAGTTTCAAAAATACGAAGGAACTCTATTCATGAATTTCCTCTCATGGAATGTTCAAGGTTTGACAGACCTCTCCAGGAAGTATTTTGTTAGGGATACCTTGTGTAAGTCTTCTGGTATTGAAGTGTTTTGTCTCTAAGAAGTTAAAATTTCTAGTTTTTTTATTGTTGTGGCTTGTCGCTCTATTTGGCCAACTAGTAAAATGTTTTGTACTACTCATGATATTGGGTGTGGTGGAGATGTCACCCTTTTTTTCCCATGGTGGCACTCTTATGTGGTCGACCGCGGGTCTAATCCCACTCATCAGCTCGTCTAGATCCTTCTCAACATTAATAACCATACATTTGGGATTATAAATGTTTATGCTTCTAATGATGCTATGGAATTCTCTTTTCTTTAGTGTTGGATTGTTGATTCATTGCTAGTTGCTACCTGGTTATTGTGTGGGGATTTCAATATGGTTGAGATGGCATATGACAAAGATGGCACCTTGCCATTGAAATGGAAAATTGGTGAAAGGGAGGCATGGTTTTACATGCAAAATAAATTGGGGCTCTTTGATCCCAATATTGGCCACTGCCATTCTCATTCTCTCTGGCACACTTGGTGTAATTATAGAGCCAGTTCTAATAGAATATTTAAGCACCTTGATTGTGTCATGATCTTGGCTCAATCTTTTTTCTCTTTTGACAACTCTTATCTCTCGGTTAAGCCATTAGTGGATGTGACTTTGTTAGACCACTTCCCCATTTCTTTTCGCATTGAATGGAAGACTCGACAACCTCGTACGTGTACAAATTCTTTTTTTCCAAATATGTCTTTACTCTGCCACAAGCATACCCTAGCCCACATTCGTAGAGTTTGGAATCTGGAGTGCAGGCTAGCTCATCATATAGGTTGGATTACTTGGTGGAATGATGCTATCACTTGTACGACTATATTTTTGTGCATTTATGGGTGCCAACTAGCTATCTTTCACCGACAGTCTTATGAGGCTACCACCGCTGACCTCCGCTCAACTACTGAGGCTTTGGCGACCAACCCTTTTCTCCATCATTACAAGTCAGGGTAGTGGAATTAAGGCACAAAAAATAATTTGTAGACAATTATGTTGCTAGAGGTGCACAAATCAAAGCCCAGTTATATAATCGTTAAAAGTTGGTGATCATGCCTCCAAAGAGTTTTTTTGGCTCTACGTGCCAAGAACTCATCCTCGGGCATTAAAAAAATTAAAGATGGTGTTCAGGTGCTTTCTGAGCTTCCTGACATTCTCCAGGCCTTTGTGTGTCATTATGAGCAAGTTTTCACTACACAGGAACCCACACCTGTGCGACAACAAGCCCTTCAAGATTGCCTTACTGTGGTGCCCAAATAGGCTTTCTTCTACCTAAATTTTTCTTTTTGATCAACTGTTAACAATTGATGATCTCAAAGAGGTTGTCCATTCCATGGCTAATGAAAAATCCCTGGGGGTGGATGGGTTCCCTTGCGAATTATACAAGGCCCTGTGGGATTGTATTGGGCAAGATCTGCATCATGTTTACTTAGAGGCTTTTCATGCTAATTCTCTAGGTAACTTAATTAACAAAGGTAATATAAAATTCATACCTAAGTCTGGTGACCCAGAAGACATTTGCAACTAGAGACCTATCACGCTTCTCAATATCTCCTACAAGATCATCGCCAAGGCTTTGGCTCTGAAGATTCACCATCTTTTACCTCATATTGTGCGCCTAGAGCAAACTGGGTTTATCAAATCCAAGTTTATTCTAGATAATATTATTGTTGTTTGGGAAGACATGGAATGGGTCAGTCATTTAAACCAGAAAGCCATGTTTATCAAAATCGACTTTGCCAAGGTCTATGACCGTATTGAATGGCCTTTTATTCTTGCTATGCTACAAGCTTTAGGTTTTGGGCCCAACTTCATTTAGTTAATTTGAATGCTCTTTACAGATGCCTCGACATGCATCACCATTAATGGTCATCAATCCTCTGCCTTTGGACTCTTTCATTCCATTCAGCAAGGGTGCCCACTTGCCCCCTCTTTGTATGTGCTTACTGCTAAGGGTTTTGGCTACCTCTTGGCCAACACGGTTTCCCAACAGTGTGTCAAGGGCATCTCTCTTTCCAACTCTTAGGCTCAGCTGGCTAATGGCCATTTTGTAGATGACTCTTTCCTCACTCTTCTAGAAGAAGAAGACTCCATTGTTGCGGCCCTGGAGTGTCTTAATATCTTTTTTCTTGCTTCTGGTTCTACCATTCAGTGGCACAAAACTGTGTGCTACAGACAGCCTATCTTGCCTTCTCCTCCTTGGTTGCAACAATATGGTTGGAAGTGGATTGGGCCAGGAGAGATTATTCAGTTTCTGGGCATTCCCTTTGCTTTCCAGGCATCCTCGGCCAAACTTTGTCAAGTTGTGCTCTCTAAGGTCGAGCAAAAGCTCTCTTATTGGATTACCAAACCCCTCTCTCTAGCGGGGAAATTTTAGGTGTGCTCCAAAGTTTTGGTGGCCACCCTTGTCTATTATTCTTCCTATTGGGCCCCTTCCAAAGTTGCCTATGGAAAGCTTGAAATTTTTCTTTGAGACTTTCTTTGGGCCTCCTTTGAGTCCCACAGAGGGTTTCACCATGTGGCTTGAGAATTTTGCTTCCTTCCTAGAGATTCTGGAGGACTTGGGTTGTTGTCCACTCAACGAAAAGGGATTGCTTTGTGTGTTAAATGGATTATCCATGCCCTTATTGGGGACGGGGCCTGAAAAATTCTTCTCAGGCATGGTATTCAATCTGGCTTCCATGTCCATAGACCTGCCTAGAAGGAGATTGGATTTCAAACCATTTTGGTCATAGAAGAACTAGTCTAGATTGTTGGGACTTTTGTGGCCAAAAGTATTTGGCAAACCTGGGAGGCTGTCAAACCCTAGCTCCATTGTGCTGGCTCTGGTTTTTGAGATGGGCTCTCTCTCAACCAGTAGAATATTTGGTGGTTGCCTCTTTTTGCTTGTAATAGTTAGTCGTTGGCTAAGTCGTCTTGGCTTAAGGCACTCATATTCCACAAGAAGGGTATCCAAAACCTGCAACAATTCTTTCATAGACCCACCATGTGTATCATGTCGTGGGGAGATTTTTCGTGCCTAGTACAGGCTTCATAACTAGGACTGTGCTACAGTTTATGATGGTTGAGTGAATGCTATTATTGCAAAAATGCTTTATAAGGTTGGAATTCGTGGGATCAAACCTTGGTGGAAAGACTGGAAGTGGTATCCAGACACCTATTTTAGGAACTACAAGCCTCAGCTTGGTTACCAATGGCTTTCACCACACTTTCCTATGATTCAGAGGTTGAACCAGAGGTGGCTTCTTCAATCTCCCACTCATGTCTAGCATAAAACATTTGTTGCCACTTGGTGTGCAAGTGTTGAGCCAAAACTTGCCCACATTGCTTGTTGTATTCTTTTCCAAGGCTTGCCTATAAGTTCTCAGCTTGTTCACCTGGGGGTCCAAGACCCTCGTTTCCCTTTTTGTGGGCAAGATGAGAATTTTAAGCATCTTTTCTGGTTTTGTCCCAGAGCTCAACAACTTTGGACTTGGATTGATGACTTTTTTTGGCCCTTTAGGCTAGAGCCTTTCTCCTGGTATATGGTTCTACTGGGAGATTCTCCCAGATTTCCTACAAAATTCACCTAGCTTTGGCACACTTTTAGGGTGGAAATTCTCTTGAATATCTAGAAAGACATAAATGCTTGCATATTTTCACATACTCAAATGGATGTTCATGTATCATTATATGTTAAAGCTATTATTTGTTCTAATGTACTTCTGCGGGTTCAAGTGCAAGCTAACAAATTTGCACTTGAAGTTGCTCACCTTCAAGTTCTGTTGGATCACTAGGGTAATGCCCCTTGTACTGTTGCTCGGGTCTCCGCTTCACCCACCTCTTCCCACAACTGGTTGCCCTCGAGGGGCCGATAGTGGAGTGGCTCTGCGCATCCCTGCTCCCAGCCTCCACTTCGGCGGGATTCTCACACTCCTCGACGAATCTGTTCTCCTCCACCGCGGGCTAGCCAGGGGTGGCCTTTTGGCGGTGTTTTAGGGAATGGTGGTGGCGGTTCTGGGTGGCCCTCTGATGACCCTCTTTCTTTTGGTTTTGGTTGGCCAGATACTGATAAAAAAATTTCACGTCTAGTGCTTGCAAGCTCACCCCAGCGCAAGGATAAAGATAAAGAGAAGGAAAAAGATGTTGATGATGGTTGGGGTCCTCCTCCTGACGTCACTCCAGACCCCGCCAATGTATGGGGGAAGAATATGGATGACAAAGACCCTCCTGGCTCTGCTAGCACTGCTCTGGCCACTTAATGACCTTTTTTATTTGTTTTGTAATCTTGGACTTTCGGGCTCAGCCCATGTGATCTTTTGGTTTTTCCGGGCGCTGCCGATATGACTCTCGAGGTGTGCATTTTTACCACCCATCTTTTTTTGTGAATAAGTATCTTTATCTTAATTTAATATAGATAGCTACCTTTTCATCAAAAAAATAAATGTATAACTATATATAAAATTGCTGACATATGATTTTCGCAGTCTATAATATTATTGTGTATAGTTTATAGTTTTGATCATGTGAATTTACATGATCAAAACCAAAAGCTATAAAAATACAATAGACAAAAAATTCACATAAAAGATAAGTGAAATATATTTAAATATAAAAGTAGAACTATTTATACTTTTATATTGAAATATGAAAAACACAATACACAATTCACATAAAAGAGGTGGAATAGAATCACATCTTAAAGAATCTATATATAAAAACAAGACTTAACATGGTTAGTCTTGTACATATCCACTTACAATTAACATTTATTGGTTTATTTTTTAATTATATTGATCAAAGTTAGGAAATTTGTATATTTAAAATATTAAATTATTCAAAAAATTAAACATAATTATTTATTGGATTTAAAATGTACAATACGGACAAAAACTTAGATAAATAATTTAATTTTTATTTATTTATTATTAATATAATTCCAAACACAAACAGTTGAAAACTTCAAATATTTTCAAATTTTGAAGTAAAGAAATGCCATAGTAACCTCCCTACGACAAGAACTAAAAAGAGAAAAAATGAACCATAACAGAGACGCTTCTTACTCAGCTGTGAAATAAAAGATCTTATCATTATATCATTGGAAGACACAGTTGATAGATACAACTGATATTCATCTAGACAGAAGAGGATAGAGGAAGTTACTATGCATCCAAAACAACCCATTTATCAATTACTGCCTTGTCTTTTTAACTCCGACCTCAACATCTTTAAGGATTACAGATATTTATATACCTATCCGTAAGGCCACAACTCAGTAGTAACGGCCGGCTTTAGAATTACAGATCGTATCCTTCTTCTCCACCATGCCACTGATATGAATATTATCGCCAACACAGCAACTAGAGACGCAACTATTACTGCGACTATCTTACCCACACTCCATTTATGGCTCCCTGGATTACAACTGTCACAACACTCCAGATCTATGAAGGTCTTTGTGGTTGATCTTGCACAAAGTGCTTCCTTACCATTACATGTTGTGCAAGGATTGTTCGTTGTCCTCACCTATGCATTACAACAAGTAGAACTTAAGTAATCATATCAATTGATTTCTTCACTGTAAACATTAATCAACAAAGAAATCTTAGACATCTAACCTCGGTTTGGAAAAAGGCGGTAGCATTGAGTGTGGGACGTTCGCCAGCTTTACGGGGAATATTTTCTTCCTCTGATTTGAAAATAACATCAATTGCAACGACCCCCACCAAATGGCCCTCTGGACTAAGGACTGCAAGAACACACTTAATTTATAAGATATTCAAACATCAAATGTTTGGTAGTGAAATTTTACTGTACATCCCCATAATTGGATTAATTTTATTGAAAAGCATTGAATTTTGATAAAAATAAGCCTGTTAAAATCTAAATGTTTTTTTTAAGATCTACACCGTCATTTTTAACTATAATCCATCTATATTTTTCCTACTTACAAACTCAATTCAAATAGCATTAATATTAATAACCTAAGCCTACGTAGCTTATTTGTCTAAAAATACTATTATCATTATGAGTTTTACAGACTGCCCTACAACTATTTCTATCTTTCAGATAATTTCAAACTTTTGGGGTTTACCTTGGTAAGATACTGTTGTAATATTTCCACGTCCTTCGAAATCTGTATAGTACTTGGCCCAGTATGGTTCATTTAGTGATGCATTGCGTGCAAGTGCCATGAAATTGAAGAAGCTCTTTATTTGGTACAAAGGGTAGTCAAAATTATCTACAATGGTTTCATAGTGCCCATTAGATTCGTTAGCAAGAGCCTGCAAATTTGAAGAGTTATCAAAGCTATATATAAAGAGTTTTGTAAAATTGCTCTTGAGCATTGCAGAAACTGGCTGTCGGTCTGCTAACTGAAGATCTTTAGCAAACCGTCCATTCGTAAATACCAAAATGACCTGAATAAACAATATGAAACTTGGTTAGGATACAAGTTGTAGCTTTAAAGTAACAGCTATTTGAAGTTTTAATATCTTAAATACACACAATAACTTGTTGATTTATGAAAAATTTAGCAGAAAACAATGAAACTCTATTTTGAAAGGAAGTGGGTATATCGAAATGCTTCCTACATTAATATTTTCAGATAGTGTAATGTAAATTTCAATCTTTCAATAATTATAAAATGAATAAACACATTTAAACTGAAAATAAACAATATATTATAACATAGGTGTATGTGTAAAAAACTTTTTTGAAAGAAAAAACTCCACTCTCAAAAGCAACTTAATGTATAATTCGGTAAACCACAATTATAATACATTTGCAGAGAAATATTTCACAGAAGTGTCACCAACCAAAGATCTAGAGGAATCCTTATAGTTTAATAGTATCTATAAAACTATACTCTCAACCTCCATCTCAAGCACTTGCTATATAGAAGATGCAAAAACCTGAAACCATCAAATGGTAATTAAAAACCCATGAACTAAAACCACTAAAAAATGGTGACCAAATTTTCTTGGAATTAAAGATGCCTTACGATGTGTCACAATATGTACCATAAGTTGGTCAACAAATGTAACTACAATTTATAGCTATTTTATGCATCCAATAACTTTTTACATTTTCTATGCCAAATTTTGAAGGCCATAACTTTTGATCCAGTGGGTCAATTGAGCCTAGTTTTTAATACTAAAGTACTTTGAGATTTACACAATAGGTAACCTATAGATGGTGTTGAATTTTTATTTATTTTTAATTATTTTTATCAAAAACCAACTCTATAGCTCAAAAATTGAGTATTTTTTTGTTTTGTATAAAAATTACACTTTTTATAATCTCTATATTAGGAGCAAGGATGATACACCTTTTCCAACATTCTCCCACTGATCAAGTGGGTCAATTGAGCCCATTTTTAAAAACTAAAGTACTTTGAGATTTACACAATAGGTAACCTAGTAGATGGTGTTGAACAATAATTTTTTTTTTTTTTTTTATCAAAACCCAACTCTATAGCTCAAAAATTGAGTTTTTTTTGTTTTGTATAAAAATTACACTTTTTATAATCTCAATATTAGGAGCAAGGATGATACACCTTTTCCAACATTTTCCCACTTGTTGAACATATTTCAAGAGAAATGGGAGTATCAAAACCTTTATCTAATTGCTAAGAATTGAGAGGCTCACAAACTCATATAATCACTTGAATTTTTCTATGCTTAGTGGTTTCGTCAGTGCATTTGCAATATTATTCAAATTGTTAATTTTTTTCTAATGTCACCCTCTCATCCTCTACCATATCTTCAAAAAAGTGTTACTATATATTAATATGCTTCATCTTAACATTAAATGTTGATTTCTTTTCCAAACATATGGCACTTTGACTATCACAATGAATTGTAATGGCTCCTACCTTTAGCCTTGTTGCTCAATTTTCACCTATGGGCTCAATCGGGCAAGAAATTGTGTTTCAGACATTCAAGAAGGTCAAATGGGATATTTGTGTTAGGGGTTAGGTCATGTGTCTGATGAATTTAAACAAGGAGCTCATTTGAAGAGTCTGCCTCAATCATTTTGGCACAAAAATACTAGAGAAGGAAGTTGGCAAGACCTTCCTGTTGTCTTTCCGACTAGCAGTGCGTCCTATGTGGTTGAATAAACCAGTCGCCAGGATTTTCGGGTCACCAAGAGTCTTCATGTATCTCTCCGCTTGAAAAGGGTCATGCCGACAAGTGTTCATCAGGGAGCTCTCGACATAAGGTTATGTCTTTGCCAAAGGGTCTGCCTGACTACTGAAGGGTCTTGTTGAAGTGAAATTCTTTTGCCATGAGGTCTTGTCACCCGTTGTGAGGTCTTCCCAACCGGTGGTTGTCACACTGACAGTTATTCACCAGGCTGGCATCGAGGAGATCGGTTTATGTTCGGCTTGAGGTCTCGATGACCAAGTAGAGTCTCGCCGAAGGGGGTTTCGCCATTGGTATAAGGTTTTTCCTTCGGTATGAAGTCCTGGTGACTAACAGGAGGTCTCCCCAATATAAGATGAGCTCACCCGAAGATTTTGAGCTCAGCATGAGGTCCCGACGACTAACAGAGGTCTCACCGAAAGTTGTACACAAGGCTGTCAGTAGGGGAGGAAAAATATTGCCTTCAGCAGGAGGTCTTAGTGAATGAAGTGGGCCTAGGCAAACAGGTGGAGCTTGCTGAGATGTCTTGGTGACCACAGTAATGTCTCACCGAGATTGGATGCCTTCGGTAAAAGATGATGGTCTCAAGGAGATGTCCTACTGTCAAGAGGAGGTCGCGGTGAAAGGAATGGAAATTGATGAAGGGTCTCGTCGACTAAGCAAGGTTTCCCCAACTGAAATGAGCCCTTGTTGTTACATGGTGGCTTGAGCTTGCCAAATGATTTAGGGCTCGCCAACACATTTCGCCGACAAGGCGAAGTCTTACCGAAATAAGGTATGAGCACGGAGAGTTTTTGCATTCGGCGAAAAGTCTCGGTGAAGGAAGCTTGTCTCCCTGAAATGAAATGAGATCACCAAAAGATAATGGGTTCGAGAAGAATTCTCGCCAACAGAAAGGTGGTCACGACAAGGTCTGGCCGAAATAGAACGAGCTTGGGGTGAGTGGTCTACTTTCGCCATAAGGTCTCGACGAGGAGGAGGAGTCTTGCCGAGGTGGAACTAGCTTGGGGATAAATACTTGTATTCACTGGGAGGTCTGGACGAACTGTGGAGGTTTCACTGAAGGGTTTCCCCTTCGGTATGATGCCTCGATGAAAGGGAGCTGTCTCACCAACATGGCATGGTGGTCCCCGCCGAGGAGTCTCAGTGGAAATTTTGAATTCGGCGAAAGGTCTCGCCGACCAAGATAGGGTCCCACCGAAAAAAAAGTGAGCTCGGGGTGACTGAAATGAGCTCGCCATGAGGTCTTACTGACCCGGTAGGGTCTGGCTGATATAGAATGAGCCCGAGGAGAAGATCCAACATCGCTATGAGGTCTTGCCGACATGGATGGGGTCTGGCCGAGATGAAATGGGCTCACTGATAGTATAACTCCTCCTTCGGCATGAGCTCTCACTAACACATGGATGTCCTACCAATGGAGGAGCACAATGATATAACTCACAAAGAGTGGTATGACCTCCTACCGACTAAAGGAACTCTTGTGGAATTCAGATGACTAGGCGATGAAGTGGTGATGTCAGTATGACTAATGAAGGGCTCGCTATAGCATCTTGCCGAAAGTGATATGTCTTGCCAATGTTCTGGGCGATGACAAAGGAAATTTCGATATAACTTTTATGGCTCGATGAGAACTCTCAGCGACAGTTGTTTTCTATGCCGATAGTTGTAGAGGGGCGTAATCACATCGGCGAGACACTTCTAGTGTCTCACCGAGATGCGATTCTAATGAAGAGCTTTGACTTCCCAAAGCAACTTGTGTGGCATCTGTTCGACCAATCTGGGAGAGCTACAAGTGGACCGTTGGCAGCTTGACTGGTCCCAAGAGGATCAATAGGGGAACACGATGTGGATCTACCCTGGGCTCATAGGCATTCAAGGCAGCTTGACTAAAGGAGATTCGAAGATGAGGGACATGAAGACCAGAAGTGAATACAGTAGTTGCAAAAGATCAAGGAGGCCATTCCTGGAGTGACTCCACACTGACATGGATAGCGGGGAAGCTGCATTAACTTCATCTGAAAGATGAAGGGCCTAATATTTATGAACAGGGATATTATTTTTGTAAGCCCTAAGGGGCCGACACTCTTTTGTATATATGGCATTTTTTCCTTTTTATAGTCAGTTCTTACTGGTATATTTTTCTACTTTTGGAGACTTTTGAGAATCCTTAGAAGAAAATACTATATTTTATAACTCATTCAGAGCATAATATATAGAGTTTACCTTAATCATTGTGGATGATTCAAATTACCATCTTGTTCTTGCAAGTGTTGTGCATTTCAGGTTAATGATCAAGTTATTTTGTGAATTTCTTTCATTCCTTTATAACTTTATCTTGTATTTCATGCCTTCCTTTGCAAAAGTATCATTAGTCGAATCACAAACTATGTTTACATAATCACGTATGGATTCTAGTCTGCAAAAATTATTTTTCTCTCTGGAAAAGTGTGTGAATCAATCCTGTTTGTGACGTATTAATGCATAGCTTATACAAATTTGATGTGTAATCTTATGATCATTAACAATTTTCAAGTGTCAATCAAGTATTCCACTACTCTTATCAGTTCGGTGTATCACCATAGTGTTTAGTTTTGTTTTTATGCACTCCTTCTCCTTTTCCCTTCACAAAAATCAGTAGTTTTAGGTGATAGCACAAAGGAAGCTGACCTTCTATAGAGGTTGACCTCTATTTTCAAGTGACCCACAACTTTAGAGGTCTTCCCATGTTGCACTGGATTGTTGAGTTTTACATTCAGCAGGGTGCAAAATCTAGGTGACAACAGTTCTAGCATGCCCGGTGGGACTAGTTCCATATTATGTTGTTGGTTTAGTATGCAACCAGCGAGTTCTAGACTTTACAGAAGTCATTTGTGCATACTTGGCAACTCCGTAGAGAGAAAGAACTTCATAATCAATGCCTTCTATAGTTTATGAGAAGTGTTTAGACAAGGAGCAACTTAGTTCCTTTCGAGTATTTGCAGTTGTCACCACCAAGGAGACAAGGCAAAGCAACAGAAAGGCTAAGGATAAAATTTGTTTATTCCAGAAGAGCCAAATCTACTCCTCCATTTCTGAGATCTCATATGGCTCCTACCTTTAGCCCAACATATAAACACAATCTATTAAGCTAGATTGATTCCTCATAAGAATGATTTGTTATCATGTAATCTACTTTTATAGTAGATAAAACAGATAACCTATCACTTATTCATATAATTGAGTTGTTATCATGTAATCAACTTTGCTAGTAGATAAAGCAACATAGCCTATCACTTATTCATCTAGCTGAGTTCTTATCATGTAATCTACTTTGGTATTAGATAAATAAACATAACCTATCGCTTATTCATCTAACTGATTGCACCATCGAGCATAATGAAAACACATTTACTAATGAATCTTCTACTATCAACATCTTCAACCTAATTTAAATCTATAAATACAAAAAATGTATATTTCCTATAGGATAACCATGATAGTATAATAAATACTTAGGTTCCATGCCAAATTAGGGATATGTAGTACATCATGAATTCCCTTCACTCATCCATCAAGGAATCAAATCAAGACTCTACCATTGCCAACAATCTTTGTATAAGAATCATCTTCTAGGAACACCTTCCCACCATCATATTAGTCATATACTATAAACCAACCTTGATGTGAGGTCATGTGGGAAGAGATACCAAAGTCTATTAACTACACACCTTCTAAAGTATGAGTAGCTAATATAGAAACAAAATAATCACCTTTATTGGAGGATAATCTCTTCGAATCATCATCATAATACACATTATCCTTTTTTTTCTCCTCCTCTTTATAGTCTCTTCTTAGATGTCTAGATTTTTATAGTTCCAATAATTTTCCTTGAACTTACTAGGATATTTGGATCTACCATAATATTTTTACCTTGCCATATCTTTCTTATTTTCCTTATATTTTTATTTTGATCTTTTATGAACTGCTAGGGCCACCTTAGCTAAATAAGAACTCTTCCTTCTCATATATTGTGAGATATAAGATGCAACCACTTTGTCCATCTTGATTTAGTCATGCTCCCAATGACCATAGCAAAGTGGTTCCATGAATCTAACAAAGAACATGTAAAAATTCATACATTGATTCTCCTCCTCCATTTATACTCCCATAGAGTACAACTTCATAACTACAATATTGAAGATATTTAGATGTTTATCCATAGGCCCACCATCATCCATCTTGAGGGAATATAACTTCTTTCTTAAGAAAATATTATTCACCAAGGATTTAACATCATAATTTTTTCTAAGATTCTTATAAATATTTTCTATAGTAGTCTCGACATACACATTCAACAACATTGAATCAACTAAGTCAAACTTAATAAGACCCTTTACTTTTTTGTTCATTTTTTCCTATTCTTCTTATCATGTAGATATAGGTTTGGATCTAGATACTATAGCACATAGATCTTGATCTATAAGAACATCCTCCATGTCAAGCTTCCACATATCAAATTTTGTACCTAAGAACCTCTCCATCTCTCTTCTTGATGTGTTCACCATCACTTCTTGCAATATGATAAAAACCATCTTTGTGGAAGTTTTCACTCAAATAAATATTAGTACCAAATGAAATTCCAATTAGGATACATGAAAATACTTCCTACAATAATATTCTAAGAAAAGTATGGTGCAAATTTTGACCTTTTCACTATTACAAAAATAAGAAAGACATTCAAATATAAAATAATTAACATATACCATCACACAAGTGTATGTGGAAAAAACCCTTTTGAGAGAAAAATTCACACTTGAAATTAGTACAACATACTATTTAGTAAACCATGATCTTATAATATATTTGAAGAGAAACCCTTCACAAAAGTATCATGATACAAATAAAAACTCAAACTTAAATAATCCCCCTTTCAACATGCAATGAAATGCATCAAGAAATACTCCCAAATATATTAAAATGAATTTTTGTAACATGAACACTAGTTTTTTCATTCAAAAAATTCCTCAAGATCATACAATATCCTTTTCAAATTAAGTTCTCCAATATGGCGGCCTCATGGGTTGATAAAAATACAAAAAAATATGGTTTAAATTAGTCCCAGTACATTTAAAAGAATGGAGAAATAACTTTTGAAATTGCTTCTCCTTACAAGCTCTCCTCACTAGCAATCTCAACTCTCCAACTTGCAAATTTGCAACATGACTTGTATGTCTTCAAAAAGCATTCAAGGGAATGAAAACCATTCAATAACCACCTGAAACACACTTCATAAAACTTCCCCTTCAATAACCACCTAGAACACACTTCATAATAGTCAATCAATCTAATTTAAGATAGAAAATAAGATTGATTTTGAAACCACCAAATTTATGCAAGCAAACTCATAGAAATTATCTCTCAAATGGTGAACAATTTTGCAAAACAACTTTCCAAGCCTATTGGCTCCTCATTACACTATCCCAATCTGATATGGGTTTGATCATAGCCCTAAAAAATGGTGATTACAGTAGCATATGGCTTCAACCAGCCTTTTTCCTAAACCTACAACCACAAATGAATTCCTTGAAACATGCAACAAAACCCTTCTCCAAAAAAATTCAAAAATTAGATTTTCCCTCCCATTTGGAAAAATCACCAATCCCCTCTTGAGAATTAGTGGTTTCAATAATAAAAAAATCAATAAATGAATTTTCATGTCATTTTGTAACTCCCACAAACCCAACACCTAGGTTTTCTTTTTTTGATTTTCCAAAAATGCAATTACACCTCCACTATCTCCACTTTCTAACTTTCATAACAAAAATGATTTTTATTTAATTAAATATAATTATGTTCAACTCATTAAAATTATCCTCCTAACATGAAATTCAAATGAAAATTTCAAATTTGTTTTTTCTTTTTTATGCAAGATTTTTGGCAACCGTAGATGCTCCTGCATCAAACACCCATGGTAGAAATTTTGTGAGCATAGACTCATAAAATGGAGTTGAGTAGTAGAACTACTCTTTGGAGTTGCAAGAAACATGTAGCATGCTCCATTGTTTTTTATTAGAGGTAAATCAGGTTTTGAAGGGGCCCTGAAACCCTTTACAAAAAAGGAATAATTGTATCAAAAGATAACAACAATCAACACATAGCAGCGAGAAACCAAAACACCATCAACACATCAACAACCAAAAAATAGGAACAAAATAACAACACTGCATATTCTTCAATATAGCAGCAGCCTCCATGTCACTAGTCCCAGTCTTCTGAAAGTCATCCATCGCTTTAGACATTTCCTTAGCAGGAGCACCACCCTACATCTTGGTCTTATTACATGTACATGCACCAAGACCACCCAAATTTACCTCACTAATCAAAAAATTATTCACTTCACCATCCTTATCAATAGTCACATTTGCCTCCATAGGCCTCCCAGCATCACCAGCAACCCCACCAGGAACCATCTCCTTGCTCTTCTTAGCCATAACCATAGGGGGTAAATACCAATAGATTCAATCTTGCCAGATTTATTCCCTTCCCCACCCTTCTCCAAGTTAGCAGTAAGCCTATCCATTTGGTCATCAGGGGTCATAGTTTTGAGCTCTAACATATGCTTCATGTTCAAGGTTTGCTCAATGATAGTTTTTAAAGATTCAAACAACTCATCAATTTTAAAACTCTAGGCTGAAGACCTACCCACCTTACTCACATCCCCACAAACTCGACCATTTGTCATATTAAGTTCATGAAACACCCATTTGAGAAATTTAAACAAAGAAATAGAACTCTCCTTAGCCAACCCTAGGACATCAAAAATATCGTCACGATCAAAATTAAACACATCCTTACTCACAACGGCATCCTCCTTAGAAGAGTTGACTTTATCTTGACTAACACAAATATGTTTTCCTTTACCACCAAGAATAGGCATTTGAAGCTTGCAGAACAAATCAACAATAACCTCATCCATAGACTGTCTTCTATTCAGCATCACCACATCCACACCCGGGGGTTCCACAATAATCTACCTACCAACATCCTTCAAGGGAGAATCCGCTTGCATTTCCAGCAACTAGCTCATAGACCTAACAACCATCCTCTTGTTATTGCCAGCCTCTAGGCCCTTCTTTCTCTTATTCTACACAATAGGGGATGAAGGGGGCCCCTCTTCAACTTTCTCCTTCCAACTGGTAGCAAGGGCTTCCACATTAAATGGCTTAACATCATATTTTTTCTCACTACCAGTCTCATATCCCTTCAAATTAGGACCCAACTCCCATTTACTAGACATTCCCACTTCTGGAGGCTTCAAGGGCACATCCAAGGAAGCTTGGGAATCCAAGACATAATCAATGTCATCCTCAGAATCAAACTCCTCCTCTAGAATCAATTTCCTCTTCCTCCCTTTCTTGCTACCTGACTCTTCTTCAGAAATTGTATCATGCTCCTCAACCCGTTTAATTTGCTTACCCCTAGGGGTAGCATGCAGATTGACAACCTCAAAGGCTTTATCATAATCAATGATGAATAGGATAAGCCCCACATGTAGAACAAGTTTTTTGGGATTCCTTTTGTGATCCTTCAATCCAAATTCCAAAGTTGGCTGAAGATAAAAAGGAAATGAAATTTTATTTTTGTGGAAAAAGTGATTAAGGAGAACAAAGTGATATACATTTACCACAGAGAATTGGCCCTCAAGGGTTATTTATCTCATTAGCTCCTCGACCACATCCCCACAAAGTGAGCTTTGAGAGAACTCCTATGGTGCCCTCCACTCTTAGCCGACTTAAGATCTTAAGCTTCATTATCCTTGAAGAAAACCTCCATTACATCCTTTGACTCCTTGTCCCTATATACCTTCTTACCTTCAATTGAAAGCCCAGTAATGTTAGCAATGAAATCTTCATTCACATCAAACTCTATTTCCCCCAATTTCAATACCATGTTATTCCATGCTTTAGCAAGCATTGCAGTCACCTACAGATTGTTTCCATGCAACCTTTCGAGGTAAGGTGTTAACCCACCTTTCTTCAAAATACACCAAAACTCCTTTTTCTTCATTGAGTCATAGGAAAATGGCTCCACACAGTTCCTATCACCACCCGTGGCCTCAAAATTTACAAAAGACAAAAGCCTAAGAACCTTCCAAACTATGAGAAGAAACCTCGAGAAGGAAAGATAAGTGCCCACAATCTATGTGGCAATGAAAAATGGTAGAGAGTAGTAATGATTTTCAGACGCCAGCCCTTACAAAATTCAAACAAAGTACCATCAACCTGATTACAATCTAGCTTTCCATCACCCCTTATAATTACATGCCACGTGAACATTGCCATGTGAGCCCAAAGTAATAAAAGATCTTCATCCAAGCTAGAAATTTTGAACATCATGATTTATACACACAATTGCCTCTATGGGAAGAGGGTCATTCCCCTCCCATTCTCTAGGACCCCTTACACCCACATTTGCAAAGATATCAACAAGTCCATTTCCTTCTCGACATATATGAGATATATATAATTCTTCAAAAGAATTGATGATGTCAATGGCATATAATATGATGGTTTCAATACTCCATGAGGGTGTAGAAAATTTCTTCAGATTATTAATTATATTTAGGGAGTTCCCCTCTAGCCATACCTTTTATAAGCCTTTCAAACAAGCCAATTTCAACCCATGATAGGCAACAATTGCCTCCATAGTGTACTCCATTATTGGAATTGGTACAAGTCTAATAATTTCTTCTTTCTCCTCTTCTAACACTTAGTTGGAACAAGTAACCTCCTCCTCTGACAACTCTACTCTTCACTCCTCTTCCTCGATTTGGAATTGGATCCACCATAACTTGACCACCTCCTCCAAGTGTATCTCACATTATCCTTTAATCTTGTGGGATTCAACCCACCAAAATTCACCCACTTCCACCAAATTGCTCATGCACTTAACTTTGCAACACCATACAAGCCCTTCTTTTCATACCAATCATCTCTAGAAAACTCTAACTAAACCATCTCATCTCCATTCACTAAATCATCCATCTCAACATGAAAATCATGTATTTCTTAAATTCGTTAAGAAAATATTTTATCAAGTCTCATCACCTATAGCAACTTCAATTTTATTCTCTTCTTTCATGCCTTTAATAAGACATGTAACTATATCACTTCCTTTTCCTATAACCAATGCATCAAACTCTTCATCTACTACTCCAATCCTTTCATCTACACAAAATCCACTTTCATCTTCATTATAAAAATGAAAAATATTATGTATTACCTTTCTTTCCTTACCACTATCTACTGCCATATCTTCTTCACTTTCACTCTCGTCTACAATTTCATTTTTCAATACTCTTAAGACCTCCAAAGGACACTCATGTACTGGGCATGTGCAGGATCATGGTATGCCAAACAGGCCCTTAAGGCAAAAAAATTCAGAAAAATCAGTGTTAGGCAACTTGGCGTAAATATTTGAATAAGTTATCTATATTATTTCAAAAATATGTAAGAATAGAATTTGTATAAAATTGAATGTAGTTTCTAAAATACTAGGTTTATTTAAAAATAAATAAAATATTTCGAAAATTTGAAATTTCAATGTAGTACTTAAATTTCAGGAAAAAATAAGTAGTGTATGTGACCACTAACCATAATAAAATGATAATATTTTTTATAATTTTTATATATAAGTAGAGGACTCATGTCAGGATGTGATATATTTTTTGTAATTTTCCAAGTAAATAATTAATTATGAATTTTTTATTACTTTTAGAAAATATAAAAAACTCGTGTCTGACCACCTTAACTTGGTCATTCATGAAATTTAATTTTTTCTTTTTTTAATCGATAGTATGTAAAGCATAGAATGACGCATGTTTTGGATTCAAAAATATGATACCGTTTGAATATTATAGATGTTTTTCAATCATCGATCGGGACTTTAGTCATAATTCTAATAGAAAATGAATAATAATTATTTATTAATTCAAATTAAATCATAATTTATATTTTTGGAAAGCTGAGAATCTCCTCTAAAAACCCTTTTCGTTTCATTAATTTTGGGTGAAAAAAAAGTCGTCAGCCACATACCCTACAAATATTGCCACTTTTTGGCATACCATGATCCTGCACATACCCTACTGCTACAACATCATTTTACTCCTCAATTTTTGCACCTTATTTTTTCCTCTGAACCTTTACTGCATGTTTCTCTTCTTTCTCACTCTCTTTCTCTATGTCTTCCTCAAAGCATACTTCTGCAAGATTTTCTCCTTCCCCTTCACTTGCATACACAACTATGACAAAAAAAATTCCTTTCTTCTTTAGAATTTAATCAAAAACTTTCCACACACTCTTAGTCTTCAACCTCTCAGATATCAATTCCTCATGCTTGACAATCTATCTAGACATAAATCACACATGCACCATAAAAGATCCTTGTGCAAACCTCACATCGACATTTTTGACTACACACTCTAGAACTCCCACTCTAATACCACTGATACAAATAAAACCTCAACCTTAAATAATCTTCTTTTCAACATGAAATGACATGCATCAAAAAATACTCCCAAATAGATTAAAATAAATCTGTAACATGAACACTAGTTTTTTTCATTCAAACAACTCTTGTAGATCATACAATATCCTTTTCATATTAAGTTATCTAATATTACAGCTTCATGGGTTAATAAAAATACAAAAAAATATGATTTAAATTAGTCACAATACATTTAAAAGAATGGAGAAATAACTTCTAAAATTTCTTCTCCAAACAAGATCTCCTTACTAGCAATCACAACTCTCCAACCTGTAAATCTGCAACATGACTTGTATGCCTTCAAAAATGGCTTCTAAAAGAATTCAAGGGAATGAAAAACCATTCAATAACCACCTGAAACACACTTCATAACATTCAATCAATCTAATTTAAGATAGAAAATAATATTGATTCAACCAACAAATTTATGCAAGCAAACTCATAGAAATTATCACTCAAATTGTGAACAATTTTGCAAAACAAATTTCCAAGCCTATTGGCTCCTCATTACAACATCCCAATCTGATATGGGTTTGATCATCAACCTCAAAAAATGGTGATTATAGTAGCATATGGCTTCAACCAACCTTTTCCCAAACCTGCAACCACTATAAATGAATGCCCCAAAACATGCAACAAAACCCTTCTCCAAAAAATCCAAAAATGAGATTTTCCCTCCCATTTGGAAAAATCACAACCCCCTCTTGAGAATTAGTGGTTTCAATAATAAAAATATCAATAAATTATTTTTCATTTCATTTTGTAACTCCCACAAACCCAACACCCAAGTTTTCTTTTTCTGATTTTTCCAAAAATGCAATTACACCTCCACTATCTCCACTTTCTAACTTTCATAACAAAAATATTTTTTATTTAATTAAATATAATTATCTTCAACTCATTAAAATTATCCTCCTAACATGAAATGCAAATGAAAATTTCAAAAAAAAATTTGTTGATGCAAGATTGTTGGCAACCATGTATGCTCATGCATCAAACGCCCATGGTAGAAACTTTGTGAGCATAGACTCATAAAATGGAGTTGAGTAGTAGAACTACTCTTCAGAGTTGCAAGCAACTTGTAGCATACTCCATTGTTGGAATTGGCACCTCTGATAATTTCTTCTTTCTCCTCTTCCAACACTTATCTGGAACAACTAACCTCCTCCTCTAACAACTCTGCTCTTCACTCATCTTCCTCAATGTGGAATTGGATGCACCATAACCTGACCACCTCCTCCAAGTGTATCTCACATTATCCTTCAATCATGTGGGATTCAACCCACCAAATTCCATCCACTTCCACCAAATTTCTCATTCACTTAACTCTACAACACCATACAAGCGCTTCTTTGCATACCAATTATCTGTAGCAAACTCTAACTAAACCAAAATGGGATGGATGTTTTTTTTATTTTCTAGAATATTTCAATATTTTTGGCATTTTGAAAAGTTTTGAGGTTGTTTTTGGTCTTTTTGAAAGTATATGTGAATGTTTATGTTTTTGATTATTTGATGTTGTTTAGGGTTTTCTCTAGGATATTTGATGTTGTTAAGGTCTTTTGAATGTTTTCCAATGTTTTTGTGTTTTTTGAGATATTTGAATGTTTAGAGCTTTTATGATATTTGGATGTTTAGGGATTTTTTGAGTTTTGACCAAGGGCCTAAACTAAGACCTATCCTAGGGGCCTAAGGGGCTAATCAAAGATAAGCCTTGCCTACATTATACATGTAGAGACCACATAGTTTGGCTGACTGAACTTATAGACAATGAGAGATGAATAGTTGAGGGATGCCCATTTATTATGACAGACTCCTAAAGACTAACCTAGGGTGTCTCAGGGGCACATCAATGATGGCCTTGCCTACGTTCAAGCTTAGAGACAACAAAGTTCAACAAGGGTACTATTTTTTGATTTTTTATGTTAAACCTTTTTAAGGTTTTTGATGTGTTTTGGATGTTTTGGATTTTTCCTTTACAATTTTCTGAAATTTTTTGGATTTTAGTTGTACAAGATTTTGTGAATGTTTTTGGTATCTTTTGATGAATTTTTTACAAATGTTTTTGTATTTTTCTAATGAGTTTTTTGATGACCTTAGGATATACAATAACCCATTTTGATTCATAATGAATTTCCCCCAATGCGATATGATAGACTACTTCGATACATGTAGGACAAGCTGACCTTTTAGAATATACCAAGTAGTACTAAGGGTATACAATACTTCACAACATCAAGCGATGATAAGGACATAGATGGGTGGTGGAATAAATAGGATGAATGATGTGATGGATGGATGGTGATGCAAAAAATGATAGGATAAAGATCCAAAGAATGGATGGAGGTGCTTTATTTATACAAGGCACATGTTTGCTAGGTTTTCACCAGGGTACTTGCCCAAAGTGCCACCAAAATGGTTTTCACTAGAGGATGATTTTTTTTCTTTACATTTTTCAATCCTTTTTTCTCTTTTTTTTGTATAATTTTGATCTTTTTTATATTTTTTTATATTTTTAGATTTACACCCTTCAAGACAAGGCATAAAACCTTTTTATGATGAAAATTGTTGGTGGGTTCCTACAAGGGTTAAAATTTAGGTGTTGACAATTGATATTCTCCTAATCCATAGCTTGTTGTGATGACAAAGGGACCCAACTAGTTAGGCTTAAACTTCCCTTTGTTGTCCTGATCTGGAAGGTTCTTCTGATTCTGATTTAAGAAAATATCCCCTACTTGGAATGATCATCATTTGATTTTATTCTTATAGCTTTGTTTCGACCAGTTTTGATATACTTACAAGTGATTGAGGGCATCAAGGCAACACTCATCCAAGAATTATAGCTCATTCAGCCAAGACACTCTGTATTTTGCATTGGTCATTAGGTTTTTTAGTGACACTCACAATGATGGGAGCTCAACCTTAATAGGCAAGATGAATTCTGATCCATAGACCAAGGAGAATGGGGTTGCACCTGTAGGCATGTAGATACTTGTTCGATAGGCCCAAAGAGCGATATTCAACTACAGATGCCAATCACAACCAACTTCATTGACTATTTTCTTTAGGACTTTTTGGATAGTTTTTTTCATAGCCTCAACTTGTCCATTTCCTTAGAGATAATGCAGGGTAGATAATCGATGTTGGATGTTGAATCTTTGGCACACTTCTTTCACATCATGATTTTTGAACCTAGTGTTCCATTGTCTGAGATAAGGGTTCAAGTGGAACACCGTAATGATAGATTGGATAGTTCAGGATAAATTTGGAAATTTTCTTCCCCATTATGTAGGTCATAGGAATGGATTCAACCCACTTGGTAAAATACTCAATGGTTGTTATGATAAACTTGTGGCCATTGGATGAGGTGGGAGTGATTTTTCCTATGAGGTCAAGTCCCCACTATGAGTCTAAAGGAAAGGGTGTGACTGTTAGTTGTAATTCTTGAGCTAGAGCATGAATCAAATCTCCATGTTGTTGACACTGGACACACTTCTACACATACTTATGAGCTTCTCTTTCCATGGTTGGCCATTAGCACCTGATCCTCAATAGTTTCTTAGCTAAAGTCATACTGTTGGAATAGGAATCACATATGCCATCATCTACTTTTGTTAAAGCAGTTAAGACTTCCTCTTGGTTAAGGCATCGTAGTGATGTCCCTTTGATGCTTCGACAGTAAAGGGTATCACCTAGGATCATGAAAAAGATTCCTTTTTAATAAAGGTCTTCTTAAGGTTCAAGGTAATATCGGATGGGAGGGTTCCTCTACTTAGGTAGAGAAATATGTCATGATACCATAAGGATCCAAGACCAACAATGACACATGAATTCAGATTAAAATATCTTGAAAGTTGGTACGAGAATTTTTTCTACCAAGAATTCACATTGTAGGATGTTGTTCAACATTTCTAACAGTGACATGATTATTGCCATAACATCTGCTACTATGTTGTTCATATGAGAAATCTTCTGAAAAGTTAGTCTATGAAAAGGTCCTTAAGACTTTCCACCATCTTCTTGTAAGGAGTAAGCTTGTTGTCCTTAGTTTTTTAGTCATCATTGACTTGGTTGATAACCAGCTGTGAGTATCCATAGACTTTCATCTCTTGAATCTTCCATTGAACTGTTATCCTTAGACCTATGATTAGGGCTTCATACTCAACAATGTTGTTAGTACATGGGAATGATAGCTTCTATGACCTTGGAATGCAATCACCTTGTGGGGTGATGAAAATAATACCCGCTCCTGATCTGTGTTGGGAGAATGATCCATCAAAATACATCTTCCACTAACTTGTGAGATTGATAAGGAACATTGATTCATTAGGTAATTCAGATATCAATGGATTCTTAGCATAGATAGGTGGCTCTTCTAGTTGGTCTGTGATCACTTGTCCTTTAATTACCTTACACTCCACATACTCTATGTTGAATTCTATTAAGATCATTACCCATTTGGCCATCCTCCTAGTGAGAATTGCTTTAAAGACAATAGGTATTTCAATGGATCAATCTTAGCAATAAGTTCGATTTGATACCATAGCATGTAATGTATAAATTTTGTGAAGCAAAAACTAATGCTAAGAAAGATTTCTCAATAGATGAATAGTTCATTTCATATCCAACCAAGGTCATGCTGATGTAGTAGATAACCCTCTCTTTTCTAATTTCATCATGTTGTGCTAGAAGAGCACCTAATGCTGTTGATGTAGCTGAGATATACAGGATCAATAGTTTATTCAATATCAATGGCATAAGCACTAGAGGTGTCAATAGAAAGTCTTTGATTTTTTGGAAAGCTTTGTAACACTTATCATCCCACTTGTAAGTTATTCCTTTATGGAGAAGATGCAAAAAAGGGTGAATTTTATCTAATAGTTACACTATGAATCTTCTAATGGACTGTAATATTCCTTCTAACCCTCTCATCTGCTTTAGTTTTTGTGGTGGTTCCATGTCTAGGATGAATTTTACCTTTGCTAGATCAATTTCTATCCCTCTTTTTGAGACTATATAGCCAAGAAGTTTCCCTAATGTAACACTAAAGACACACTTTTTTGGATTCAGTTTTACCTTGTATTCTTCAAGTATGTCGAAGATGGGTCCTAAGCCTTGTATGTGCTCACTCCTTTTCTTTTATTTTTCCAAAATATCATCCACATAATCTTCAACTATTTTTTGGATCATGTCATGAAAGATGAGGGTCATTTCTCTTTGATAGGTTGCTCCTGCATTCTTTAACCCAAATGGCATCACGTTCCAGCAATATGCTCCCCATGGAAAAGTGAATGCATATTTTTGTTGATCCTCCTTGGAAATCATGATATGATTGTAGCTTAAAAAAAATTCCATGAGTGATAGAATTTCATGCCCAATTATTAAGTCTATAATGATGTTGATATTGGGAAGAGGGAAATCATCCTTCGGGCATGCTTTGTTTAACTCTTTGAAATCACTATAGATTTTGATGCCCCCAGTGGGTTTTGAGACTGGTATCAGGTTTGAAACCCACTTGGGATAATCGATCAATCAGATGAATCAAACATCAAGAAGATTTTGTAACTCAAGTTTAACCAAGAGTGCTATCTCAGGGTGCATCTTCCTTAATTTTTCCTTTACAAGTTTGTCTTCAGGATATACTGCTAAATGATACACAACTATTTTTGGATCAAGCCCTGGCATATCATTGTATGACCATCTAAAGTTAGCTCTTCGCTCTTTCAAGAATGCTACTAGTTTCTTTTGTTCTTCATCCAACAAGGATTTGACATAGAAAGTTATGGGTATGTGCAGGATCATGATGGGCCAAAAAGTGGCAATATGATGGGTATGTGGCTGACGAATTTTTTTTTACCCAAAATTGATGAAGCAAAAATGGTTTTTAAAGGATATTCTTAGCTTTCCACCAATATAAATTATGCTTTACTTTGAATTTAATAAGTAATTATTATTAATTTTCTATTTAAATTACGACTAAAGTCATGATTGATAGGCTAATTGAAAAACATCTATAGCTTTCAAATGGTATCATATTTTTTGAATCCAAAACATGCATCACATTCTATGCTTTGCATACTATAGGATTAAAAAAAGAAAAATTGAATTTCATGAAGTTTAGACCAAGTTAAGATGGTCAGACATATGGGTTTTTTATATTTTTTTTAAGTTGTAATAAAAAATTCATAATTAATTATTTAATTGGAAAAAAATTACAAAAAAATATGCATCACATCGGGACATGAGTCCTCTACTTGTATCTAAAATCTTATAAAAAAAATATTATCATTTTATTGTGGTTAGGGTGGTGAGACAAACACCTACTTCTAATTTTTCCCCTAAAATTTAAGTACTACTGCATTGAAATTTCAAATTTTCACCAAATAGATTTTTTTTTTTTAAACAAACCTAGTCATTTAGAAACTACATTCAATTTGATACAAATTCTATTCTTACATATTTTTGAAATAATATAGATAGCTTATTCAAATTTTTATGTCAAGTTGCCTAACTCTGATTTTTCTATTTTTTTTGCCACTTAAGGGCCTATTTTTTCCATGATGATCCTGCACATACCCTTATGTTAGGTTCTTCATCTATTCCTACATTGATTGGGTCACCTTTTCTGCTAGCACTGTTGACTTCTCTGGATGCATTGCACTAAGGGGGAGATTGAATCCCTCATCCTTGGGTGCCTTAAAGAGGTTTCCACCTTCAATTATGTCCTTTCTTTTTACTATTTTGGGATCAGAGAGTGCCACAGTGTGGTTTTCACTTGAAGATCTACATGCTAGTTGCATTTCATCAATTTTACAAATAAAGGATTCAATCCTCTCCCCATAGTACACCCTTGTGTCCAGCTCTATTTCAAAACCAACATTGTGATCTTCCCATGGTAAGTTGTCATGGAGTCCCATAAATTTTGAGATTGCTTCATCATTTTTGAATAAATCTAGAATTGGTGGTCCTTGTTGGTCCATGTTAATGAGTTGAGGATATACTATGTGTATTTCAGTTGGTTGATTGCTCGGACCAAAGGATGTAACAGATATCATGAAGAGGGGGTTGCTCTCAAATAGGTCAGCAACGTCAAGGGGGAAGTCATCTAAGGTGGTATCACGTGATGGAGGTAACCAAGAAGAAGCCTCAACTTGTTTAACATGAATACCTTTTTTGATAAGTGTAACCTTGCTAGTAGTACAACCTAGGCGAATATTCTTTAAGCGTTTCTTAGGAACGATAGGTTCTAAAAAACCATTGTCATTTTTCCCTAGTTTCTCATTCTTGTTGTATCCCCCATTCTGCATGAGCTGCAAGCCTTTGTTATTATCTTCCATGGGAAGAACAGAGACAGATCGTTCATCTTGATAGAGGAGTTTAGAGACATCCTCCTCGTTAACATCTTGATTCAAATTCATACCACTTGGTGAAGGTGGTAGCAACCATCTTGATAGTTTCAGGTGCTTTATTGCTAGATGTGGGTTTTCCATGTGACTTGGGAGAAATAGGTAGCTCCCCCAACTCAAAAGTGTCCATTACTTTATAGCTTCCACATTCATCATCTTGGATCACAACTTTGATGTCAGGTATATTCTGCACAATAGGTGTTTTTATTTCTGAGGTAGATGCAGTAAGGGATGATGGATCAACAAATGAGGTAGATGGTGTAGGCCCTTCGTCATTCTTTGGTACTTGGGATATTTTATAGAACTTGGCCTGAAGATTTTTGCAGTAGTAGAAAGGCTCAGGATCTCCATGGATGGTAATTTCTTGACCCTCAAAAGGAAACTTCACACATTGATGATAGGTTGAAGCTACAGCTTTTAGGGCATGGATCCATGGTCATCCAAGCAAGATATTACAAGGAATATCAAGGTCTAACACTTGGCATATAGTCTCTACAATGATAGGTCCCACTTGGATGGGGAGTGCAATGATGACTTGTGATACCCACTCTTGGTTGTCATATGCTCTGTTAGTGGTTCTCTTTGCTTTCTCAATAGTATCCTCTAAATAGCCCAAGTACTTGATTAGCTTAAGGGTGCAAATTTTTAAACCAACACCTCCATCTACTAAGACTCTTTTGACCTTGTTCTTGTGAGTGACAACTTCAAGGTGTAAAGCACAATTATGAGATGGTTGTAATGGTAGGTCTTGTTCAAAGAAGGTGAGAAGATGATTAGCGATATGTCCTACCATAGCTTGAAACTAGTCTATATCAATATCCTCAGGGACAGATGATTCTAACAAAGCTTTCTACAAGATTACCCTATGTGCAAGTGCTAGCCTTAATAGTCCAAGATGGATATCTATACGGGGGTCTTCTTAAGTTGATCTAGGAGATTGTATTTGCTAGTATTTGATGTTGGTAATGTAGGTTGTGCTCTAGATTTAGATGGAAAGTTCTCCTTGGATGGTGATTTTTCCACGTCATGTGGTAACTCCACATTCCGCACTAGGACCTATGATGGTGACCAATGACATAGTGAAGGTTAACTACACCCAATCCATACAAAATCAAGGCATATTTCACCCACTAAGCATTAATCCCAATAAGATCATTCACTATAAACAAAGACAAAAAGGCCATTAAAACTAACATTCCAAATCATGAAAGCTTGAAAAACCTCTAATCTAAGACATTGAAACTTATCCCATTGGGGGAGTGATATCGCATTGATGTGGAATGGCAACCATTTCCCAATTCATTGGATAATGAGCTTGGTTCAATTAGTTTTATTAAAGAAAATTAATGAAACCATTAATAGATGTGTATGAAAACATGATTTAAAGATAAATGAATATGATACAAGCTATTTTAACATGATTTATGCTAAGATGATTGATACAGGTTTATGTAAATTTACTCTAAATGTATGCAAGCTTAAAAATATTAAAATCCAAATTAACAAATAAGCTAAATGTACACATCTATGTTATCATGGAAGCCATTAATGGAAGCTTAAAGCTAATATGTAACTAAAAATGAACTAAAATATGCTAAATGTGAGTAAAGTATGAGTGTGAGTGTGAGTGAATTCAACAACATAATTTTTCAATTGAAAGATGGATCAATTTGTCTCCATATAGTGTTTTATTTATATGAGAGCAAATGAGAAATGGGGGGCTGAGATAAAAAAGGCTAATCAATGGTCAAGGATGGAAGAAGTTGGAGGCATGGATCATGGATTCTCATCAAGGGATGAGAATCAATAATGAGATTTAATAAAGGGATATCATTTGTTCCAAACAAACACACTTTTGACCTGCACAGATAGGTCACAAGGTAACTTGCTCAAGAGGTCACAAGTTTAGCTTGCTCAAGAAGCCAAGTGAGAATATCCCTTTATCAAATGATTGTAGGAGAGAGAATATTCTTTGGAATGTTCTCATGGGGGAGGAAATAGATATTTTTCAAATTAAAACAAAGTTTAATTGTGCAAAAGGGGAAGGAATATTCCATGGGAATATTCCCCTTTTGGAGGAATGGGCAAAAGAGGAATATTCCCTTGCAAGTGGAAGAATTAGTAATTTGATAATTAAAACAAAGTTTCAATTATGCAAATTAGGGGAAATATATGATATTCATTAAATGATTGATTTAATGGAGGTCAAATCAAAAAGCAATGGATGAGATTGATTTGATCTATCAATGGTCACAAATGAAAGGAGGATGAAACATGGATCAAGGATTCTCATCAATGGATGAAGATTAGTTTTGCATATTTAGTAATAGTTTATGGTTAGGAATGATGAACTTTTCAAAATTTTGATATTTTGTATTATTTGCAACTAGTTAAAGGGACATTATCAAGACAATAGATAAGATGCAAATTTCCTGGGCAATCTTTGCCTAAATGCTACAGACATAAATGTAATATTTTATTATATAATATATTATATATAGGCTTCTATGCCTTTTATTTAAAAAGAAAAGAAAAGATCAAGGGCTCACATCATGCAAACAAACACACATTGCAACAACTTTAAACAGTTGTTTCAAATTTTGTTTGGAGTAATCATTACCTTTTTTTTGGAGGAAAATAGGAGAATATTCCTTTAGAATATTCCCTATGCAAGTGGATGAGAGGTAAATTAGCAATTTAGTTAATTAAAACTAAATTTGAATGTGCAAGATGAGGAATGTGAGGATATTCATTAAATTATTGATTTATTTAATGAAAAGGAGATGCAAATATGATATTTAATTAAATAGCTTAGATTATTTAATTAAATAAGAGGAATTAGGGTTAAAAATAATTTGTATTATTTAATTAAATTAGATGAAATTTTAGTGTGAGAGCGGATGAATTACCCTAGTTAGGTCAATTAGATTAATAGATGAAAATGAGTCATTTAATTAAATAATTAGGCTTATTTTAATTAAAAAAGAAAAAAGAGGATGGGTTTGAGGATGAAATGATGTTAGTTAGCCAATGTGATCCATTCAGACATTTTTACCTAGGTGTCTGCACCTTCAACATGGTTTTTATTTTTCAAGGTCCTTAGACCCTTTTCTCCAATGTGGCCAAGTATCTAGTGCCATAACATAGTTTTCTCTATAGGTAACTTTGATTCAAAAGAAAGAGCACCCTTGTGTACCCAAAAGCCATGACCATCTATTGAAGATGAAACCCTCACCTCTTCCATAGACTTGATTTTTACAAAAGTACTATTGCACTCAACAATGCATGTATCAAGCTTATACAATGTGCCATATATGAAACCTATAGTAATCATCATAACATCTCTAACCATCTTCCATCCAGCGTTAGAAAATACTACTTTCTAACCTACATCTATTAGTTTGCACACAAATAAAAAATTTGTGCCAATCCATAGATATGCAACACACCATTAATCATTTTTATTCTACCATTAGGAAAATTGATTCTAACTTTACCACGACCAACAATGTTTAAATAAGAATCATCGCCCAAGTAAATCTTACCTCCATAAATTCTTCATATTCAGAAAGCCAATCTCTATTAAAGGTCATATGAAAGGATACACCCGAGTCAATTAACCATGCATCATTACCTGAACGAGCTATAAAATATGCAATGGATGCATCACCATCTTCCTTCTTAGACTCAAAATCATAATCAAATTTCTTCTTTTTCTTCTTTTTTTCTTCTTTGCTCGTTACGAACATGTCCAAGTTTACTGCAATTCTAGCAAATAACTTTGGACTTTCTAGGAGATTTGGATCTCCCCTTGGACTTAGATTTATCATGATTCTCATTCTTGTCTTTTTTCTTACGTTTTCCATTAATATTTAGGGCCTCCTTCG
Organism: Sequoia sempervirens; assembly: GCA_007258455.2. NCBI lineage: Eukaryota > Viridiplantae > Streptophyta > Pinopsida > Cupressales > Cupressaceae > Sequoia > Sequoia sempervirens. The sequence goes on along the minus strand of VDFB02105785.1, from coordinate 135,176,379 downwards.
CACTAATGGATACCTTCCTCCGCATCTCTTCAAAAATTAAAGAACCCACCACATCTTTAGTCTTCAATATAACAAAAGTATTCCCAATAGCCATAACAAGAAAATCCCATGAATCAGGAAAAGAACAAAGCAAGATCTAATTTTTTTCCTCCTCATCCATTTTGATATCAACTAATGCCAACTAAGCCACCAGCATATTGAATGCTTCCAAGTGGTTTGTAATTCATCCACCCTCTTTCATTCTCAAGGAACACAATTTCTTCCTCAAGAAAATGTTTTCACTAAAGATTTGGCTTGATACATCTCACCAAGCTTCTTCCATATTTTTTGTGTAAAGGTCTCTTCATGGAAATTTATTAAAATAGCTCATCTACCAAGAACAATCTGATTAGACCCTTGGATTTATAGTCCACAAAATCATATTGAGCAACCTGAGTAGGATTTGTAGGCCTCAAAACATTCTCATCAACAAGATCCCACAAATCTTGATCTATCATCAAATCGTCCATGTTTAACTTTCATATTTTAAAATTATTCCTAAAAAATTTATCCACCTTTATTCTTCTTGATGAACTTTTCATCTGAAAATTATTGCAACAAGATCACAAAGTATCTTCTGCACAAGCTCCCACTCAAATCTAGATTAGTTAGAAAAAACCAACAACCCACAATTAAAGCCAAAGGTGATCAAGCTCTGATACCACTTGTAAGGAACTTAAGGTAGCGAAACAACTTCCTACACTAATCTTGAGAAGAGAATAATGCAAATACTTTACAAATCTTTAATAGTTATAGAAAATTAAACATAAATAAACATAAATATCATGCATACCACAACACAATGATTTACATGGGGAAAACCCTTTCAAGAGAAAATCCTCACTCCAAAAGCCACCCAATATATTATTTAGAAATCACAAAGATTACAATATACTTGTAAAGAGAGCTTCTCACAAGAGTATCACCAACGAGAGATCCAAAGGCACCACAACCACTATCAAAATCTCATAATACATCATAATACACAATTATAATATAATTCCATCATAGAATAGGGTTTCCTTTTAGGGCATGTCAATCTAATAAAATATCAATTATTAGATTTAAAACCTAATAATGAATGGTCCAGATTTATAATAATAAAATATAAATTAAAATTTCCTTTCAAGGGTGTTGCTCTCAAGCACCTTTCGGGGCTCACTACCCCTGGACCCCTAGTTAGGGGGATGATCCCCTCAGACCCCTTGTGGGTTGGTGGGGGGGGCAGGGGGTGACCCCCCTACACCCCCAGTTGTCGTCGTATGAACAGTACCTTATGTATCAACAGTAACTTATGTAATTCCAAGGTTGAGACACATTTTTCCAACACCTAGGACCTCCAATATTGTTAATATTGTTAACTATAAAAATAAGTAATTAATACTTACATAAAATGATTAAAAAATATAGATTTTTTAATTTAAAATAATATATATATTTTAATTTTAAAAAATATGTATTTAGAATCTACACACAAAATATCAAAAGTTACTAGTTCATATCATCTTGAAATTCTTAATAGTTTAGTTGGTATAGGTGAAAGAAGGTGAAAATTTAATTAAAAATATTGATTTCAAAGTCCCACTTTGACAAAAAAATATAGGATATTATTATGGGTTCACTCTCCTATCTCATGTATAAGGTGGCAATGAGTATTCATGTTTAGTTTTTGTTTTTTATTTCAACAAATTGTTTCTACTTATAAACATTTTTTTTCAAGTAAATGGATGGTTGCCATGCTTTTACTTATACATTATTTTTATTTTTAAAAGAATATATGAATTATTGTTTTTATATGTTAATGGTTTAATATTTTTATTGCATAGTTTTTATTTGAGTGAATTACAATGTTTAATATTGAATTTTTTTTACAATATTACATAAGAAGTATTTATATTAAATATTACATATACACCCTTTTATAAAATATTAAAAAAATATATAAAATAATTTCAATTAATTTTTTTAATTCTTATTCTTCTTGCTTTTGTTGCATATATTTTGTATATTAATTGTTCTAAAATGTAAAATTAAAATTTGTTAAAAAATAATATAGATATATATAGAATTACACCTTGCTTTTATTGGTGTGTGAGATATTTCTCAATGTATATGTTAACATATAAAAAATTAATGATTACTAAAGAACATTCTTCTAAAAAAACCTATATATAAAACCAATGCATATATAATTTAAACTTTATCTTAGTATGAGCCATTATTTTTACCGTATTTAGTTGGCTACGGCTATCATTCCTTCTTTGTAAAGCGATTTGAATGGCTTGTAAAAACCCTTCCACATTAGATGCCACTGAACCATCTGGTGTTAGAGGTATTGTATTGATGGGATCAATTAAATTTTTTCTCCCATCTTGAAATTCTCCTGACTCTGTTTCATCTTGAATGCTCACCTAGATATGAACATATGATTACAAATAATAAGAATTCTATTTTTTACAAATTTGTAATTTCAAAAAATTAATTTATTCATATAAAAAAAATTCATGGTAGGACAATGACATTGATTGAAAAAAACCTTTAGCCAATTGTGAATTATAGTATTGCATAACCCACATTTCTATTGTAGGATAATTATATGACAAGAATAAGAACCAAAGCATACATTTCAATAATTATGTGTGTTTATAAATTGAAATCAAAGAAATTTAATTTGGAATAGTCTAATGAAGAAATATAATATTTTTATAGAAAGTAAAACAAATTTAACAAGTGACACATTGCATCTAGTTTCTACTAGTGAGATGTGTAATATGATAGTTTAAAGTAATGTTAAAATAATTAATTTTCAATATTACTAACATAATGAAATTTATTGAAAACACATGACACATTAGGGATGAAATTTTTGAATTTATTTCAAATTTTTACTTCTAAATGATGTTTAAAAGTTAAAATAAAATAACCTAATTCAAAAATGTTGGAACCATATTATAGATTTTTATCAAAGAGACATAGTATCAAACATAAAATTAAATATCTAAATATGATGCAATTTAATTTTTACATTTGGGCATTGATGCATTTAACTTTAAGTTGATGAAATATGTTAGAATTTATAGAAATATAGCATTTTTTGAGAAATCTATAATGAAAATAGATATTAAATAGATAAACAATATAATCATTCATTATTTTTTATTAAATATTACTTTTTTTCATTTGTTACCAACTGATAAAACCTAACAAATGCATGGGTATTTTTTCTTACAGTAAGAACAAGTTTAGTTAGAACCAAAAAACTACAAGATACAACCATAAAAGGGTTGTAACTCATATTCCAATAATAAAATAGTAGCATCATACTAAAATAATCAAACTAGATAGGGAATTACTCAAAAAAAAATAAAAAATAACCAACTCAAGGTGATATGAAGTCAAAGTAATCCAAGGAGTTCAATGCCCAAATATTAATCCTTCATATAGCCTCACTAATGTATAAATCCTCCTCGACATATCTCTAAAGAGTATAAACCAAGAAAATATTGCAAGGGGGAAATGGGTAATAGGATGGATTCTCCCACTTTTCTATGATTGAATCAATTGATAATGTAGATGTTCCCAGGATAGGAACATCCAAGTGAGAACCAAGGACTTTAGGGAAATTCCTCCTTGCGATCTCGCCACCACCACCACTTGTAAATTCTTCCTCAAATAGGGGACATTTTCAAGATATTACTCTATTTTGGTGACTATAAGGAGACATAAAAATATCCTTGGGACCCTCAAGGGACTAATAAATGTCTCCCAAATGCACTATTAATGCCTAGGTATCCACCACATCTTTCAAATAATAAAATACATTTTTTAATATTTTTTTTATAACCCTAATCGTAATGGTTTATGGGCCACACCCACACTCTTAGAAATTAAAAAAGTGAGAAATGATGCAAGCGAGAGATTACTAGGATAGGATAAGTGAACAATAAAAAGAGTGAGAGAATTATATGTCTTCATTGGTTGAGTGTGACCATTAGGAAGAGTGAAACCAAGAGCAAGAGGAAGAGCAAGTGACAAGTCTTTATGAAACACTAACAAACTATGTAGCCCTTATTATTTAAACTATTTAGACTCTTTATTTGCATTGATAATTTTTTAAGGAATGAATATTTGGTTAGAAATATTAAGTGGTTGGTGTTGCAAAAAGTATAGTGATAAAATTATTAAAATGCACTACCCTCAAACCCCATGAGGGGCATTGCCCCTTGACTATATTAGGGGCTCTACCTTCATATCATTATGAGGGGCTCTACCACTCAAATGTATTATGATATCCACCCAAAAACTACCATTCACTTATCATATTCCCTTTGTCTTAATATTGTCCCCAAATGTAGAACCTCGGTCTCCCATCTCCATGCCTTCCTATTCTAAGACTAAAGGAATGGAACATGGAATTTTCCTCAACCCCTAATAATCTTCCAAAACCAAGATAACCCATTAATAACTTTTTATAAACCTATTGGAAAAATGAAGAAGATTGACTATCTCTATAGTTTTTGTGTTGTCATTAATGTCACCATCTTGTAATTACAAGCTTAACGTTGTGCCTGATCTGGTATTTTTGTCTAGTATATGAACTAGTATTTGTGGTGCTCTCTTTGATATTCTTGTCTGCCCTCCTCCACAGTCGACTATTACTACTTGCGATTTTTGGAAATGGTTTGTAGGTGTCGATAGGATGTACTTTCAAGATCTTATGTATCCAGATGGTCGTATGGTGTATCAACATTTCACCGATATTTGCCACAGTGTTATTAGGTCTATCCTTGGCTAACCTAATGAATGGTGAATTAATTTTTGTTATGTGGATATATGTGTGACCTATCCTAGGTCTATTCTGACTTGATGTAGCGTGTTGGGAAGATTTTGTGATTTCTTGAAGCTGACTACTAGTATTTTTGGTAAATATGATGTGCATCTAATTAGGTCGACCTAATTGATGCTTGCGGTTGAGTCAAGTTTATATATTAGATAGGGTTGAAGATTAATGTGAAATTTGTGGATGTGGTAATAGTTGTGCAATAGTGTATGTGATCAATGAGGTAGTTGTAAATGTGAAAGTGAGCGAATATAATCAAGTGCATTAAGTCGGTATATTGAGCATCACCGGAACTGTGTTAGCACTTGTTAGGTGCACTATTCTCAGTTCATTTTGGTTGTAAAGCCTCTATAAATATTTTTGTAGGAAGTGAGCCTCCCTGTAAGCAGTGAGCTTTTGTATCTAGATAGTGAGTCCTTTCTAGGTAGTGAGCCCTTGGTAGTGAGCCTTATATTTTTCTACTTTAGAACAACTTTATATTATGAGTTAATCCTTGCCGTGGTTTTTCCCTCATTGGGTTTTCCACGTAAAATTTGGTGTTCAGTGTGTTATCTTACTTTTTGTTTTGTATCTCTTGCTTATGCTTAATAACATAACAATTTGATTGTGGAATGGATGTGTTAAAGTTTTTAAGTTGAATTTTTGTGACAACTGATTCACCCCCCCTCATTTGTCCTGCATCCTTTAACAATTGGTATCAAAGCTTTGGTTCCTTGGTGAAGAGATTAACCACTTGAGGAGGATCCTGAAGATTGATTAGATGGATGATAAAGGAGAGCTCCAGACTGCTCTTGAGGATATTGAAAAAGTGGAAAGAGAAAATAGAGATCTGAAGGAAAATCTTGATGATGCAGATGAATGTGTCTAGAAATTGAAAGAAAAACTGAAGAAATTTAAGGAAAGACACCAAGAAGTAAGTGAGTAGCTGAAACAAGAGATAATTGGACTGAAAGTGTCGATAGAAGAAAATAAAATAATTGAAGAATGTCTAAATACAATGGTGTAGAACAAAGATGGTGAATGCTCTAAACTTGAACAATAGGTGGTGAACCTAACGATTGAACTAGAGAAGGTGAAGCTTTGTGAGAGAAAATTCAAATCTAGCTCCGATAAGCTTGAAGAATTGCTTGTAGGACGTAAATCAAGTAAAGACAAAACTGGTTTGGGAAATGATGCAAGTAAAAGTTCAAAGGAAAATAAAATGACTCAGGACAAAGGGAAGCAAAAGAGGAAGTTTGCAAGAAGATAGCCTGTGAGACAACCTAATGCAAAATGGTATCCCTCCTTCAATGGTATTTGTTTTTCCTATAATAAAATATGGTCACAAAGCAATAGAATGCAAGAGCAAAATGAATCAGAATCAATTTCCTGGCTCTTTTTCTGGACAATGTTTTTCATGCAAGAAGTTTGGACATAAGGCTACTAAATGCAGATCTCGGGTGAGAATGATTAGCAAGGTAATGATGAACAAATTTCATGGAGGTAGAATGAATCAATCCTTTAATGGCTACTACTATACATGCAACAAATTTGGACACATAGAAAATAAATGTAGGATGAGAGGTAATGGAGATCAAACTAATCAAAAAAGTGTTGTCTGCTATAACTGTAATAAACCTGGAATATCTCAAAGGTTTCTAGAAGTAAGAATGGAAAGCAGTCTGCTCCAGTAGAGAAGAATGATTAGTTAAAGAAGATTGACAAAGAAGAAATGAAACAAGAGATGAATAAGATATGGAAGAAGAAAGAGGAAGAAGAAGAAAAACCTAAAACTACTAATGGGTTTGTACCCTCATCCGGTACAAATGACTTATTCAGTAATTAGACCTAGTATGGTCTTAGGGGGAGAATTATCTAAAAAATTATAAAATCCCCTATTGTATGGCGTGTTAGAGGCTGGCACGAGGATGGAATGTGAAGTATTTAGAAGTTTTAGAAAATGAATTAGAAGAAAACATGTTGGCATGGAAATTTACGGACCTAATTAGGGTTTTCTATGTTGGGAAGGATGTTTTTAGTAGCTTTTTGATGTTTTCCACATTTAATGCATGGTTAGGGTAAATTCAATGGTGTATAAGTTGAAATCTTGTGAGTCTTCTTGTTTAATTGAGAATTTGAAGAACCTGGGCTATCTTGGAGTGATCTTGAAGTGAGCTAAAGAAATTCTAAAAGGAATTCAAAGAAATTAACTCAGGTAATCAAAGAGTTCATTTCTTTGTTTGCAAAAAGGGTAGAAGAAGAAAAATGAAGAAGTCTCAAATAATGAATTAAAGAAAGCATAGAAATGGACAAATAATCGAATGATGTCATCCCTCTAAAGCTAAAAGGAGTTGAGCTAGAAGAATTTGATCATAAGAAGATGAAAGAAATGGAACTAGGGCTGGCCAAGATGAATTATAGAATATCAAAACCTTAGGTATGGATTTGTGGAGTGAATTTTCATGGGTTTTCAATAAATATTTTATCTTGTTCTTATTGAATCATTTCAAGAATGGAAGCATTGTATTGGAAAAACCCTACTTGGTTACGAAGGAAGCAATCAAGGCGATCACTGGCTTATGCAGTATCGGTGACCTTCCTAGAAAGAAAACTGTAAAGTACAAAGATGTGGAGGAATTGAATGGTATTTGTAAAGACCCACAAGCTTTATTGATAAACACTCTTGAAGATCTGGTTGTAAGGTATGTTGTGTACAACATTTCTTACAAGGTCTATTTTAGAAATCGTGAAGGTTCCACATTGGCCATTATTATTCATATTGTGCACATGATGGTTAAGGAGAATAGGAAATTTGACTTGTGTAGCTTGTTGCTTGAGAATCTTTCTGAGAATGTTTGAATGTCGGTAATTAAGGGTTGCCATTTTCATTTTGGATCTTTGCTAGTATGCTTGGTGTTTTACCTTTTGAGTTCCCTTCTGGGAAGAAATAATGTGGTATGGGAATCTAGGATTCCTATTGGAAAATAGGCTTATAGGTATCTGGAGGCGTTGTCAGATAGTGCAAGTATATGTAAATCTTATTTCACATCTTTGAAATCAAATCTTTGCTCTGGTATATTAGTATCAAGTCAGTTTGAGGTGGGCACTTCCTTTGATAAAAGAGAATTGGAGATTGTCATTAGTGATTCCCCTCCAGAATGAAAGAAGAGAAAAGCTATAATTGAAGCTATCATTGACATTTCAGAAGAAAAGGAGAATGTATCATCTGATGGAATCCATTCTATGTTAGTTAAGGGGAAGATGAAGAAGATTCGTGAATTATGGAGTGCAGCTTCTCTTATTGATAGACTAAAAATTGATGATGCTTTGGTAGAATACCTACTTCAAAAAGGTATTGGAGTATCAGTTGTTTCTGATTTCTTGCTAGAAAATCTTGTTGAGATTGTTGAAGAAAGAATGTTACTTGAAGGTCTAGAAGGATGTAAATTTGAAGCTTTGGTTGAAAAGAGGTGTAATAAATCTAAAGGGAGATTATTTGAACTGATCGTGGAAACAAAGAAGTGCATTAAAGAAATATTTGACATTTACAAGTATTGTCTCTAGTGGCCTACGATGGTAGACAATTTTAGAAGTAAAATTGAAGCAATTGAGTCATAAGTAAATAGTGTTGGAAAGGGTTTTGACATCTTTGAAGATAAAGAAGGAAAGAAAAGATTGAGAGTTGGTGAACTACAAGTTGTACTGGTTGTTGTGCAAAGACAAAGAGATGATGTAGTTAAGACTTTTTGGCCCCTTAAGGAGATTGTTGAAGTCTGGTTAGACCATCTTTATGGAATTCTTACTAATGTTGAAGATGTTGAAGGATAGAGTTCATATTGTTCACCGTCTTTTACTTTTTTGGGCCTATTGGAAAGCATCTGCACTCAGATGGAGTCAGATACATTTAACTAGAAGAAACTGCGTCCAGTTCTTGAGGAAAGATACAAGAATTTTTTTTAGGTGAAGAGAGTTACTTGAATCCTGAATGTTCTATTTCTATTTTTTTTGCTATGAAGAATAAGAAAAGGGGAAGTAAATTGAAATTCTCGATCGATTGGAAGCATTTTATATTTTGGAATCCTTATGAATTTTGATGTCACCATGTTCAAATTTTTTTGTACATGCTTTTTGGCTGCCCTTTGCCATTTATGTCAAAGGGGGAGAGATTGGAGCTAAGGGGAGAGAGTTAGAGTATGAGGAGAGATATGAAATGCTGGGAGAGTTTGAATGAGAAGTTTTTTGTTACATGTTGCCATCAATGAAAAAGGGGGATATTGTTGGAAAAACGAAGAACTTGGTTGACTATCTCTATAGTTTTTGTGTTTTCATTGATGTCACCATGTTGTAATTACAAGTTTAAGGTTGTCCCTGGTCTAGTATTTTGGTCTAGTATCTAAACCGGTATTCATGTTTCTCTCTTGGGTATTCTTGTCCACACTCCTCTGTAGTTGACTATTACTACTTGCAGTTTTGGGAAATGGCTTGTAGGTGTCAGGAGCATGTACTTTCAAAATCTTAAGTATCCATATGGTCATATGGTGTATCAACATTTCACCAATATTTGCAAAAGTGCTATTAGGTATATCTTCCGATGACCTAATGAATGGTGAATTAATTTTTGTTATGCAGATATATGTGTGACCTATCCTAGGTTTGTGTTGACTTGATGTAGCGTGTTGAGAAGATTTTTTGATTGCTTGAAGCTTTCTATTAGTATTTTTGGTAAATATGAGGTGCATCTAATTATACAGACCTAATTGATGCTTGTGGTTGAGTCAAGTATATATATTAGATAAGGTTGAAGATTAATGTGAAAGTTGTGGATGTGGTAATAGTTGTGCGATAGTGTGTGTGATCAATGAGGTAGCTGTAAATGAAAAATTGAGTGAATATAATGAAGTGTGTTAAGTCAGTATATTGAGCATCACCAGAACTATATCAGCACTTGTTAGGTGCACTATTCTAAGTTCATTTTGGCTATAAAGCCCTCTTTTATTTTTCAAATCTTTTTGTAGGCAGTGAGCCTCTCTATAAGCAATGAGCTTTTGCATTTGGATAGTGAGTAATTTCTGGGCAGTGACCCTTATATTTTTTTGTTCTACAACAACTTTATATTGTGAGTTAATCCTCATTGCATTTTTTCCCTCATTGGGTTTTCCACGTAAAATTTGGTGTTCAGTGTGTTATCTTACTTTCTATTTTGTATCTCTTGCTTATGCTCAATAACATAACAATGTAATTATGGAATGGATATGCGTTGAAGTTTTAAAGTTGAATTTTGGTGAAAAATGATTCACCCCCCCACTCTCAGTTGTCCTACATCCTTTAACAAAACCTCCATTATACCATTCACTTATTCCATTAATATATCCATACAACTTTTTAAAAATTATCCCACCATAACTCTTAAGATAAATTTTCCAATGGATTCATCTAATAAAACATGTGAGGATTATTCAAGGGGAAAAAATAAATCTTAAGATGATATAAAAAATTAGATCTCCTTGAAACAAGTAAGGAACAATATTTTTTGGTTTGAAAAATTATTGAATTAGTTTTTAGATGATTGTAACTAAGAAAACAATTTCAATCTCCCAGAAAAATTGAGTAGAAAATATTAATAGTATGGTCTCATGTAACTGTTTTTTTCTTAATTTTTGTAAGTATGGGTTGTCCCATTCAAATTTTTAATAAGTAAAATATATGATCTAATTTTTTTAATAGTGGAGTAATTATAATTAAAGAATTAAAATTTTATTTATAGATAGAGGGGAGTTGAAATTGTAGTCAATTTTTAATCATAAATGTGCTACATGACTAGTTTAAATATTTTTTGAAAATATTTAAAATTTAATAATGAATTAAAATGCTATTTTAGAAGATAGATATATCAATATTTCATCTAATCTAATCTTCTTGTCACCTCATCTACACATAAAATGGTAAATATATTCACCTTAATTTTAGAGGGGAAAATGGTAATTCGAATTAACAAACTCTTTAAATTATTTAAAGTTTAAAAATAAACATTAAAATGTTTTAAAAAATTATAAGTTTTCTCCAGCATCATAATCAAAATTATTTTAGCTACCCAAATTTCCCAACAAGGAAAAATTCTCTGTTGTATAATCTCTCACATATCAAATTATCCATTACAAAAATGGAATACCACTTATGGATCTTGAATGAGAAAAAAATGTGTGTTAATCTAGCATGTCTTGGCATCCTTTCCAAGTAACTAAAGTTCGAAATAATGGATTCATTTCATTAATTTTTTTCTATATTGCTATATTCTTGATGTGAGAGTTTAACACAATCAAGGATATGAAGGAAAATCATGGAAAATAAAAATGTAACAAGATATATATCATATATATATAAATACTCTAGATGTTGTAAAATGATTTGTCATGTGAAAGATATGGTGGAAAATGGATCAATATGTTACAAGTATGTGCAGTTGGTGTTATCATTGATGTCAACAAGCATGTGTGTTGTCATTGGTGTCAACTATATGAGAAGGATTTTTTTGCAAGGATGTGCAGTTGGTGTTGTCTTTGTTGATGTTTTGACTAGTTGTATTATGTTATCATTAGTAAGCTACTAGTGTCAACCTCTAGTGTTGCTTTGATAAGATTTTTTCCATCGATGTATGGTTGAGTTGCTATGATATAGTTGGCTTGGTGGTGATGAGGAAGTAATGAAGATTTTGAGGATGTCTCTAGGAGCTTGGTTTCCAAGTTCTTTTGAGAAAATTTAAATAAAAAGAGGAAACAATGTGTTCTAGTGGTGTTCTGTGTAGCAAAGTAGTGTTATGGTTTTGCTCCAAATTTCTTTTGGATTGAAGATCTACTTGTGTAGTTTAGATATGTTGATTAGAGGTGTTACATCTAGAATTTGGTGTGTTAGATCATTGTGTAGAGGAAGTTGTGTTCACCAATGTGTGAACTGTGTATTGCAAAGATATCTGGGAGAAATGTTTTTCTCCACATTTCTCTACAAGATAGTTTCAAGTCTTATAGGCTTGGAAGTGTGCTTATAGTATTCATATCTTTCCTTAGTTGAATTTGTTTGAGGTTAGGTGCTTCATAAGTCATTTTCTTGAGTTACGGTATATGGCACGATTGTTTGAGTGTAGTGGGTGTGTACATTCTTAGAGTGAAAGTTTTTATGAAGGAATTTGTTGGATTTCAAGATGTTTGTGGAATATTCTACATTGTGTTTAGGTGATATTTGATGTCTATGAGTCATCTTTAGATTTTAGGAAGAGCACGTATTAATGAGTGTTTTAGCACTGCACAACACAGATAAATCACACATACTATATCTCTCTTGAAAGGTGATTATCTGTAGAAAAACTTTAGAAAATAACCCCAAGGTCTCTAATGTTAGGTCTTGAAAATGCAAAAAACAACTCAATGATGATGTGTTTTGCTAGTAACACAAAGGGAATTTATGGTTAACAAGTCTGGAACTTATAGCTTTGCAATAGGGGTTTCAAAAGTCTAAGGAATTTTAAAACCTTGATTGTAATGTTTGAAAAACAATTTGAAATTCACTTTTTATCATCAGATGTAATGATGTAGTGATGATGAAATCCTAAACTAACTCATATTTTCAAAGAAATGTCAAAAGATATAAGGGTTGAAGGAATATTTATAATTCTAAAACTAAGGATGACAATAACAATGGTAGATATTAAGTTAGATAGACTCGCAAAAACCAGATTTTGCTTAACCAAGAAGGTTCTACAGTATTACAAAACCAGTGCAATCTCCCAAGGTTGTCTTCAGATTTTTAGACTGTGACATTAACACTTAAAGTATGAACATACACAATTGAAGTTAAGTGCATTAAAACAATAAGCTCAAACTAACATTACACAACAATTCACTATCAATAAACCACTAAAAGTATGAGATGGAAGTGCATCAGATACCTTAACATTTTGTCACCATTAAAACTAAACATTAACCAACAAAGCTTAAAAATTGAACTGCAAATGAAGCTGAACTGCAAATGAAATGAGAAATGGAATCATCCATACATTGAGAGCAAATAAGGAATCCACCACACTGCAATGTCTTCCTTTATCTTGCTTCAATTTTTTTTCCTACAACAATTCATCTCTCTCTTTGTAAATGAGAGGAAGCCTCCATTTATAGGTTTTCACAATTCAAATCAATGGCCCAGATTGATTTATATTCAATGGCCCAGATTTACTTCCACTTAGGGTTTACACCACATTAAATGCAAGTAAAATATTTCTTAATATTAAATTGGTTCACATGTGAACCTAGAAGAATGTGTAATATTCCTTAGCCTATTTTATATTAAATAAATATCAAATAGAATATGGCACACACTTTTAGAAAATTATTTTTTCTTGTAGCTAGAAATACAAAAAATTATCTTCTATTAAAATATGTCCAGCTTCTTTCTGTACAACAACATATTGAACAAATTTCTTCACAACCTTTGTAAGCTTCGAGTGAGGTGGAAAGTCTATCTTACTGATCTTGAAGGTGACCAGCTTGAATTCATCCATCAACTCCTTGTGTTGACCCACACATTGAATCCTTTGAATCATCTGCTCTGAATGAGTTAAAGCACGTGCAACAAAATCCATAAAGCTCCCTGACAAGTTATCAATAGCTCCCTCCTTCATCCTCTTTTGAAACTCCTGCCTCATGGGTTCTCAATCCAATTTCTAAGCTGTTATCTCAACTCTTGTTAGTAGCACCAAAATTTCATGATATTCAAAAAAAAATTAATAACATGAGAATTAATTGCCTCAAGGTCTGGAAACGCCTTCTCAAGGACCTCTTTTTTGAATTCAAGGTTGAATAGCCATGCCTCGGGAAAATCATGATTATCCTTTTGTAGGGCCAACTCCTATTCTAGAACTTCTGTAGGTAACTTTTGAATACAACGCAACTTTGGGCACGTGATATTGTAGAGACCAGGGAAATATTTGCAATCCTCAATTTCCTTTTCAATCTTAGTTTTCAAAACTAATAAATTATTATGCATATCAACTCCATAGTGGATGGCCTTGTTGCCCATATCACTTACTTTCTTGAGCAAGTCTAAAGTAGACCTAGGCCATGTTTTCGTTTTCTCTATCTTTCTTATTTCTTCCTTGGACAAAATTGCAAGCACTGGAGACTTTGTTGGGACTTCATTCCTAGCATAGCCCATTGTTGAATAAACGTTGTCAATTTAGCCTTGGTTGATTTATCTTTATCCATTTGATTCAAAATATTGGTAACCAACTCCTAAAATTCATCTATCTTCTGTGCTCAAGTAGCAGGACCAATATTGATAAATGTTACTTGATAATTCATGGCTTGAATTATGTCTACATCCTTGTCCATTGTTGGAGTTGCCAAATGCAAAATGTGAGAGCTAGATGTATCCATTGTGATATGAGACTTGATCTTAGCCTTTTTTTTTTTCCTTAGGCTTCACTTAAGCATGCATTAAGATAGTTTCTAGATGAGCCTTGGGGTCTTGCAGCACTAGAGCCTTACTTTTCAATTGTTGCTCCAACCATGAAGGAATCTCTATTTGTTGATCGGAGGATGTAGTGTGTAGTGCCCCTCTGTATTTGGCCTTTCTTGACATTTGAAGTAAGTTTGTTTGGATGATTGGTGACATCATGTTGATTTTGTTATTATGTTGTATAATGTGTGATTGAAATTTTATGGTAAATTAAATATTTTAAATGGCCTTGTTTAATCAGTTTAATTAAATAAAAATTGATTACAAGGTAATTTAAATAAATTTAGAACTAAAATAATAATTAAATAAATCAATTTTGTGAAATAGAAAGTATATAGTTTATTATTAAATAATTAAATTATTATTATTTTTTAAAAGTATTGTTTTAAATAATTGATAATTTTATTATTATGAGAGGATAATTATTTAAATGTGGGAAGTAATATAATTTTAAATAAATAAAGAAGATAAGATTTTCGAACAAGATATAAAAACAAGTTCAAAATAAAAAAAGATGGAGTGTGTGCACATGCATGACTCCAAACTGAATTTTGAACTAGAAACTTGCCAATTTTGTTGATTTTTTTTTCAAAAACTTATCTCTTCTTGGATTTTTATTTTGGAAAAACAAAACTCTTTCCTTTTTTTAATGATGCTCGTTTTGGAAAATGTTTTAATCAATTTTTTTTTTTCAAAAAAGAAAACTTTGTTCTTTAAAGATAATTTTGAAAAGAATATAGTTTAGTGGAGAAATTGTTTCGAAGTGAATTAATCTCTCGAAGTGATTATGTTTTGGAGGAAGGATTTGTGGTTGTGAAAGAGGGGTCTTCAACACATCTTCTCCATTACTGAGCGTAGGAGTTCAGGTTGGTGTTGCATTTGATTTTGATTGTTCATTCTCCATTTATGTAAATGAATTATCTTCTTCTTGTCGTAGAAAATAAACGATTGCTTGAATTACTTTCTATGAGTCGAATCTTTGTTTTTTAAGAGATGGTTGTTTAGTTTATGCAATCCCATTCTTTAGATTGTTTTGTTTAGCATCTCCAATATATTTTTTTCTTCTAGCCACCACTTGTCCAAAGGAAAGGCATGTTTATTTATCCTGTAACATTCAACCTTTGATCTCTTTTTCGCATAATCATTTGAATGGTATTTGGCATCAGTCTTTTTACTCATCCTTCACCAATTCTTTTGAGAGTTCGATTGCTTTGGGGTTTCCATTAAGTCTTATCCATTCTTCGCCAGTCTGCATAATTGCGCCTTCACCCTTAATCTCCAGATTGATTATGGTTAATGCATTGGTTGCAAGAATATTGATTTATCCAGGCAGCCCATATTGTATAGATCTTAGTTGATAGTTCTTAGAATTTATTGTTTTGTTGACAACAATTGGTGCGTTTTATTTGCTACTCTTTTAAAATATGTATTTACTTGTGAGTTTCGGCTGGTGAGGAGATTGTCATGGCATCAGTTTGTATTTGTTTCTCCTTCTTTCATCCATTTGATTTGAGCGAACCAGATAGAGGATGTTATATTCGATTTAAATCATTATATTTTGTTGCCTCCGTTAATAGTAGTTTCCTTTGTTTAAGTTTGGAAAGTGTTCGATGCTGTAATATATATATATATATATATATATATATATATATATATATATATGCTGAGAATTAGATCGAATTCATTTCTTTAACACTGCGTCTATGTTGATATGGAATAATCTGAGTTCTTTCATCTTCATTGTTTGCATGCATTTCCATTAGATCTACCACCATCGCCTACACTAAAGGGATGTTTATATCTGGTTTTCCCAAAAACCCATGTTGGAGTTTTAGACCTGCACAAACTCAACTTATTATCTCAGCGCTTTATGTTAACAGCCCATGTATCTTTACTGTGCGCCCTCCTTTTAATTTTGTTTTCAGACTTTATATATATTATTCTTTCGCCCCCTCTTTAGTGTTTGCTGATTAGCTACTATGGTTAGAATTTTGTTTATATCCATTCGTTATGTATTCAGGCAGAAATATAAGCAAACGCTTTAAGTGGCCACTGTATACACATGTATAGGTGCGTATAAACTGTGTGTGCTATTATTTACAGATTGGATGGTTATTATTAGTTTCCTTTTTAGTGTTATATATATATATATATATATATATATATATATATAAGTCGATTATGGAAAAAAAATATATATATAATTATAAATATGAATATTCTTTAATGGATTATTTGTTATTATGAGGTTGTGTCAATGTTTAAAATAACTAAGCAAGTTAAGGTATTTATGAATGAAAATTAAATGAAATATATATATTTATTTGTAGGATATTAAAATTTAGGTGATTGTTTTCAATATTTAGAAGTCAATAAAGTAATTAGGATTAGGTTTAATTTGGGATATGGTTATTGATTGTGATTGTTAAATGATTAGGGGGAAATGATTTATTTGTATTTAGATATTTGAAAGGTTTGTTTAAGTAAATGGATTAGATTATTCTTCGTCAAATATTTAATGCTAAATTCTCATGATCTATTGTAACTTCATTATGTTGTTAGTTATTTGGAACATTGTTATTGTATTATATTAAGTTGTAAATTTTATAATAGAGGTTCATATTTCCTTGATAGAGATGATTGTTTCGTCAATGATATAGTTAACCTTAAGATAGCTCTTTGGAGGATACAAGCTAATGATTGAACTGAATGGTTGAGTCACGTGAATGGTGTGACTGTGGAAATAATGTGGTAATAAGAGGAGTATTAGTCTTCACGGTTGTAGTGCTTGATTGAGTGTTTTAGTAATGTGTTTTAATTATGTGGTTGATTATTGGGATGTTTGAGCTATGTGCTTGAATTAGTCGTTTAGTAACACGAGATGTGAAAATAATGTCTCCTGTGGATATATTGGTTGTTGATTTTTATTGATGATTATTTGCTTGTTGATATTGATATGATTTCTTTTGGGTTATTGTTTTGTGGAAAAAGGGGACTTCATGTAAATTGATAGTTTATGAAATTGTTTTAATGAATGAGGTTGATGATACCCTCGATGATGTTTCCATGCTTGTTACCATATGGTTGAAGGTGAACGTTATTTGTAAATAGTCCTTTTGTGATCATGATATTGTCATTTATTTGATGGGAACCCTTCTGTTAGTGATTTGAGAGTCTTCCAGAGGTTAGGGGGAGAGTATGGTTTTTACTTCCATGAGTTGGTATGGGGGCTGAGGATCAAGTGAGGCTTTCAAGGTAACCCAGGATGGGGGCCGACAACATAGGAAGATCCACATTGGGTAACCCATAGCAAGCCCTAAGTGACTGCATGAGTTTTGTGTTGTTCCACCTAGAAGTGGGTGGCTTCATGATTTTGCCATGTTGGAAAGTGGTTGATCTTTATACTTGATTTATTCATGTGGGTTTAAGCCTTGCATTGGGATATTGTTTTACTATTGAAGATCTTGTGGGAGGTGGTGCATGCCTCATTTTATGGGAATATTTATATGGCTTTGCTAGTTTGTGCAAGTTGGTGTACCCAATTGTGACTATGAGTCTCTTGTTGCTAGTAGGGGGAGTGGCTTTCAATGGGGGTCAGGACCCAAAAGTGGTGCTAGGGTAACTCATTGGAAGTTTCTTAATCCAATGAAAACACTAATAATTAATTAGGGGCTTTGGGTAGTATCTCACATTAATCCAGATAATGTAGCCTTGCTCATGGTTCAAGTGCTCGTTTAGGCTTGAGATGAGTGGGAAGGCTTGGAATGGAAAAGATCAACAACCTTGTCCTCTTGAAAGTTATGTTGATTATGCATGAGTGAGAATGGGGGTTGGGGATCGGTTGAGGTTGCCAGGGTTTAACCAGGATGGGGGTCGATAACCTAGGAAGATCCGCATTGGGTAACCCATATTGAGCTTATGTGATGACACTCTTCCCTATAGAGACCTTGTTTTCCTTGTTTGTTTTCCCCTCATTTATATACCTCTAGAAGCAGTTGTTATTTATGTTTAATGTTGCACTTGGTTGTCGAGTCTTATAGCCTTTTCTACTTGACTATTTTTATGTTGTGGGTCCTCCTTGTCATCTCCTAGAACAGGGGGTGGACCTTAGGGTCCAGATGGTCGAGTGGAATGTGCTATGCACCCCATTGGGTTCCCAACTAGAGTTCATGTTGCTCGGAGTTGTACCGTTACAGTGAATCTATAACTTCACTAGATTTCAGTTGTATCATGCACATTTCAATTGTATTACTCTATGTAATTGATGTATCATTTCCACTTTGTGTTAGGAAGCACTGTTGTACATTTATAATCTGGAAATGATGTAAACTCATAAAATCAATGTAATGTATATATATTCTTGGTTTTATCATGAGTTATCTTATAGATGTTTATCGTTGATGTAATGTAATGGATGTATGTACAGTTTATACTTATTCTATATCATGGTTTTGAAATGTAAAGTTGTGATGTGCTAATTAGTGTTATGGGATTGGGATTATGTTAAGTAATACAGTCATGTTTACCCCATAGGACATAGCTAGATAATGTATATGTATAGTTTTCATTTTAGTGTTGTATATTAATGGAAATTTCATATAAGTTTTACTTTAAAAAAAATTATACTATTATTGTTAGTTAATTTTGTTGTCTTTTGGGGTTTGCGTGGTGGGGTGTTACATAGTGTTGAATTCATGCACCTTCTCTATATCCTTGTGATCCTTTGATGGCTCATCATCTTTGTGCTTTGGAGCATCTTCAGCCTTCTTTTCTTCTTCACCAAGCTCCTCTTCTTGCGCTATTTATTTCTTTTTATCATGGTCAACTTTTGTTTCTTGAGTAGATTCTATATTTCTTTCTCTAAGATTTTCTATTTCTTCATCTTTTCCAGCATCATCTTCCTTTTCTGAGTGAGTTTCCTCATTATGTTGATCTTCATATTTATCTGTTTCCTGGAATTCCTCTTCATTTTGTTCATCTTATTGTTCTTCATCATATCCAAAGTGCTCATCAAAATTCTTGCTCAGATCTCCTTCCCTTGGGGTTTGTTCTCTTTCATCGTTCGAAAGCTCCTCATCTAGATCAACAATCTACAATCCTTCATCAACATGTTCATAGTAATCATTTGGATAAAATCCCATAGACTCCTTGACTGCACCAACTACCTCTTCAAGTTGCTCCTTACCTTTCTTTTGCATTTATTCCCATATCTTCTCAGTAGCTTCCATCTTTGGTGGCTTAGTAGGGGGAGGAGGAGTCAGTAAAGTGACAGCTAGCTGAGACATCAACTGTTTTGCTTTTGAAGAAAATAAAGTTTCTGAAAAACTTTGAGGTATATTCTACAAATAGGCTGCAAAGGACTTTGGTAAAGCAGTTGGTATCAAAGGGGCAACAAGAATGGTAGATGGAAAAGTGGAAAAGATAGGATGCAAATCCGGGAGGGAAGAGGAAGATGGGGAAGATGAGGTCAATTAGGAAGAGTTAATCACAACCATGGAGGTGGTTGGGGTGGCAGAGGTGAGGTGGACTGATATTTCCATGACAAGCAAAGATGACACAAGAAGTGGAGGTGGAGTGGAAGTAGATGACAACGAAGCGGTGGATGGTGGAGGTAATTGTGGCTTTGGATCATCCTCTAGAGGGAAGGTTCCTCCTTTATCATTTCCATCTCAAGAACAAAGTTTCCTATCTTCTCAGCTTTCTTCAAAGGTCTTCATCCATCCACAATCTTCCTTGTATGAGCCTATTACTTTTCAATGGGCTATCTTTCAGTTACTTCTTTTCTCTTTCTACCTCAAGTGATCGGTGGGGACTTTGGTGCTTCACCTGAAGAACCAACCTGAGTTTCACTTTCTAGAGTTCTTTCTTCCTCCCACTCTCCATAGGTAAGTTCAACACCTTGTTGTTCCAATTGAGTCACTTGATCATCCAACTGCTTCTTTGTTCATTGTATCATTGGATGCATGATGGTGTCTAAATTCTTTATTTCTTCCTCCACCCAATCAATAATTGGTAAGGGATCCTTAGCAATAACTTTAAACGCATTCTCATCAAGAGTATTGTCATCTTCCACTACTTGATCTAGGGTAGCAAATAAATTGAGAGTCCTTATGAATTTTATTGTCATTCTCATATAGATCCTTTTTTGAACTTCACAATCATCATCATAGTTCACCCAAAAATCCTCAATATGTCCTTTGTGAGTGTGTTCTCTACCAACTATTTCTTTAGCTTCCCCCATGGGTCCACACTTCCTCATTTAGTATGCAACAAGAGATCATATTATGAAATCTCCTTTTACTAATACTCTACAAAAGAGGCAGCAGGACATGAGTATAAACCTTGACCAAAGGTGATAAGATAGGGGACACCTACATGATGTTTAGATTGCAACAAGTGTGAGGCCTATAATTATTGTGTGAGTTCTAATAGAATTATCTTATCACTTGGATATCTAGGCAGTCAGTATGGGAACCTCGAGAAACCTTTAATTCTTAAGTGAACTTGGGGAATTGGATGAACCAATACCCAAAGTTCTTTATTAAAGCTTTGGCACAATGTGACAATATTTTCTCAAAATAATTTGACAATGACCCAAGAACATGCATAATAAAGGTTTCATTCACCCGCCTATAGTTTTTCTTGAAATTCCTACAATGCAGCTACGGGTAATAATCATAAAAGATAGTATGTCCTTTCCTTGTTTTTAGATCTCCTATGCATGTCAGTTCTTTATAAGGAAAATTTGCTACTAGTAGGTAAACAACATAGGAGGTCATATAAAATTCTTAAGTGTTCTTTACCACAACAAGTTGAGCATGAATATTATCAGTTATTAGCTTAGCCCAATGAAACCTTGTTTCTCCCCTTAGAATTTCCTCTATGAAATACCACATCCAATCTTCAAATATGGAATAGGTTGGGAGTCCCATTACCTTACCGAGGAGTGTTACTAAATCATTAACTTCCTCCATAAAGTCATTCCGATAAAGCTTTTAGGCATCTTACTTGCACTCAAATTGGGTTCCAACATCCATGTCTGATTTATTTATTTTATACAAGCCATAGGATTGGCCTTCCATATGTTACTGGCAGACTCCTTCATGCAATATTCCATCTTATGAAATGAAGGGATCCCAAATGTTTGTCTGATTGACATAGGTGTTAGGTTAGCCAATACCCTTCCCTCGACAATTACTATTCTACTTGATTCTTTGTGGTAGTGTTCTCAACACCCAAAGATCAACTCTAAATTGATCAGAGTTGGGGGAAAGCCTGTTGCCTGTGTAATGCCACTTTTTCTTTAATTTTCATGCATTTTCACTCTTAGGTTGGACTAGGACACACTACCATAATTCATCAATATTTATTTGTCCCAAATCAATGTTTGTCACTTTGTCCTATTGTGTCATGTCTATGAGGTACACTCCACTCTATGAAATTTGTACTTCATTTTTTCCTTTTGTTTCTCATTCTTTGCTACCCTATTTCTTTTCTTGTCTTGTTAATATTTTCAATCTTTTCCATAAATCCTACATAGAGAATGTGTAATAAATACTTTGACGAATTAAGGAGAAGCAATATGTTAGGTCATCATAAAGCTTCATTAAATACATCAAATGTCTAAGAGTAATCATTAAATTCATATATTTCTAGCTGACTCTGGCCATTTGTGTGTTTCATCATTTTGCAAGCCAAAGCTTCATGAGTGCCATCAATGCAAAAGTCATCGATGGTAGTTCCAATGCAATGGCATTCTACAAACAACATCCCGCATTGATATTTTTGCATTGGTGAGTCTTTGAGTTATTTTGGTGCAAACTTACTTAGGCATGTGGCAAATGGTGAGACAAAGTTGTTTGAATGATCTCACTTGAAAAAATGATCATTTGAGCTTCTGCAAAAAACCACCATGCAGAATTCAGTCACACATATGCCATTTAAAGATAAACCATAGAAAATAGCTTGTAAACACCAATAATCTCCAAATGGATTCCCACCATGAAATTATCGCACTCATCCCATACTTAGAAAAATTTGTTTTAAAGTCCTTTTGCATGTGGGAATCATCAAATCACAGTCATTTTGAATAATTAAACTTGTGAATGCCATCATTTTGAGCCATGTAGAAATTCATTATGTGGAAGTCGAGCATGCAAATTTTAATTAGGCACATGCCATAAAAATGACTTGTGGAAGTTGACAATGTACATGTGGCTTCCCGCAAGGGAATATCCACAAAGACTTAGAAACTTGGAATCTTTTGTTTTGTAAAACAATGAAAAGTGGTTCGGGGCAAAAATAAAACTGAAGTCCCTCCAAATTTCCTTATGAAGTGGGTCTCCCATATCTAAAAGGAAGTAGTCTTTCACCTTGTCCCCCCAAACAGACTTTAGATCTACCATGATTTGACCCCAATCACAAATACTCTTAAGATGGGGGTAGCCATTCCAAGCATCATCCTATAAAATGGCCTTTTGCCTATTGTTTATCACCTAGGAGAGGTGGGGGAGGAGTACCAATCTACAAGAGGAAATGAAGCTCCAAATTTTAGATCCCTGGGGGGAGGTATTTTTGAGTGAAGGTCCTTTCCCTATCTAAGGAATCAAGATATTTATACCTCATTAATTTAAACGATTTAGTGTCTGGTTTGTCATATAATTTGTAGACCACCTTAGCACCTAAGGTACAATCTTGTAAGAACAGATCTCTCAAACCTACCCCACCAAGATATTTGGACTTACACAATGAATTTTAGGCCATCGGGGGTAGTTTTTTCTTTTGACTTACATTTTTAGCCTAGAGGAAGTCTCTGAAAACCTTCTGAAGAGTCAAACCTTTATCCTTGGGAAGTTTCAGGACCAACATCAAGTATGTGGGTAGTGAATGTAGGATTTCCTTTAGTAATACAAGTTTACCTGATAATGAAAGCCACCTTGACTTCCAAAGAAGGATCCTATTAGAAGTCAAGTAGATTACCTTATATCCCAAACATCGTGTTTTTCCTTCCCTGAGAAGAAGGGGATATCGAGGTATTTAGATGGGAGAGCTTCACATTGGAAACCCCAAAATTTTATTAGCTACTTTTTGACAAGGGGGTTTACATTTAGGAAAAAGATTTTAGACTTGTCTGGATTGAAGGATTGACCTGAGAGGGAGCAATATTCCAAGAGGATCCTCTTAATCTCAATAGCTTCTTCTATAGATGCTTTCCCAAATTGAAGGGTATCATCATCAAAGATGGAATGGGAAATGGGTGAAGGGAAAGGGTTGAATGAGATACCTTTCCATTGATTCACCTATCTCGCTACAATAATTGACCTACTCAAGTCCTCTGCCATTAGGATAAAGAGGGAGGGTGATAATGGATCATCTTGTCTTACCCCCTATGTAGGAGAGAATTTTCCAAAGGGGGAACCATTAACTATTATAGAGATGCTAGTACTTGAGAGACAAGAGGAAATCCATCTACATCAACCATAAGAAAAACCAAATCTTTCTAATACTTCTAGTAAGAAGTCCCAATCCATTTTGTCATAGGCCTTTTCCATGTCTAATTTAAGCACAATGGAAAGTGTTTTGTTTATTGAGATTGAGTGAAGGAATTCATAAGCCAGAATGGCCCCTTCTGGGGTGTCTTTTCCTGGTACAAATCCCCCTTGTTCCTCTAAGATAATGGATGGAAGCAGTTTCACAAGTCTCATCACAATAGCCTTCAAGAAGATTTTGTATATCGAGTTATACAAGGCGATGGGTCTGAAGTCCCGAAAGGAAGATCCATGGGTCAGACTTTTTTGGAATTAGAGAAAGCATAGTGCATTTGAATTCCTTCAAAACACATTTGTTCCTTCTTTACTCCTCTAAGGCTAGAAGAACATCCCTCCCCATGAAAGCCCAACATTTTTGGAAAAGACCACATCTTTGACCTCTTCTAGAGAGAATTTTTCCATTAAAAAATTGTTGTGGTACTCCTTTATCAGGGGAGGGATGTTGTTCAAAAAGGACGAATTATTGAAATATTTCATTTGTTTAGTAGGATCCAAGAGGTTTCTGAAGAAAACTACCACCTTATTACCAATTTCCTGTTCGGATTCCAAAGCTTGACCAGAAGACAAGAGGATGTAAGTGATTCTATTTTGTTGTCTTCTGAGTTTAGTGGAAGCATGGAAGAATTTTGTGTTTCAGTTGCACTCTTTCAACCAAGATTCACATGATTTTTGTTTGCAGTAATATTCTTCCCTCGTGTAAATTTCCTCCAATTCAACTTTCAAGCATTTTTTCTTTTTCATATACAGATGAGTATGTGCCACTTTTAATCACTATTTGATAGATCATAGATAACTCACCCTCTACCCTGGCTTTTTCCTTGAAGATATTTTTAAAGTGATTAAGATTCCATTCCTGAGTTTTGGATTTCAAGAAGGACAATTTTTTGGTTAGCTAAAACATCCCAGATCCTTCCACTAGGGGATAGGAAGTCCACCAAGTTTCTAGGAGGGGGAGAAATTCAGGATGTCGAAACCAAATTGCTTCAAACTTGAAGTTATTTTTCTTTCTTGGGCGATCATCAAAAATAGAAAGTTGAATGGGAAAATTATCAGAACCAAGAAGATTTTTAATGGAATAGGAAAAGTCCCAAGGTGTGAGCAGCCAGTTTGTAGATAATAAAAAATGATCCAATCTTTCTATAATTTTAGATAAATGCTTGAGCCTGTTAGTCTAGGTGAAATTACCATTTTTGGGGAGACAATCATACAAGTTATTTCCAATTATAAAGTTATTTAAGTCTTCCATTTTTTTAGCAAGAGGGATGATACCTCCCATCTTCTCAAAAGGTGCCCGAATAGCATTAAAGTCCCTTGCAAAAATGGTTAGATCATTCTGTAACGGGCGAAGAGAAAAAGTGAGTTGGTTCTATTTTTTTTTTGTTTGATGTGGCAGAGGTCCCATAGACATTGAAGACAGTGAAACAATTATTGGTTTTCAGGAAATGGACCTGGACTTTAATCCAGTTATCCATCGATTCAAGAACTTTCACAAATACATTGAATCTATTGCAAAGGATTGTCAGGCCTCCCAAGGCTCCTTAAGCGAGGGAGACACAAGAGTCTGAATTGAACCAAGAAGAGAATGCATCGATCATTTTATCAGAGAGCTTGGTTTCTTGAAGCAAGACTAAATCAGAACATGTGCTTAGAATTTGGAACTTAATCAAGTTCCTCTTGTTAGGGGCATTTAGGCCCCTAACATTCTAAGATAGAATCCTCATCTTACTCGAGGAGAGATTATGTCTCCCCTCATTCGTGAGTTCCTTTGAAAAAATTTACACTCCTCAGCCGACCCAGGTTGGGGAACAAGAGTAGACTCCAACATGCTTCACTGTTTCTTGGAGGTCGACCAGAGGTTCTTTTCTAGTGTAGATTAAATGCGGGAAGTGACTTCTAGTTTAGTCTTTTCACTGTTTAGTTTTGTACTTATTTTCCCCTTAGGAGACACTAGTTGTTTGATTTTAGAATTCATTTGGGAAATAGGGGTGAGTGATAATGGAACAACCGAGGAAGAAGCCACTTCCTCATGGTGAAGGAGATAAACTTGTTCAATATTCATTTTCCCTTTTGAAAGGGTTTTTGAAATTGGGGGAGAGGAGCATGTGTTACTTGGGTCATCCCCAAAGATTAAATCATTCATAACTTCTTCAAGGAAATCCTCACTGACTTTCAACAGGACTTTGTTTACTATATCCATTAGTTTTTCCTCTTCCATAGGGCCCTTATGCAGGTTTTTAAAGTGACACAAATTTAGGGTTAGCAGGTTCAAAAGTAGATCCTTTGGACAACTAAGGGTTTGTTGCCAATAAATGAATTGTTGAAGGAGGGTTTGAGAATTTTGGGGCCAAAAAAGATGAAGCAAACCCAATGTCACCTTTTGATACCTGGCATATCACCCCCTGCACTTCATTAAAGGGGTAAAAGACCACAAGGTCTTCCCATGAGAGATTTTCAGAATTCATCAGGATGTGGGCTTCCTTCCAAGAATGGTTAAGAACAAGTTTTTAGTAACATTCTCCTTTGCAGGAGAGAAGTTTGATAGTACCAGGAAGATTATTGGAGTTATGAATTAAAGCCCAAACCCTAAGGGTTGGAGACCCCTCAAGTAGTTCAAACTCACTCTTTAAGAAAATTCCAAAATGGTCAACGATTTTCCTATCAAAAGATTTCTCAAGGTATTCCACTGGAAAATTTGTGAAAGACAAAATAGAGGGTCACAAAGGTAATTTGAAAAGATTACGAGAAAGATTAGGTTGCCATTCTAGGACTCCCAGTGTTTTTACACCAAAAATGACCCTTTTTGCAAACCCTAGCCTTAATCATATAGTTTTTAAAGAGAATGAAGAATGAAGAAGGAGAAACCATAATAAAATCAAAAGCATCGTACCAATTCTCCTTTACTTAGTTGCGGATTTGAGAAAGGGGTACGTCATCGCCCGAGATCTACACAAAAATCCCATTCTGTTTGAGGTTTGCAATATGATCGTCCATGCTTAGGGGAATGGTCGGTATTGACACCCATTTGGGCTCCTGACTTTTGGTGGACGCATTCCCATATGTGAGAGAACCTCTTTTCTCAGATTTGTGAGCAAAGACTCCATTAGGGGAGGGTCGCTTGTCAATATGTCTATGAGACGAGGAAACCCTAGCCACTGGCGATACCTTATTAGAGATTCTGGAGTTTCAAGGAGTGCTATCCCATTCACGGTAGGGATTTTGAGAAGAGAAAGGTTTTGTAGGCACTAAACACGAGGAACCATTTTGACAGGAGGAGGGGTTTTCATTGGTGAAATGACGAGCTCAAGGTTTATCAAAATGCTTATCAAAACCATAATGGTTTTGTTTTTGACTAGTATCTAGTTTCTTCAGGATTTCGTGGGCATGCCACTGGACCCGACCATCAAGGTTTGGAGGTGGGTCGTGTTTTTCAGCCCAGTGGACCTTCTTTCTCTGAGTACGGGACAAGTACATAATTGTAGACCTTGGAGCCATTGACACTATAGACCTAAGTAAAAAATTAAATTAAATATTTTAAATTTAATTTATATTGTTGTAAAAAATATTTTAGTTAATGAAAGCTTTTTTTTATTGGTAAGATCTACCTAAGTGGTGGGGGGTAGGGCCCATAATATTTTCATTATTCCTTTTCCTTGTCTTTTAAGGCCTCGTCAATTAATCGGCTATCCAACTATTTCTATTTTCTATGATGGCATAGAGGGGGTATTGTGACACATAGCTTACCTACGTGGAAAATGTGTCCTCTCTCCATCTAGAAAGGACTAACATCAAATCACTTAGCTGGCTGTGTTTAATGCTTATTTAGTAAGCCCACCACCATCTTAGGGTTTGATTTGATTGAATGTAAGAGCTTGTCTATCGCAAGGAGAATGCATTCATATTTTTCCATGAGGCTTGACAGAGTCATTATACCATAGCCAGATTTATGGTCATAACACAGGAATGACCTTACTCATGTGAGATATCCAAAATCATGGTGGCTGAGTGTTGCGAGATTTAGCTATCACAAGTGATTTTCCATGGCATTCATCATTTTGTATTCCTGGTTATTTCTTTTAGTTGGTTTTCGCCAGAGCTCGAAGATAGGAAAAAAATGGAACAACGGTTTACCTTACTAGTTCGAAGAGTCAAGTAGCTTTTCTGGGTCCAGTAACCGACCGCCGTCTAAAGAGGGTGCTCTCAGATAATGGTCCTTTAACTTTAAAAGTTGTTAAGATGATATTGGGGAAGAGATTCCGTGATGCCAGTGGGAAATATCATTTAAATTCAGACATTTCCTCGAGGTTTGTTGGGTGTTTGTTGGACCTTCATGTATCCAAAGATATGGTCTCGAATATGACTAATGACGTCTTTAAACCTTCTCTCTTGGTCAGTCTTGATGAGGTTTTATTAGTTGCAAGCTTAGGGGATGGCATCCCTCAACCGCCAGATTTGGGTCAACAACAAGGGTCATTTACAAAATATCTACCATTTATCATAGACTGTGTGGATTTCACCTACTGGTATCATCATTTCTTGGCTAAAACGAGCTATGACTTCCTCAAGCGCCACTTCTAGTATGTGCCGAAACGAGATTCACAGTAGGTTACCAGGTTTATGGAGTTTGATGTCAACTAATAAAAACTGCCTATGAGGAAGAGAAGTCGTTTTGCATAATCTCTAATTCCTTTTTGTATGCTTCCACTTTTTATTGTAATATCGTCCATCAAATGTATGAAGTTACTATGTTAAGTTTAAGGTTATGTCAACTCTGTGGGTTGTTTACCCTTTTTTGTAATTAAGATAACATAGTATTGATATAGCTTTATAATTTTTCTTTGGTTCGATACTATATGGAGGGATTCCTTGTTATACAGAAACTACCAGATTTCGAATAAATGTAAATTATAGTATATAGATTAAAAATCCATTCATAGGGTTTCTTAGGGATGGTATAAAATCTACACTATAAATATGGACACTTACGTCTCTGATTTAATTGCTATTGCTATGAGAATAGTGTTACATGTTTTGTTACTTTCAATTAATATGGTAATGTGATTATCATTGTGTTTTGAAAATGCAATTTTGTTGCTCTATTTGGTAAATGTAAAAGAAATATGGGCAGAGACAAAGAAGCGTACAAATTTTATGCACTGAATAATATTATGCTTCTATTCCATGCTATTTTGTTCAATACATTTACATATATATAGGATGTACACATCCTATATTATAGGAGACTACCTAGAACAACTTGCTAAAGATAAGAGTTGTTTTAACAACTCATAATACACACAAGAAAATAATCACAACCAAATAACAAATAATCTATAGGAATGATGTGATATTCTGAACACTCATAACCAGCCTACTAAACTATTATCTTATGCATCCTATGATGTAATATTTCCAACACCTATGTGAACACTAATTCCCAACACCCCCCTTAGTGTGAACATTGGGTGAAAGTACATCACAATACTTGATGACAACACACAGTAGCTCACCAAACAATATAAGGTAAGAGTAGGGACATACACATCTACTCATGAGAAGCAGTAGTGGAACTGACCTCACTATGCTTAGTTTACTTTCATCCAAGGATAGGGACAAACACATCTACCCATGGAACCAAGGATAGGGACTAACACATCTATCCAAGGTATTACATCTAGTTTGGATAGGGACAAACACATCTATCCAACATCAAGGTTATGAATAGGGACACACACATCATCTCACAACAATTATGATTGGGGTCACAAACATCCAATCATAAACACCAACTTATGTGATTGAGGACAAACACTTTCAATCACTTACACAATCTTGTGAATGGGTAAAAACACATCCATTCACACACAACCAAGAGTTGTGATTGGGGACATACACATCTAACCACAAATACAAAGTTTAAGAAGAAAAAGCCCTCGTTGTCGCATATGCAGCCACCATTATAGATCATTGCCACTCTGATCACAAATGATATGAGACGGTTGTCACTACCACCTGGAAACCGATCTTGGCTTGTCATTTTGGTATAAATAGTTTTATCACAAATGAAATTTTGCAACCTCATCGCTAGTGACACAAGAGAGGTTGTTGATTTTCCTCCAGCCTCTAGTGCCTCCAACCTCTAATTTTTTTGCTACTTAGTTAGAAAATTTGTATTTTAAGGCTTAAGTGTAGAATTCCCCCCAACAAAATGGATGTCGCGTACAAGCGAGAGTGCACCCAATTACAATTGAAACATTTTTTTTATTACTATTTGACACTTTTACATTTTGACTCAATAGTAAATGACTCATGAAAATAGAACCTATTTTAAAAATATTACTATTTGGGTTTTGAACTAACATATAATTTTTTTCTCTATAAACTAATACTGTTTTTAAGCATCGACTTCAAAAACAAAACAAAACAAAACAAAACAAAATGTTTTCCCACAACAAGATCTAAGAGAACTTGACTTTCTTAAACATAATGGGAGGACACGATGCTTGGAATTCGAAGTTGCCCCTTTGACCCCTTTCAGCTATAGAAGAACCTTCAATAATATCTCTTCACACTCAAAAAATACTTACCAAGGATGACGTCTCCCTTCACAAACTCACGCTAAGAAAAACTTGCTCCACCACATTAGAATTCAGCTGGCTTGACCTGCCAGAGGATTACTACACCTAGCAAAAGGGCCACCCAACTACACACCGACTGTAGATCTCATTAGATCACCCTATGCAATCAAGCTTCCAAAGACTGCGTGCAATTGAAACAATTCCCGTTGTCCAAATGGAAGGAGTCGACCAGAGGAAGCAAAAAGTCACCATCTCAACAACACAAATTGCAGTTTGAGCATATGCTTCATGACATGCAGAAAATTGTAGCCAAGAAGAAACGCCAAATTGCAAGTCACCGCTAAAAAAAAACACCAAACCGCCAGCCAAAGACAGATCGTGCCTTCAACAGGTTAAATCGGCCTGAGTTTTAACTAAAACATGGGCCTCTGCCTTCAAACGTGCCTCCACAAATTTAAATGCAACCTGAAAAAAAGGTTGAATCATAGCCTTCAAAACAATCGAATGGCATGCGAGATAAATTTGAGCCTCTGTATAGATTTAAAAGTGCCAATTCGTGTTAATTAAACAATGGTCGTACATTCCTCTCCCTCACCATATTATGCCTAGTGTGCTTAGAAACCCTGATCAAATCCACCGGTCAATATTGCATGTGTACCATTTGCCAACGGTACCACCCCATCACATTGATAACATCGATAAAAAAGCTCTTATCCTTCCCGATGAAATTGTACTCTCTTTTATTCCATCTACCCTCTTACACTAATCATAATCCATATAGATTAACACTCACAAATCTCTTTATGTTCCTGGGCACTCCCGTGGGGGAATTATACCTAGTCTAGCTTTGATAACATAAAAGAAATATGAGCAGAGATAGAGAAGCGTACAAATTTTATGCACTGAATAATACTATGCTTATATTCCACACCATTTTGGTCAATACATTTACATATATATAGGATGTACACATCCTATATTATAGGAGACTACCTATAACAACTTGCTAAAGATAAGAGTTGTCTTAATAACTCATAATACACACAAACAAAAAATCACAACCAAATAACAAATAATCTATGGGAACGATGTGATATTCCCAACACTCATAACCAACCTACTAAACTATTATCTTATGCATCCTGTGATGCAATATTTCCAACACCTATGTGAGCACTAATTCCCAACAAAATGTTAATTTCTTAGCTATTTATACAGCAATGAGTATGGTAGATTTTGCTTCGAAGCTATAATATTTGTGCAATGTGGCAATATGGCATTCTGGTTGCTTGTTTTAACAAATGTAAGCTTGTTTCTAGCTTTTAGGCCAGGTGTATGTTTCCACGTTGGAATTTTTAGTTTGTATAGCCTCCATGTCTCATATTACTGTGTAAGTGTTTGAAACCTCATATTCTGAGCATAAATGTAAGCTTGATTCTAGCTTTTAGGCCAGGTGTATGTTTCCACGTTGGGATTTTTAGTTTGTATAGCCTCCATGTCTCATATTACTGTGTAAGTGTTTGAAACATCATATTCTGAGCATAAATGTAAGAGATTTTAAGAATGCGGTTTAATTTGCCTTGTTCTTGTTGTTAGTGTATTCCACCTTATATGGGGGTAATTCAAACATTGTGTGGGGGAATTTGAGATTTTCCATGTTACAACGTTGTTGTTAAAAGGGGGTCTGTTTAGTTTCACTTTTGTCTAGGTTTCCTGAATCGGACCTAGGCTTCTTGTTTGTGATTACTAAGTGATAGTGGTGGCGGTAGGGATTTAGCCCTTGGTGCAAATGAAAGTGAAGAGAACTTGCTTAAAAGTTCTTTAAGATTCTATATTTTGGGTTATCCTCTGCTAGGACCGAAGAAGGGTATAGTGGGTGTGATTTAGTTTTAGCTTTACTAGGTTGTAAATAAGTTTTCATCTGAATATCTCGCCACTTCTGTTAGAGCTTTTCTATGTCCTCTATCACAGGTGTATAGGTGTAATAATACCATATCCAAGGAGTTGGGAATCACAATGTAACAAAGGTGTCAATATCCTTCTTTTCTAGGTTGATCCCCATCCATAGGGATAAATTCCCCATGTATGAGATAACGCACATGAGCAATCATGCATATTAATCGTGCATAGGATGTAGTATTGAAAGGAACACCAATACACATGTCTCGTGATCACTGGTACCTTTGACATGATGATCCCCATGATGTGGCATGAGTTTGGTGTCTGCAAGGTTTTATGCAGAGAGGATTGTCCAACGGTCTTCTAGGTTGCAATTGATCAAAACCTTGGCTAGTGTAGTCAGCGTGCTTATCAGTGTGTCTACCCCCAAGATCCCTCCTCTGAAATTCATACATTGGTCCCAAATTACCCTCCTCACTTTCCTTTGTTCTATGTTGTGTTGATAAATGATTGCTTTCAGTCTTACGGTGTCATGTTTGTGGTTTGGAGATTTTGTGTTTATAGATGCTGTGTTTTTTCTAACGTTATATTGAAATCTTTGCATTGAGTTTTGACCCTGTGCATAGCTTAAAATTTGAGTATCCTAACTAATCTCAGTTTACCATGATTCATTCTAAAGTTGACATTTGAGATCCCATGGTCTCGAAGACTTGATTATTAATTTTGAGTCAAAAAGGACCTTTTAGTTCTTAGCGAGCTTCTTAACTTTTCAGGATTTCCTTTTTCTTTTTACGTTCGGAAATTCATTCACCAGTGTTGATGCATATTGATGTCCTTATTTTCCGTTTTAATTACTATACACTTTGTTCATTGTTTTCGTGAACCTTGGTTTTGGTACCACTTTGATATCTGGTTACAATCGGCCCTATGGTACCAACTTTAATACACCACTTAATTGTATTGTCTGCCTAAAATGTTTACATCTACAAAGGTTTTAGAAGAATACAGAAGTCTCTAGAATTTCCTTTACTTACTCACGTTTCTTGCTAGACTTTTCTATCATAGAAATTTCTAGATGGAGTTTTTAATGCAGACGGTGGAGAAGGTGGAAGCTGGTAGAAATTACTAAAACATCTAGAACATTCTAACACTCCCCCTAATTTCTACCATCAACAACTAATAAATATTACATCATTGTATTTCATCATCTGAGCTTTAGCTCATTCATCAACACAAACACTATTTCATTTTATCTGTTGCTTTTCACTACTTTCTTTAGCTCTGCGAAGCTAGGCTAGACTCATAGACTTTGACTGAAATCTATGATTTGTCTTTCTTTAATTCTATCTAACCTTTGATCCGTACACTTCCTTGATGCCAATTCGATGATGTTTCAAATTGCCAATTCCTTACATGATGCCCACCTTATTCAACAAAACCTCTTAAAACCTTTCATTTGTCACAAATGGTGACAGGATATCCTCCTTAACTTAGCTCTTCACGTTTGTCACAAATGGTGACAGGAGCACCTCCAAAATCTTGCTTACCTTCCTCCTGACGTTTGTCACAAATGGTGATAAGATCTCCTCCTTTTCCTTTTGACGTCTATCACAAATGGTGACAAGAATTCCTTCTCAAATTCACCTTCAATTATAGAAATCGACAGCTGCGTGTGCCTTCTCAATCTCCTTTTTATTTTGCATGGTTCCAAACCAATGATCTCCTCTGGCAGCATCTTCTCCTTATCACTACTGTAATAAACTATGATTTCTTTATTCCTGCAAGCTTTATCAAAATCTCTGGGGTCGAACTCTCCCTTCAGTGATGCCAAACGTGGAAACAAGAATCTCCAACCTAGCCAATTCCGCGATCTTCTCTATGGGTATGTGCAAGATCATGATGGGCCAAAAAGTGGCGATATGATGGGTTTGTGTAGGCAATGTGGCTAACGACTTTTTGTAATCCAAAATTGATGAAATGGAAAGGGTTTTTAAAAGAGATTCTCAGCTTTCCACCAATATAAATTATGTTTTACTTTGAATTTAATAAATAATTATTATTCATTTTCTATTTGAATTATGACTAAAGTCCTGATTGATAGGCTGATTGGAAAACATCTACAACTTTTAAACAATATCACATTTTTTGAATCTGAAACATGCATCACATCTATTCTTTGCATACTATAGGATTAAAAAAAGAAAAAATGAATTTCATGAAATTTTGACCAAATTAAGGTGGTCAGACATACAAATTTTAATATTTTTTAAAAGTTTGGAATAAAAAAATCATAATTAATTATTTACTTCGAAAAAAATTACAAAAAAAATGCATCACATCAAGATATGAGTCCTCTATTTATATCTAAAATATTATAAAAAAATATTATCATTTTATTGTGGTTAGGGTGGTTAGACAGACACCTACATCTTATATTTTCCATAGAATTTAATTACTACTACATTGAAATTTTAAAATTTCACCAAATATTTAAAAAAAATAAAAAAACTAGTAGTTTAGAAACTACATTCAATTTGCTATAGATTCTATTCTTACATATTTTTTACATAATACAAATAACTTATTCAAATTTTTACATCAAGTTTCCTAACTCTGATTTTTCTAAATTTTTGCCACTTAATGGCCTATTTTTTCGATGATGATCATACACATACCCCTACTTTGGGGGGCTTCTTTAGCTGCAACTTCCTTTGTACAATGATACATTTCCTTTGAATCTATAACAATCTCTTGTCTTGACAAACAACTTCCTTATTTCTTGCGATCTCCACTACACTAATCTGCTTTGGCAGATTCTTACAAGAAACAACATAGCTCTGCACTCTCTTCTCAAAATTGCTCTCAACCTTGAACACTCCTAGCAACCCCAGAAAGCTCCTCCAACTTCTTCTGGCTCTCTAGGTTCTCCATCAGGCTCTGATACAACTTGTTGGAGGTCGGCAGAGGAAAAGAAATATATAAAACTTTAATTGTATATCCTACCTAAAATATTTACATCTACCTCATTTTATAGAGGTTTTAGAAGAATACAAAAGTCTCTGGAATTTCCTTTACTTACTCACATTTCTTGCTAGACTTTTCTATCACTGACATTTCTAGATGGAGTTTTTAATGTAGACAATGAAGAAGGTGGAAGTTGGTAGACATTACCAGAACATCTAGAACATTTGAACATTAGTTAATAACTTTGGGACTTTTGTATTAGGGTCATTCTTTGTTATATTTTTAAATTTTTGTTGTGTATTCTCTACCTTGATATTATCATTTTCAATAAAAATATAGTTGCTCGGTCAGATATACTTACCTGATTTTGATCCTACTTGGCTCCCATTCTAAGTCCATGCTTTTTGGGGAAGTTATATCTGCTAAGTGCTACCAGATCTCTGCAAGATTACCATTCTTTTCTTCCTCTGCTTGATCTATAGCTTGGTTTGCTAGGAAATCAACAACTTTATTCACTTCTTTGTATATATGGCTAATCGATTGGACCTAGATTCCCTGCATTAGTTCCTTTTTTTTAAGGACTTTTGAATGTAAGTTTCAATCCTCTATTTGGCCTTTTAATATCATATTGATACAAATGTTTGATACACACTCCGCTTCTATGTTATTTAGGCCATTATTTTTGCATAGGTGCAACCCTTTGAGAATAGCTTCTATTTTTGCTACATTTTTTATTGCACTTGGTATTTTTGTTGATAATGCTTCCAGTATTTGGCCTTTTTTGTTTCTTACTATGCACCTGATACTTGATTCATTTAGGTTTTCTCTTGAGGCACCATCTATATTAAGCTTCAATCTGCCTTTTCAAATTTTGCTCCTTTATCCTTAGAGTCTAGTGCAAATTGATAAAAGGGTGGTATCTTCAATAAAGTCCACCTCCCCATGATCTCATCATCCCATGCTATATATTTTTCTTTCCTTTGCATTCTTATTTTTGAATTTAACCATTCAAAGATATTCCTTTCTATTTTTGAAATTAGTTCTTTTGTTGTCTTTGTTTTTTCTTAGAATATGCTTCTATTTCTTTCTTTCCATTTATTCCATGATAGTAATGATGGGGCAACCATCCATACTTCCCCCCAACAAGCCTCCTTCTTCATCCTTGGCTAGCTCAAAAAGAAGTCCCATAATCAGTTCTATCTTGGAGTGGACTAGCTGAGTTTCTTTAACAACCATTCCCAACATCTTCTCACCTAGGGGTAGTTTAACAATAAATGATCTACATATTCATTGTTCTCTTTTCACATTACACACTTATTGGGCCCTTCTATACCGATTGGTTTTAATCTATCACCTGTTATAATCCAATTGTGCAAATTTGTCCATGTGAAGGCTCCTACCTTCAGGAGGACTCCTCTTCCATAGCAAAATTTATGTGGCAATGATTTGTTTCCTATAATCATCTATATTTGATAACCCATCTTAACTAAATAGTTCCTAGATTTAGCCCCACACCATGTATTATTTTTTCCTTTTGATTGTTTATACCTACCTATCTTTTTTTTAGGATTTCCATGATTCGATCCTTAAATGATTCGTCCCATGGAAGATTATGGAGATCCTTACAATGGCACAACCCTTTCTCATTTATGGCTAGAAAGTATCTTATTGATTCTCTTGTGCTGCTCCTAATGTGTGGGATGTGATCCTTTAGTTTTGGATATTCAATGAGAGGTTTGTATCCCCCCAATAATCCTTCTAGAATTCTACTTTCTTTCCATCATTAATCTGCCATGTGAGATTGTTTGTTACTATATGTCTACAACTTAACATGAAATTCCACACATGCAATCCACTTCTAGGGTTTGCAATAGTTACGATTCTATCTTGATCCAAGTTGTCCAGGTATTTCCTTTGCATGATTCTACACCAAAGTAGGTTAGGCTTTTGATAAATCTTCCATATTAATTTGGAACCCAATGCCAAGTTGTGTGCATTGAGGCTCCTTATACCTATTCTACCTTCCTCTTGAGGTTTCTTTACTTTGTCCTATTGGATTAGAGGCACCTTGTGTTGTTCATTTAAACCTTCCCATAGGAAATGCTTTAGCATAATTTCTAAATTAGTTGTTTCTTTTGACGTCAGTTGCATTCTAGACATTGTATAAATGGTTATTGTTGATAGGACTGATTTGATCATTGTTATAATTGATTTGATCATTGTTCGACTAGATAAGGTGAGCCACTTTCCTCTCCAGCCAAAAGATTTCTCTTTACATAAATATCCATTATCTATTCCCATAGTTTAGTTCTTATTATAACTTTGAATATTGGAACCCCTAGATATTTACAAGGGGTGTCATCGATTAAGTATCCCAGGATGTTAGCTATCTTCTTTTGCCAAAAAAAAATTGTATTAAAGAAATAAAATTTTGACTTATCTTTATTTATTTGTTGTCTTGATGCTTGGATGTATATTCTTCCATGCAAATTTTAATTTTTTTTGCTTCTCTGACTGTAGCTTCCCCATAAAGTATGGTATCATTAGCAAATTGTTGATGATTAATTGCATCTGTGTTTGGTGCTAGTTGTAAACCTTTCTAGCCTCCTTGTGATTGGTATTTTTCAATGGTTTTTATTAGTACTTCTTCCTTGATTACAAAGAGGAAGAGAAAGATTGGGTCCCCCTATCTTAATCCATTTGCACTCTCAAGAAAACCACAAGGCTGGCTATTTATTAACACCAAGTATCTTGTTGTTGACTATGTGTATTGCTTCATTGGCTAGAATAATTTTGTTTGTTATGTCTTGGCCAGGGATGAATCCACTTTGATTGTCTGAAATGATTTTTTCCATAAGCTTCTTCAACTTGTTGGCTAGGACTTTAGAGATTATATTGTATATTGTGTTACAAAGTGAGATTTAGCGATAGTCCCCAAAGTTGGAAAAGACTTCTTTCTTTGGTATTAGTAAGAGGACTACATTGTTGAAGTCTTTGATAAATTGCTTCTTTTGTCTGAAATCTTCCATAATTTCCCAAACCTCCCCTTCCAGAAAGTTCCAACTTTTTTGGTAGAAGAAATTTGGGAAGTCATTTGGACCTGGTGCTTTTTTAGGGTGCATTTGGAAGACTACTTCTCTCACTTCTCCTTTTGTGGAAGGGGCTATCAACATCTTGTTATCTTCCTAGGTTATTAGAGTGGGTATATTTCTAGGGATTCCACCATAGCTTATATTATCTACTAGTTCCACTAGGGCTAGGAGCTATTTGAAGAAACTGATAGCTTCTTATTGAATTTCCTCTACCTCCTTAGTGATCCTACCATCCTTGGTTTGTATTGTTGATATCTTCTTATGATATATTTTTATCTTATATGTGTGGTGGAAGAAATTTCTATTTGCATCCCCTGGTAGAGCCATACTTACCTTGATTTAGTACATTAATATACTTTTTCTTGTTCTAAGACCTCCTCATATTCTGCCATGAGTTCTTTTTCTTTTATGTACTCCTCCTAGCTAATTCCATTACTCATTTATTTTCTGGATAGCAATGATAGTTCATTTTCTAATCTATCTTTCTCTAAGAAGATGTTTTTGAAAACTGACTTATTCCATTCTTGAAGCTTGCTCTTAACAGAATTCAGTTTATTCATAAATATGAAACTTTTTGTTCCTCTACATTTTGGTGCACCTTGTCACCATTGTTCAATTTGTGGCACCAGATCCTCTCTTCCAAACCACATTTTTTTCACCTTGAATGAACCTTTTTTCTTGGTCTTTTTCTGATGTAATTGTTAGCTTTATGTGAAGATGATCAAAGCTTGTCAATGGGAGGATCTGAGATTCCAGACTAAAATTGGTGTCTAACCAATCTTGGGAGAAGATAAATCTGTCTAGTTTTTCCAAGTTATGCAATAGGCCCCTTCTCTTCTATTTGTCCACTTAAGAATGTTGTTTTTTGTTTGTATATCTATTAAGTCATTATTGGTTAAAAAATGACCAAATTCGTTCATGGCATTTGAAATCTTGTTACTTTTGGACCATATCTCTTCTCTATTCTGAGCACTACATTAAATTCACTCCCCATTATTATTTTTCCTCTGTTGGGCACATCTAATTTCTAGCTTAGAGTAGCCCATAATTTTTCTTTCGCTTGATTTTTGGTGGGGTTGTATATATTAAACAATGTAAACTATAAGCTATGGCTTAAGCTTGTCACTTTACACATTACCCAGTTTTCTTCCTTCTCTATAATGCTTAATCCAATATTGCTTGAGTGCCACAGTATTCCTAATCCATTAGCTATTCCATATGATTTTGAGAATACTTCTTCCCATCTTGCAACTTTGATTATACGGTCACTTACCTCTTCCATTTTGGTTTCTTGTAATAGGATTATGTCTAAGTCATATTTCTCAAATTGACACTTAATTAAGTGTATCTTATTAGGGGTGTTCAATCCCCTAACATTCCATGTTGTAATTCTCATTTTTCATTTTGTTGGGAGTACCCTCCTCCCTTTGATTCTTTAATAAAATTTAAGACACTTTTTATCCCTCTTTCCTTAGCTAGTTCCTCCCTTTTCTATTACTTAGTCTTCCTTCATTTTTATTTTATTTAGTATTGGGTCTAATAATTGAGCAATTTTTTAGCTTATGCATCTATTATCAATGATATGGGTATGTGTAAGATCATGATGGGCCAAAAAGTGGCGATAGATGGGTATGTGGCTAACGATTTTTTTTTTACCCAAAATTGATGAAACGAAAGGGGTTTTTTAAGAAGATTCTCAGCTTTTCACCAATATAAATTATGCTTTAATTTGAATTTAATATAAATAATTATTATTCATTTTCTATTTGAATTATGACTAAAGTCCTGATTGATAGGCTAATTGAAAAACATCTATAGCTTTCAAACGATATCACATTTTTTGAATCTGAAACATGCATCACATTCTATGATTCACATACCATAGGATTAAAAAATAAAAATTTGAATTTCATGAAGTTTCGACCAAGTTAAGGTAGTTAGACATATGATTTTTTATATTTTTCAAAAGTTGTAATAAAAAAATTATAATTAATTATTTACTTGGAAAAAAATTACAAAAAAATAGACATCACATCGGGACATGAGTCCTCTAATTATATCTAAAATCTTATAAAAAAATATTATCATTTTATTGTGGTTAGGGTGGTTAGATAAACACCTAATTCTTATGTTTTCCCTGAAATTTAAGTGCTACTGCATTGAAATTTCTAATTTTCACCAAATAGATTTATTTATTTTTTAAATAAACCTAGTAGTTTAGAAACTACATTTAATTTTCTACAGATTCTTTTCTTACATATTTTTGAAATAATATAGATAGCTTATTCAAATTTTTACATCAAGTTGCCTAACTCTAATTTTTTTGAATTTTTTGCTTTTTAAGGGCCTTTTTTTCCATGACGATCCTACACATACCCATATCAAGTACATCATAGTCTTCATTGTCACTTTTAGAGGATATGCTTCCTCACCATCTTGGGCTTGTGTTTCTGCACACCTCATTGGTGTTGATTCTATCTTTTTAGCCTCCTTGTTATCACCCAATGTGATGTTCATATTCCTCTCCACCTTCTCAAATTTTTCTCTTGGTTTTGCTCTTTGGGGCTTTCTAATTTTTTGACTGAGCATTCCTTTATACTTCCTTTGAGTGCTTTCTTCCTCCATACTTTGGTAAGTGAAAGGGTGGCCCTACAATCTTTGGTTGCCTGATTCCTTTGGTTGCATTTTGTGTAGTATAGCCTTTGGGCTTCAATTACTATTTCTTGCACCCAAATCCCCATTTTGGTTTTTAGCTTGATTTCTTAGGGGTTTTTCTGATTGCTACAATGTGTATTCTAGCATACAAATAATAATTTTATTTTAGTAGCGGGGTGTCTATTTCTAGCAACATGTCTAGGGTTATGCCAATCTTTTCCAAGAATTCTTTAAACCAGTACTCTAGAGGGATATTATATAATCTTATCCATTTTGATTTTTTGTAATATATATGGATTCTAGGGTTGAAATTGGCTTCCCACTTTTACATGTAAATTGGATAGCCATCCATGTCCCTTATGCATTTTTCCAGTGTGGTGTTTCTATCTTCTTCTTTTAGAAAGATGATTATAAAGAAACTGTTAGGCATGAATTTGAGTCCATGGTTTCTCTCAATGTTTTTGTGGACCAATCTTATATTGCCATTCTGCTGTTCTTGGATCCTATGATTTTGCATATGATCGCTACATTATGTAGAATTCCTATATCTTCTTCGATATCTTCTTGTACATTGATCTCCACTAATAGGAATTTTGGTAGTTTGGTCTCCTCTTTCCTATCTTTGGGTCAAATTTTGGCTTTTCGATCTGGTCTCTTGGATGCTTTCTTTTGGAGTTTTCCTTCCCTGCTCTTTCCTGTCCATGTGTAGTCTTTTGGATCAACTTTCTTCTTATTCTCAAATTCCTGCTTAGGTTTAGGATCCACACTTCTAAATTTTCTAGGGCTTCTTAATATTTTGGTCTCAGGTTTTTCCATTTGATTCTTCTTCTAGAATTTTGAGTATGCTAGTGTCTCGTTTGGTTTTGTATATGTATTATTTGCTCTCATGTTTCATTCTAAATTATTTGGCTATGTGATGTAGTTTGGTACCCTAAATTCTATTTTTGCGTCTTTGCTTGATCTATTTTTGCATCTTGGACATATTTTGTAAGATTTTTTTGTTTATTCAGTCCTTCCCTCTAAGGTTGTGCTGGGTGTGACTAATAGACTTTTCCTTTTTTCTCTTCACACTTTGCGATATATGTATTTTTCCAAGTATAAGATGTATAATATTCACACTTTTCCCTTTTTAGTTAATGAAAGATATGTGTGTGTGTGTGTGTGTGGCGATATGATGGGTATGTGTAAGGCATGTAGTTGACGACTTTTTTTTAACTCAAAATTGATGAAACAAAAAGGTTTTTAAATAACATTTTCAACTTTCTACCAATATAAATTATGCTTTATTTTGAATTTAATAAATTATTATTATTCATTTTCTATTTGAATTATGACTAAAGTCTTGATTTATAGGTTGATTGAAAAATATCTATAGCTTTCAAATGGTATCACATTTTTTGAATTTGAAATATGTGTCACATTCTATGTTTTGCATACTATAGGATTAAAAAAAAAATGAATTTCATGAATTTTTGACCAAGTTAAGGTGGTCACATATGAGTTTTATATTTTTAAAATTTGTAATAAAAAATTATAATTAATTATTTACTCTAAAAAATTACAAAAAAATATGCATCACATTGATACATGAGTCATCTACTTTTATCTAAAATCTTATAAAAAAATATTATCATTTTATTGTGGTTAGGGTGGTCAAATAGACACCTACTTCTTATTTTTTACCGAAATTTGTGCATTGAAATTTTAAAATTTCACCAAATAGATTTTTTATTTTTTTAAATAAACCGAATAGTTTAGAAACTACATTCAATTTGTTATAGATTGTATTATTACATATTTTTGAAATAATATAGATAACTTATTGAAATTTTTATGTCAAGTTGCCTAACTTTGATTAATCTATTTTTTTGCCACTTAAGGGCCTATTTTTTCCATGATGATCCTACATATACCCATATACTTTATTAATAACCCGAATCCATAATAATTAAATAATAAGTTATAAGGGTATTTATAAAATTTTATTTTTAGTTCTATTATCAAAATAAATAAATATAGTTTTGTTTTAAAATATAACAAAAGTGAATATATTGTGGGAATAATCATTAAAAGTTTAGTTAACCAATCTTTCTTGAAAATTAGAAGTTAATTCAATTTTAGATTTTCTTACATAAGTTTAGATTATTAGTGAATAAGAAATAACTATTTAAGTGGAAACATCAAGAAAAGGAACGTTTATGTTTTAGATTTAGTAACAAATCAAGAATTCTCTACCTTTCTCCAAAAAATATGGAATTACAAATCTACCAACCATCTTAATTAAATTAATATTTAATTAATGTTAAATTTCAAAAAATAGTATCACTTAAATATATATGTTTAGGTTAACTTATTTTTTTACAAAATAATGGCATACGACAAATTCATCCTAATAATTCATCGATGGAAAATTCACTACCAACAATTCACTGCCATGGAAAATTCACCGATAGAAAATTCACCGCCAAAAATTCATCGTGAGCAATTCACTGCCATGGAAAATTCA
This sequence comes from Sequoia sempervirens, assembly GCA_007258455.2. Classification (NCBI taxonomy): domain Eukaryota; kingdom Viridiplantae; phylum Streptophyta; class Pinopsida; order Cupressales; family Cupressaceae; genus Sequoia; species Sequoia sempervirens. The sequence continues at coordinate 135,132,778 of VDFB02105785.1, read as the reverse complement.
CCAATAGAAAATTCATCGCGAGCAATTCACCATGTGGAAAATTAACTGCATTAATACTTTTTAATATATATTTCAAAAACTTTAATTTTATTAAAAATGTTAATGCAGTTAATTTTCTACCACAGTGAATTTTTCATCGGTGAATTTTCCATGGCGGTGAATTAATTTTTGGCGATGAATTTTCCTAGAGCCTAATAATTAATGAAAATTTTAAACCCATTTTTATGAAAATGATATAATTGTATTTTGTAAATACACTTAGTTATAAAATTAAAGTTGTCTTTTTCATTTGATTGCAAAAGTAAAGTAATTCTAGGTTGATTAAAGTTTCAAACAAATTAGTGTGAGAAAAGTTGTGTTAATTTACTTAATTTCAAATTAGTATTAAAGCTAAAATTTATAACTTAGTATTCATATCTTTCCAACAAGTTCAATTTTTTTCTTTAGTTCAATTGATTAAATTAATGTTGGCAATATTAAAGGATTTAATGTTGTGTTGGTCCCTTAATCTGCAAATCTTAATTTTTAATTCATTTAGTATTATTATTGAGTAATTAGACTTGCGTAAATCAATTTATTTTTTATTTCTTTCCCAAAAGGTTGATTAGTGTCTTAGGGTTAGATTTACCTTCTAAATGGATGGTGATGTAATTAGCTAATGTTGTAATTCTTGTACACTGTATGCTCTCACCTCACCCATAATGAGATCTTGGTGATCAAAAAGTGGAAAGAAAGTTGTTCATTTTGTATAAATAAGTTAGTTAAAAGTTTATAGTTCATTACATTAATTAGTATTATCTTAATTTCATCCACAATAACAATGGAAAAATTTAGTATTAGAATAAATCATTATTTATTATTTTACATAGAATTATTTAATTTTCTAGAAGAAATTAGATGTTATTTCCTTTCTTAGTTAGGAAAGCCTTAATCAAGAGTTGAAGCCAAAAGCCAACAGTGTTTGATATTAGTAGTGCCTCTATCACAAGTTTATAGGTAATGTCATCGTGCTTGAGCTACTGCATCCATAGCCTAATACATCTGTAACAATGGTGTTCGTGATAGTGTCCCTTTAAATCATTGAGCAAAAATAAGTAACATTGGTGGTATTAAAATCCAAGAGATGGGAAATCTCTCTTGGATCGATAATCTAATACGATAACTTCAAATGAACGAAAAAGTTCAAACCTAATAAACCCCATTATAGGATTCAATGGAATTTATTGAATATTGTTATGTTAATTAAAAAGTAATTTTATCTCAAATGGGTTCAACAAAGATGATTTTATAGGAACTAGATCTTGGATGTTTAGGAAACAAGTAATAGTCATGGAGGTTATTTACTTATTTTTATTGCTTCCCTTCATGGGTAGAAGTTGCAAAGGAACTATCTGGGGAAAAGGGGCCCTAGAAAGGGCTGCATACCCACATAATAGTTCACATCAAACCTAGATTCAAAAATAAAACTACATATTTTATGCCTTGATTCCGTTTGGAAGCAGGGTATGTAGGCAATCTGGAAAACAAAGAATGCTCCTAGTACCTCAAGCGTTCGGGGATGGGGCTTAGTAAAAGTTATGATAATAGTAAATTAAAATATAATTTAATAATTCAACAGAATTATTTGGTTGAAAAGTGGCTAAAAATACCTATCATAAAGATAAGATAAAATACATTCTTTATATACTTAGAAGAAATCCCAAATGGATTCGCTTGACTCCTCGAGGCCTTAGGCTGAATTCTAAGGTAGGACTCAAGCTGCATAATTATTCTTATATAATCCTAAGGACGATGACCTCAGTGCACTTCCAAGGGGAGTTGTAGTCTTTATTGAGTGACTTAGGACCCGAATGGTTCTAATGAGTCTAAGTTTCTAGCTAGAGCACATTTCTTATCCTTTATGGATAGATGCCTACCTCATTTTGGTAGATTCCTATACTGGATGGATGGATGCTTATATCATATGGATAAGAAGTACTCGAGAATGCAATTGAATAATCACATAATAAGATCACAATAAAAAAAAAAATTTGGGTTAATGGATTGGGTCATTATACTGATGAGCTTATCTAATCCTATCTATCACCTTGCCTTTATAAGCAAGGCATCTTATGTACATTTATATATTCAACCATTATTCAATCTTGTATTGTTGAAGCAAGTATTCTTTGCATTTTCTCTCTTGTGGAAGATATTTTGGTCTAGCAACTATTCCTGGGGTATTGAGGAGTCACCATTAACTCCTACAATGTTCATCTTTCCCTAACATTTGTGCCTTAGCTTGCAAGTCTTTTGGCAGTGAGCCTAATTGTAACTTTGTAAGCAGTGAGCTATATTGTGAGTTAACTATCATCCTGGCTTTTCCCTCATTGAGTTTTCCACGTAAATCTAGTGTTCTCATGTGCATGTGTGTTTTGTGCTTCATCTTTTTGTGTTGCTGATCAGATTAAGGGTTGAATTTTTTCCTTTCATTATGTTGTTGATCTTGCTAAAGGATTAAACTGATATCTTGTTCATTGTTGCTAGCATATTTAAGGGATTTGAGGTTAATCAAGAAGTTTGTTTTGTTTTGAAAGAGTTTGAATTTTGGAAGGGTTTTTTAAGTTTTTGAAAATACTGATTCAATCCCCCTCTCAGTCTCTATGTGTTCAAAAATTTTCAAAAAATTATCCTTCATACTTGAAAGGAATATAAGTGTTTATTCAATTTCATGGATGTTAGTCTTAGAAATGGTTGTTGTCTAGCTTTTAAATTTTCTATTATATCTCATGGGGACATTGCCGATCAACCTCTTCTTTAGAAGGCCAAGTTTATCTTCAAAGAACTATGTATTATCCTTAAGAAATATTTTCCTCTTCTAGTTTCAAATAGTAGTCTCTCCAAGGTAATCGACCTCTCATGTCATGAGGAATTAAGGGATATACTTTCTTTTCTCAATTTTCATTGAATCTTTAGGCAAAATATTGATAATTTCATGATGTTTTCTTCTACTCACCCAATTGTATCAATCCATATTTGGTATTTTGATACCAAATGTTGCAAGTGGACCAAATATTCATATGAAACTATCATTTCAATTCAATATATTATAGGGATTTATTCATTTTATCAAAAAATATAATATATTTAAATTTTAAAAATATAATGTTTTAAACTTATGGTGAGCCAAAAAGAATTTCAATAATTATAATTGGATTTTTAGCATTTTATCTATTGGGAATGATGTCTCAACCTTGATTCTAATGTTAATATTACAAAAACTATGACTTTTTGGTGTAAAATAGAAAAAAAAAATGGGGCTATAGGATTAGTTTTTTGGCCAAAACAAAAATTATAGATTTCTCAACACCACCTATGAGGGTGCCCATTGTGGAGAATATTTTTAGTACTTCTTGATTTATAAAAAAAGTACCCAATTGGCACACAAGATCAAAATTTATGGCCCACAAAAGTTTTTGTGGAAAACTTAAAAACAATTAGGTTCATAGAAGAGCTATAAAGGGGAATTAAAACTATTGACCAAGTTATGATGCATATTATGACACATCATAAGGAATCTTTGATTGCACGATAATTTGGGCACCACATTTGGGTGGTTTTAGCTCATAGGTTTCTAATCATTTTATGGTTTCAAGTTTTGTATCTCCTATTTATTAAGTGCTATTGTGTGTAGAGTTTTATATATATTGTTTAAGTTATAAGAATTCCTTTAGATCTTTGGTTGGTGGTACTCTTGTTAAGAATTTCTTTGCAAGTGTATTGCAATCATGATTTATTAAGTTAGACTTTGAGCTACTTTCGAGTTTGGGGTTAATAAAAAACGGTTTTCTCTACATACACCTATGTTATTTTTTTTATTGTTTACATTATGTTTAAATGTAATCCTAATTTTTATAATTGTTAAAATATTAAAATTTGTATAACACTCTCCTCAAAAAATATTAATGTAAAATGTGTTTCCATGTACCCTTCTTCCTTTCATTTTCTTATAGTTGTAGGTATTCTCCCTTTCATTCTTCTATCCTTTATTATACATACTTAGAACTACATTCATTTATTTATACTTAATGTAATAATTGTGGAGCTAAATAAATATATTGTTATGACACTAGAACAAGTTTACATTATACTTTAACCCAAACAATGTATGTGTGTTTAAAAAGATATATGATTTATGTTTTAAGTTATTCTCAAGTATGCTTAAAAATAAAAAATGTAGATCAAATATTTGAAAATTTTCTTAAAAAGAAAAAATAGAATGTTAAACTTAACAATCTAGAAGCTTACTTATGTGGGATATTTTAAAAAAAATATTTTTCTCTTAAATTCTATATTTCTTACTTTCATTTAATATTATCATGAAAATTAGAAATTTACATACTTTCTATAATGATAGATCATGACATGCATTTTAATGAGACTTTACTATCAAATTATGTGAATTATTTTTTATATATCTATATTAAACTTTTTTTAAAGAAAAAATAATATTTGAACCATTTTTATGATCTATTATTATTGATATTATGAATCAAAATCGCACCAAAAATTCTCAACAAACTAGTTTAAATTTTATATTAAATTCAATATAATATTTAATAACCACTAAAGTTAAAAAAAACATCTACGATCAACCCTAACTATACTATATATAAATCTCGTGAAGAATTATTCAAACTAGAGTTTAAACATATTAATTCAACGATAAAATATTCATCAAGGTTAATATTAATGGGCATTAAATAAATATAAAATCATAGGACATACCCAAGATGTGATCAATGCAACTGCAGCTGTCTGGTTGAATACAATTACGTCCAACATATCGTCAGCAGATGGTGTATATAAAAGATCTTTAACAATTAGTTGCGCATTTTCTAGAGCAGTGTTCATTTGTATTGAGTCGGTGCGATGACTAGCAAAACTACTATTATCAATAAGAACAATGAGATATGTTGGCAAAGATATTGCACCATTATACCTGCATCAAAAATAAAAATGTATAACTTGAGGAAAATACTTTAAATTTTTAATCAAAATATTAACTCAATACAATAATTACTAAACTTATAATTAAATAAAATATATTAGAAAATACATGTAATTTTTTTTAAAAAAAATTAATATTGAGATTATATTGGTCTAGAAGAATATACATTAGAATATGATTTTGTTAAGTTATGGGTTTTATTTTGGATTAGGTGGTAATTTTAGATTCAACTATGTTGATTCATTAATTTATCACTTGATTTCATATGTAGGTATATACATTATACACACATAATATAACAAGTAATTGATATCTAAATGTTAAATGCCAAAGAAAAATCAATAGCTTATAGTTATGATATATATTTATAATTAAATAATAGTCAATGGTAAAATTTGCAAGTTCTATATAGAAATTGAATAATAGGCTCCCCAATCGGTGATATCAGAAATTGAAAAAATAATAAGAACTTTCATATGGAAAGGTAACATGGATGGTCAGAAAAAAATTCCTCTCATATCATAAGAAAGTATGGCTAGGGATAAATCACAAGGGGGTCCAGGGATTCATAGTTTATCAATTCAAAATAAAGCATTTGGGGCTAAGCTAGTATGGCAGTTATATGTAAAGCCAAAAGAAAGATGGTGCAAAATAATGCAGGCCAAATACCTTGATACTGCACGCCCATCTAGAATTTTCACCATCTCAAATCCACTGAGAGGCTCAGCCATGTGGAACTTTTTGATCTCGTGCAGGAAAGTGATAATTGATTATATCACATTTCTGGTCAGATTCATGGAATGGGTTTCCACCACTACAAAATATTCCAAAATTACAGATTATTAGGGAAACATTGATTGAAACTTGGGGTGAGTCATTCTTGAATTATGTGCATTCTACAGACACTCTTACTTGTAAAGTGTTTTAGAAGGACTGCACAGGTACTTCAATCTCAGCTCAATAGTTTCAGGTTTTGTATCTTATCTTGTGTAACATAATTGTCTATCTGTCGAATAAAGTAGATAAAATAATTTGGGCCCCATCAAAAATTGGCTTGTACACGGTTAAACAAGGTTATAAAGCACTATCATAAATCAAGGAACAAAGAGCACCACATAGAGCCTTCTCTTTTTGTTGGAATGATAAGATATTACTGAAACCTGGTAGTTTTGCTTGGCTAGCATTGAAAAATAGGATTCTAACAAGTGGGAGACTGGTAAAGATGAAAATAGCAGACCCATTCAAATGTCATCTCTATCAAATTGAGTGTGGAAATGTTGATCATCTCTTTGTTCAATGCAAATTTGACTAGTATTGTTGGGATTTTATTAAAGGTAAGTTGAACTTGTCATTGCCTTTACTAAATACCCCATGGGATCTTTTTCAAAGTTGGCCTACATTACATAAATCTTCCTTTTTTGCATGTATTTGGATTTGCATCCCAACCTTGGTTATCTAGAATATTTGGTGGGAGAGAAATCTTCACATCTTCAGGAAAGAATGTTCTCATGTCCAAATAACTATTATTAAAATAGAAAAAGCTATATTTGAAGTAGTGAATTCATATGTTCAGAAGCATAAGCATATTGGTACTATGTTCTTAGATTGGGATGGTTTTGTTTTGCAAAATTGAAAGAATATAACCCTTCCTTTTCCGGGTAGCCTACATAATCCAACTAAGATGAAAATGGATAGAAGTTCAATCAGATGGATTCTGCCACCTCCTCATTTCCTAAAGATAAATTTTGATGGAGCATCTCATGGAAACCCAGGTATATCAAGAGCAAGAATATGTATAAGGGATTCTAGGGGTTCAATCATCACTCTAATTTCTTCTCGCCTTCCAAATGGATCAAACAATGTAGTAGAGGCAATGCCAATTTTGTTGGGGTTAGAAGCAGCTCTAAAGTTGGGCATTTCCAAGATTCAAGTAGAAGGTGATTATCTCATAATAGTAAATGCATTTAAAGAGAGAAAAATCCACAATAGAGCTCTACAATATATTCTCCAAAAAGTTTGGATGTTATTAGATAAGTTCCAGGCATTATTAATCTCACACTTATCGGGAAGGGAACAAATTAGCAGATTGTTTATCAAATTTGGGTTGTGATTTTGTACAAGTTTCCATTCAAAATAATCTAGAACAAATCAAACCATATCCCCAGTTACTGGATATCATAAGAAAGGAAGCAATACCAACGGTTCAATTTTAGTATGGTGGTGAGACCCTGGTAGACATTTTTCAAAGGAAAGAAGTAATAACAAAGGTTTGTTTGAAGTTGACATGGTGGAAAGTGTAATGATGACACAGTAGCAAGAAGTCAATTCATCTTGCTTGTTGAGCTGGCGGACAGTTCATATCCTTCTTCGAGTGTCACCTATTGACATGATGGTTTTTCTAACATGTGATTTTTTGTGAGGTACAATATTATTGCTACATATCATAATGTACAGAGCAGTAGTTGCACTCACTTCAAAAGATGGAAGCAGGAGTAGCTACAGACAGGGTGCCAACAGGCTCAGCTGGAGCAAAAATTATGCTGCAAAATAGATCAAATTTAGGGTTGAAGTTCGGTCTACAATGTTGCAGGGTGTGGAGCTCCTTGCAGATGTTGTGAAAGTGATAATGGGACCTAAGATTTCATTGTCCATACAAGGAAATAACTGTTTATATTTAATGAAAATCATAGATCACAAATTTCTGACCTAGTAATCAATGTGTAAGAGACACCACTTACATTAGCACTCGTCAGCATAAGTCACCTCCTGCTATTCAAAACCCACAGTCAAGAATATGGAAAGAAAGCTGAAGTTACCATCCCCAACAATCTCAAATAGTTAGCAAATTTCTAATTTTCTTTCAAGGAAAGGCTTTCAGACTCTTCAAATCAGCAAGCCCTAATCCTCACATCCTCCTTGTTGGGTGGTGAAGCCCAAATAATCTTTCTAATTATGTTTGGAAATTTCTCTCACAATTTCCTTCTTTGTAATGACTTCCTTTTGGCATGTGTTCGCCAATTTAGAAGTTTGTTTTGATGATATTTACCATTTTGGAGATAAGGCCAAAATTATAAAGTTGTTGTTGCTTGAATGTAGAATGTACTTTTGAGAATGAATAAAAGAGATAATCCATGTTGAAAGTGGACATAGTCTTTTAAAGAAGAACCACTATAAATCTTGGTGTTTTTTCTGTTTGTGTTTGGTTTTATAATTTTGGTTTAATTTTCTATTTTCTTTTTGTCTACAAATCTTCTCAACAATTGGTATCAGAGCTTTGGTGAAAAAGTTGTTTTGGAAATCCTGAAGAATTTCCAAGAAAATGGATGTAGAAGCTTTGTTTGATTGGGCTCGAGCTCTCATGCATTGGTCGTGTGGCCATGAAGAGAGTTCTGATGAAGTGGGAGTTATTCATCAGATTTTTTTGGATTAAATAAATGATGAAGCTGATTTTATTAATGAGGAGTTTCTTGGCATGATGGAATCAGACACTAACATTGAGCTAGATGAAGTTGTGCCAATGGAAGTAGATGAATCCCCTATTGTTGATCTTGATTCCTCGAGCACTACCCAGGCGAGGTATGTGTGGGAAAGGCCTCTACAGGATTTGGGAGGTGAAGATTTTGAATCAGAGAGCCTACAACGACTAAAAGAAATAGAGGAAACATCAGCAACAGATGTTGATGTGAAAGCTACAATGAAGCGACATGTACATTGGTGGGATGGTTGGACAAATGAAAATGATTCGGCTGTAGAGGAGAAGGATTCTGGGTTTGGAATTGAATCTGAATCAGACAAATTTTTAGACGATCTCAAGATTGAGCTTTGAGCACTTTTTGAACGCACAGGTGATGCACAACACAGGAAAGCCATCATGGAGGAGTTGCAGAAGAGGGCAAAGGCAGATAAGAGTGGTCAGTCTGTAAAGGGCCTGATATTGCTCCTCTATGAAATGGTTTTTCTCACTTCTGACTTTCGCCTGGATGATCCAAATACCTTTGTTGAAGCTGGACATTTATGAGGAAAAAGATGTGCAGGGGCAGGCTAGGTCGGATGCCGCGCACACAAAAAGAAGGGAACGGTTGAATGAAAAGCAACCCGTTAATGAGGAAAGTGTAATTACTGTAGAATATATTGTGCAGGCGGAGATCCCGGTTCGAATCCCCAATGAAGAGATCGCTGAAGATGTTGTGAAAGAACCCATCGCAGATTATTGTGCGAAGATTACCAAAGATAGTGCTGAGCCTGATGATGTTGGCCTTGCCAAGGCTTTGGATGAGACTGCGTTATTTGAGAATAACGATGCTCAGAATGGTGGAGCTGTGGACATGGACACTGCGGGGGAGGAGAAATCCGAGGTGGCTTTGCACTGCAATGAACGGCTCCACGAGGCCTCAATGGAGGAAATTCGTTTGACGGACCCTGTGATGGCGACGAAGTGGGAGTCTCTGAACGAGGGACACAAAGATAAACTCTGCAATCAAATTTCTGATGCAGTCCTGGATGCGTGTCTGCCGGAAATGTTTTCTCTGCCGCCGCTCGAGAATGACTCTGGCGACCTGTCTTCTTCGCTGAACGGGATTGGAGCCCGTGACCTGGGGAATATATATGTTCCCGAGGGTTTGAAAGTGGAGCAGCCGACGCTCTTGATGGACGTCTTAGAGTCTTCTATTAGTCATCCGCTAGCTTCTGATGTTTCTACGCGCCCTCCCTATAGTCATGCGCTGCCTTTCTCTTGTTCGCTGCAGTCTCCTTTGTTTTCCTCATCACAGCCATCTGTTATTGTTCATAGCGATGCTTTCTCGGCGTTTTTGGAGAGATCGCTAGGGATTGCCAATTTGGTTTTGCCCGAATTACCCACCAAATCGACTGCAATGGGCTGCGATCTTCCTGTAATTGATCTGGCAAGAGAAAGGGATGAAGTTGTGAGAATGATTAGGGATTCGGCGACGGAGATGGGGTTCGATCACCACAGTGTAGAGGGCAGTGATAAAAACAAAGAAGCAACTGTTACATTCGCTTTCAATAATAACCTTCATCATGGCCAATGGTTCCTTTCTGTTGGGAGCGGTGAAAAATATTTTTGTAGGAACAAGCGAACAGATAACGGAGACTATTATGTGACAACGGAGCAAGCATGTTATCCCTTAGGTGTTGACCTATCCAGGGGAAATTCGAAATTGCGGGACCAGGTGGAGTGGCGTGAATTTAATGGAGCGGTACCGATCAATGAGGCAGCGGGGCAGAGTCGCAGATGGCAGTATAATTTCAAGGGGAAGACGATGTTTCTGTCATCTAGGGGCTGGTTTGGAGGCGTTGTTTTGCTCAGTGATCTTCCTGTATCTGTTGTTCCATATGAAGAGGCACTCACGAATGGCATGCCTCAAATGGTGGAGTTCTATGCAGATTGGTGTGATGTTTGTCGAGAACTTACTACTGATGTGTACAAGGTGGAGTAGAAGTTTAAGGATAAAGTGAATTTTTGTTATGTTAAATGTGACAACACCAAATGGGAAGAAGAGATTGATGAATTTAGCCCAGATTTTTTAGTTAAAAAAGCCCCCCGAGGAATTGCGGTGTTGATGGGCTTGCAAGGAGTTGAGTTTTTGGGAAAAATCTTACGAAAGGAAGGTGTTAAAATTAATTTGGACAACAGCTCACAGGAGGATTCCATTTACCAAAGTGATATGTTGGTTTATGTCAAGAATGCTTATCCTGGTTTGGATGTTATTGATGGTGTGTCTTGGCCTGTGTTCAAATGGGCAGGTGGTCAAAGAATTATTAATTCTGATTTGATTTGGAGAAGACTCATTCAGAGTGTGCTGGAACAGAGTCTGGTAAAATTAAAATATTCTCAAGGTCTAGTTGTGATCTAAATGCCTATAGTAGGGATATCTGTGAGCAACTATTTGGTCTTCAAGTGGGAGATTGTTGGGTGGTGAAGCCCAAATAATCTTTCTAATTATGTTTGGCAGTTTCTCTCATGGTTGCCTTCTTTGTAGTGACTTCTTTTTGGCATGTGTTCACCAATTTAGAAGTTGTCTATTTTGATGATTTTTACCATTTTGCAGATGAGACCAAAATTATAAAGTTGTTGCTGCTTGAATGCAGAATGTAATTCTAAGAATGAATAAAAGAACTAATCCTTGTTGAAAGTGGACGTAGTCTTTTAAAAGCGAACCACTATAAATCTTGGTGTTTTTTCTGTTTGTGTTTGGTTTTATAATTTTGGTTTAATTTTCTATTTTCTTTTTGTCTACAAATCTTATCAACACTCCTCCAGTCTGCACTATTTCACATGCCACCAATATGAAGGCATACGATCAGGTATAGGGTGATTTTTCAGGTTGATGAAGGCTCACGCCCCCTCACAAACAATGTCCAACCACTTCACACGATTCAGCTATGCAAACGTCCTCTATGAAGTCTCACGCCTTGCAACTAATATTTGTATGTTTTTGATTTGCTACAATCACTGGGTTTGATTTGAATTGGCTATGTGGACTGTCAGAAGTATATATGCATATGGCTTATTATGCTCGTAATACCATCTGTAAATTTTAGTACAAGATACATAATTTTGTATATGATTGTTTATGACTTTTTGAAAGGCTTTCCATAGCAGGGGAAGGGTTTGTAATTTTGTTTCTAATAGTCTCTATTATGTCATAGGAGTTTCATTACAAGTTTTTTCAGAAAGGGTAGAAGGGTTAGATGTTTCAAATTTGACATTATGCTTTGGATACACATAATATTGCAAATTATATATATATATATATATGTATATATATATATATATATATGTATATATATATATATATATATATGTATATATATATATATATATATATATGTATATATATATATATATATATATATATGAGCTTACTATCTTTTGTTATAAATAAATAAAAAAATTGCAAGTTTACATAGAAATTTAATCTAAATATTTTTTTCTCTTCATTGGAGCATCAAAATAATCAACTGGCTCATCAAAACCACAAGCATAAGAAAGTAAAACTCTAACTAGTCCCACCATGAATTTTCTATGTAGTATGCTCATGCCCTTCATTGTTAAGCAAGAGTAAGAAATATTTTACCACAATAGATCATTCAAGCTTAGATGCTTAAGTTTTATATTCTAATCCCTTGACATCCCCTCAAACTTTAATTTCTTATATGAGATAAGGCATATGTTGGAATATGCATGCAACTCCTATGGATTTTTCACTACCAATTGATTGCAATAAAATTAGTGGATATGTATTACAATTCCCATAATTTTAAGAGAAACTCACAAGCTATTAAGAGTCAATATAAATTTAGTAAATAGTATTTTTAAATTTGAAAATTAAAATTAAAAATTTGTAGATAATGAAAATTTAAAATGAGTACTATAATTCATAAAACATTGATGAAAATGGGTACAAGTTACATATAAATCCTTGGTTATTGAGGTGCCACCATGTATAATCTTTTTCATATACTTGTCTAAAAGAGCACTACAATTATGACTTGTTAAAACTATAGGTTTTTCCCTTTGTATCTAAATCAATGGAGAGCCCATTGAATTATGAATTGTAACCATGAATATACTATTTTTGCACTGTGTCATGCTCCTATACAAAGAAAAATATTTGTGCTATAATACTTATTGTTCAAAAAAAAAATTTAAGTTTCAATAATAATCTAAACACAAGAAAATATTAAGGTGAGAGGATATGAGAACTACAAGTTGTAAGAAAACAAACAAATTCTATAAAATACAAAAGAAAACATATTTCAACATAAAGAATGTAAAGAATATAGTATAAATAATTTCTTACAACTACATAGACCTCTAAACTAGATTATAAAAGAGGTGACACATCCAAGAGATCATGATTTTAAATCTCAATCACTATCAATCAAGAGGTGATTTAACTCAATATAACTAGGAAGTAAAGAGTCTAATTATCAACCATAAGATAAATTAACTCAATCTAACTAAGACATAAGTGATTTTTACTCAAGAGAGGTGGCACATTACTACCATTAATCAAGGATTGATGAGATAAGGGTGGCACATATGTACCTCAAGTCAAAGTATATACATCATTATTAGCTACCTAGGTAAGGATAATTAAATATTCTTAATATCCTTAATAATCTATGAGTTAGGTGTAACATCTCACTTAGGATACAAATATATCAATGGTGAAATATAAATATTACACCAACACCCACTCCTAAGTGATACTTGGGAGGAATAATAAATGGGTCCTAATAATATTAGGTACCTATGTATAATATTTTTTCCCCAAAAGAAGAGAGACAAGAAGATAGACCATGCATCCTCCCTCAGTTTTTGGTCTCTTGTACTAATATTCAATGCTCAACATTGAAGGATACATGTGATACATGATTTTTAAACAATAAATAATATCTTCTCATTATAGAAATAATATTATGGAAGAAAATATAAGAATTAGATCTTTGAAAACTATGCATCAGTCTCCAAGTCAATGGTGAAAGATACCAAGACTAGATCAAGTGTGTCAAACCTAAGGAAAATAATACAGATATTATCCAAAGATGAAGGGAAAAAATTCTATATAACTATTATTGAAGAGGAAAACCAAGACCTAAATTGTATTCTCTAGATTTGCAAGGTGGAACTAAAAAACAAACTAGAAAGATTTGTCAAGTATTCATCCCATTTAAGTAATTCTAGAAAATAAGGATATAATTTATTTACTAAATCACTAGAAGTTTCCATTCAAGCAATTGTGCATTCAATAAATGTAAGATATTATTGTGATGGTGTTTCAACACATGTATATCTAATATTAGTGGTGAAAGGTCTTAAAGGTTATGATTGTTGCCTTGAATTTGGACCATCATAGTTCGTTCCCTTTAAAATCTTATTTTTAGATTTGTTTGGTCAAGTCTGAACCATATGGGTTATCAAAGCTCATTTAAGTGTTAGTCATACCTTTAAAGTCTTTAGAAACCTTTTCATACTTAGTCATTTTCCTAAAACCAGTCTTCTAAAGTGGTTCTAAAACTATTGTCAAGAGTCAACAAGGTTGTCACAACCTATTATATTTTTGAGTCAAGTTGTTTTTCATAGTCTTTGTAAAAAATTATTCTTGAGGACTTAGTCTTTGGAATTGGTTTTTATGGTGGTTTTGGAGACCATGAAGGTTTGTAAAACCTAGATCATCTTTCTGAAGAGGCTTTCTTTTAAAGTGAAAGTGATCCAAGAAAAGGAAAGGATGAGTTTCTCTATGCTTTTAAAACTATTGTCAGGATCCAACAAGGTTCTCACAACCTTGTCAGCCCCCAACATCGAATTGAAAATGTTATGTTTTGTGTATGAAAGAAAGATAGTCAACCATTATTTAGTCTTCATCACTATTACATGGGGTTGTAATAACCATATTAGTTCTTGATAAGGTTCTCACAACCTTGGCGGAACCCAATTCACAACTCATAACTTCATCTCCTCTGATGTAAAGTTATGGAGAAAAGAAAGGAGAGTATCAAAAGAAGAAGAAAATAAAGGTTTTATAACTTATGTCAAACTTCAACATGGTTTCTAAAACTATTCAAATATCTGACTCTCTCCTCTATTAAATGAAGTTCAAAATTGGTGCTAAGCAAGCCACCTACCATCATTAATTATTATTAAATTTGAGTAAGGTGAAAAAAATGCCGAATTATACGAAGATTATAGTGCCTTAGAGCATAATTATTCTTCACATTTGAAAATGAAATTGGGTTTTTAGAGCTTGAAGAGGCATAATTTCAGCAAGAGTTGTAGATGGGGTTTGAGTAAATTTCTTATTAGGGCCACTCTTAGAGAAGGCATAAATGGGTAAGCACATTCCAAATGTTATTTCTACTACCATTTCACTTGTTTGGTAGAAATTCTTGAGATGTAAAGGTGAAATTTTTAGGGGAGACTCTGGAACAAAAATTTAGGACTTCGTAGCCAATTTGAGGGTTCAAATTTAAGTATAAATGAAGTACAAATATCTGGGCTATGAGCATTTGGCTAGTTTAGCCAGTACCTTTATGAATATTGGTGATACATGAGTAGGCACATTAACCTTGAAGAATTTTTGGAAAGAATAAATAAGCTAGAAAAGGACCCTGTACCTCAAAGGCTAGTTGAAAGTGGTTTAATAGAAGTGACCAATTTCATCGTAGATGTGCAATGCACATATCTCATCCTAGAATGCATAAACCACTATAACCCCGAGACCAAAGAAATTGGAACAAATGATGACAATTTGTTGATAACTCTTGATAGAGCCACTAGCACTGGGTGTTTTAGATTATTAAAAAGGGAGGTCTTTATGGAATTCATTTTTACATTGTCACAATGTCATTTTTCTTAGAAGGGATACTTCAAAAATATCATTGCTAAGGAATGGTTCATAGTCCCAAATAAAGGAAAGTACCAATTTCTTTAAAAAATGCACAGGTCACACTTCATAGACGATACTTCTAACATCATTGTCCTATTGTATAGATTTAAAGCAATTGATGTAAATGACCATGACTTCAAAGAGTGGATTTTCTTCTTTGTTTAGATTATCTGTGTAGGCACACAATACTTGGACTAGGCTACTTTAATTAGTTACATATTGCATGATATGCTAGTTTTGTTGTTACCAAAACTTTCTATATGTTTTCTTATCTTTTCTATGTTTTGAAATGCAAAAGAACTTCGCCAAGATTAAATATTGTTGATGAATTTGATGTTTAGATTCAAATTTATGAATATTACCTCACCTTACAATTGGAGAATAGTTATAACAACTTCAGGAGAGTGAATGATGTGTTTATTATGAGATTAGTCAAGGAATTACAAGGTAACTTAGGGAAAATAATTTATCCTAAAGCCATTCAAATCATTAATACATATGGTAGTCATTTTATTCAGTTTTAGAGATTTACCTACTTGATACATGGAGGATATGATGGGCTACCTCATAAACTACCCAAGTATGTGGAGGATAGATTCATCCTCATTAAAATCTATAGGAAAATTATAGAGGTAAAGAAAAGATGTGCCAAAAGAAAAAAGGTGGGTATTACATTTCCCATTGGTCTCAAGTATACCAGTGCAAATCTCAGTCAAATTCCCTTAATATTGAGAGGGATATTTGAAGTATAATGTTTCCACTTATATGAAATGAGATTCTCATTTGACAATAATTTTTTTTTCAAAGGCAATCTTCATCTTGGGCCTGGTTTTTATCATGTTCGACATGTGCAGGATTATTGGGTCGAATGTTCTAATGATTATGAGTTTAGGAAGAGGATTTGTATGAGAATGAATTTGAGACAAATTTTCTCATTTAGACTAGGTTGGGATATAAGTGGAATGGAAGATGAATCAAACTAATTGATCCTATATACCTTAGTCACATTCAAATGCAACCCATGGTGCCTATTGATTGGAGCCTCAAAGAACCCAAAGACTTGGAGACCAAAAATATAGTGGCTAGCTGTAAAGAAAGGCGAGGCTACCAAAGCTCAACCTAGAAGAAAGAAAAGGATAGGGGAGTAGGTCAACCCTAGTCAATTTGGGACTTCATCATCAATAGCAATGCCAACCCCCATACAATAAAGGCTACAATAGGTGGCAATGGAGATGGAGAAGAACCTTTAGGGTGATCCCACAATATTGGTTTACAATTTTTGGCCAAACTAGACACTGAAATTATTTTTTTAAACTAAATCTTCACATTCGGGCACCTATAGCGGCTAAACTGTGAAGAATTTGAAGATGATGCAAACTAGAGTCTCGTCACATTTTGTCTGTAGATTCTAAAAATATTTTTTTCAAAATTTTTGGAATCATATTCCACTTCTTTTTCCATCTCCCATGAAAATTGAATTTCAAAAGCAACATTTTTAAAAAGTGTTGCACACCGTATAACGCATAAATTTTTTTCCATGAAGGATAAAATTATAATTATTTTGAATTTAGATTTGTAACTATGGTATCTAGTGATTCAACTTGGTTAGATAGTTTTTTATTGAATATTTTTTCTTTAATAGTTTCAAAGTCAAACCAATTACAATTCAAACATAGCGCGACCGTATAATGCATAACTTTTTTTGTATATATCAAAATTCAATTTTTTTTTCTATTGGATCAAGTGTAACACCCCTCCATTGTGCTCTTTGATTGAGCAGTGTTTTCTTACGATATATTTTATTTCTGTTGCATTGTGACTATGGAACTTAGTTATTTTAACCGCTATCTGTTAAGCGATGTAAACATTATGTTTTGATGTGATGGTACTTTATTCAGATGTTATTATTATTTTACGTTACGGATTACATTAGCATGTATATGAATTACTGATGCTTTATGTTTTGATTATATCATGGATGATTAGATGCGTCAGTTAGTATTATTGTATTGGTGAAGGGGATGGGGTCACATCACTCGCATGCGAGTGCACTGGGATTCCGCGATTTCCTCTTCACAGTGTGTTTTAATATATTATATGCATGTTTCAACATTCGTATTGTGTGTAGGATGCAGGTACAAGACATCGACTCCACCTGGTTTCATAGGTTTCAGTGTGTCCTTTGACCAACGGTATCGATTGGGAGATAGTAACTTGGGTTTCTGTGTCAAACCATCACCCTAGCCATAGTGTGTCGTCGATCTTAGTTGGGTTCAATGTTTTATGTTGTTAGTTTTCTCCTTGGCTTTATATTTTAAATTTCAAGTTAAAAGAGATTAAATGGCGTTTGGAATTTATAAATGTTGGTTGTTTTGCCTTATTGAAATGCTAAAAAAATAAGTGATTGATTAATTAATTTAATTTAATTAATAAAATAATCTAATTTTGAATTAGATTTATTTTATTGACTAATTAAACTAATGAGGATAAATTAGATCAATTTAGCTATGTGGGTATTATTAGATATTTGGATTAAATCAAAAATTAGAAATATGTTTTTATATTTAATTTCTTGGAAATAAAGTTGAAAAAGAATTGAAAACAACATTATGAATTGTTGAAAATCATTTAGTTAAAGGAAATTCAAATTGTCATTTGGGTTGTAATGAATTTTATTTAAAAGAATATTGTTGCAAAATGCATTTAAAAAAAAATGAAATTGTTTTATTAAATTTCAAAAATAAAAATATCTAAATTAGCAATGAATGTTGGTGGGCGAGTCCATTTTAGGGCTTTGACAAATTTGGGGAAGGAGTAGCATAAGGAGATTCATGTTATTTTGAAAAAAAAAAAAAATTGAAAATATGGAGAGCAAACTTGCATAAGAATTCTTGGAAGAAATTGAAGAAAAAGGATTGAGGATTTGGGGGTGAAGCAAAAATTGGAAAGGAAAAAGGGAAGGACTCCATTGTTGAAGCTTGCAAGTTGTGGAGAAAACACAAGGTTCTTTCCTTATTTATGCAGATTTTTATTTTGTAAATTTTGTTTTGAAATTGTTTAAAATGTCTATGGAATTCAAAATTTTGATGTAGAGGAAAAACCCATTAGGAATCTCCATTCAAAACTTGAAACAAAACAAAATTATAATCTTGTGAATAAAATATGGAAAACAAAACTACCTCCATTGTTATCATCCATTTTCTGGTTTGAGTGTCTTCTATTTGGCTGTAAATCTGGGTAAAATTTTATATATATATATATATGGTAAATATATATACATATATATGCTTTACATGTCATATATTTGTATAAATATGTGTTTCTTTTATTTTATTTCCAAATTAAAGTGACTGGTAATTTTCTGGGTTTTGTTTTAAATTTTCTGGGCGATCTTGAAATGTGGGGGTCAGTTTTTTTTTAAAAACAGTCTTTTTCATTTTTTTTTTTAAATGTTGGGGAAGTGCGGCCGGCGGCCGTGGCTGCCCTAGCCGTGACCGTGGAGGGCGGTTGTGGCAGCGCTCCCCACAGTCTGTGGGAAGCGCCGCCACTGGCAGCCCCCCACTAGTGGGGTCGCCACCGCGGCGCCCCCCTGTTTGGGGGCCGCAGGGGCCACGCCAAACCCTGGGCGCCGCCTCTGCGTTTCTTGTGTTAAGCTTTATTTCTTTTTTTTAATTTTATATTATATATATATTATAATATATATAATTATATTTATATATTATATTATATTTATAATATAAAATATGATTTTATTTTTTTTATTATGTTTTTTTTATGTTATTTAAAAATTTAATATAATAGTTGTATTTATTGTATTTTAAATTGAGGGATAGGAATTATTAATTTTTTTTATAAATTAAACATTATTTATATATATATTTAAATGTATATATATAGGTATACATATATGCATTAGGTATATATATAATCATATATGTATGATTAATATATATATTTTATAATTAAATGTATTCATTAAAGTGATGTTTATAAGAAGAAGTGATGAATTCGACCTTTGTAAAGAATAGGGATTGTGAAATAAGTGATTATAAATGTTTCTTTTATTTAAATAGTTGATTTAAATTATTTAGTAAATTTGGGAAAACGAAATAAATTTATAGTTTCAAATTCGTGCGTGATGCAATGGAATTTTATTTGTTTGGTAGTATGAAGAATTAATATTAATTCATTTTACTTGATTCATGTACTGTATTGTTGTTTGGTATGGATTTAGGAAATCCTAAGATAGGTGATTTAATTGTCAAATTGTCGTTGGTTGTATTATCTCTTTTATTCTGGATGTTGAGCAATCAAGTCCTTGGGTTAGTGAGTCTTCCATAGTTCATTTCGTGTTGGGTTAATTATTGGCGTTGGTCAATTTGTGTCTTGTTTTGGGTGGTGCATGTCAGGGTAGTGTTAGCACCTGGTTATCATAACGGGTTGTGGGATATGCTTTGGTTACCTGTGTATGATGAATGGGTTATGTGACCTTGTGTGTTAAGGTTGGAATTGGCTATCAGTTTGTGCATGTATACCCTTTGATTGGGGGTTTTCTATCCCCATGTTGTCATTAGGAGAGTGGCCTTTTGTGGGGGTCCGACGCCCAAAGTGGTGTCAGGGTAACTCACCTAGGGTTTAATCAAGTGATAATCTAAAAGAATTAATGGGGAACTTCACACTAATAAAGTTAAAGTATGCCTCTCTCATGGATCATGTATTGTTTAGACTCGAGATGAGATGAGATGCATAGTTTTGCGTGAGGGTCTGGCACCGGTAGAGGCAAGCTAGGGTAACCCATGATGGGGGTCTGGTAGCCTAGGAAGGTTGAGCTAGGGTAACTCATGGCAATTTATGTATGACACTATCCCTACGTCAACAAGTGAATCTGTTATTATGTGTTGTACAATGGTGTACTTGTCCTTTTTAACTTGGTAGCAATGTGTTGTCTTGTGAGTTTTCGTACTGTGTTAAGCGATGTTGGTATTCGAGTCGGTTCAGTTATGTTTAGCTTTGTCTAGAGGTATTTGGTCTTGACCTGAAATCCTTGTTACTATCTCCTAGCACGGAGGGAGTGGGGCCTTTGGGTTCCACGTGGTCGGGTGGCATGCACCTTACACCGTTGGCTTGTTCGTGATCATGTGGACGAGACTTTCATGTTGGAGAGCTCGTTGGATCCAGTTGCTCCTCTAGTTCTTTCATTTCTGTTATTCTTGTATTTCATTACCCCTCATTTGTATCGAGGTGGAAATTGTAATAAATTATCATGTTTATTTGATTTACCTCATTCGGGGAATGAGTGATGTAATTATAATGTAAACAATGGTTATGGGTTATTGTGATATAGTGATTGGTCCTTGATGTTATATCATGTATGGAATGTTCGTATTTTAATTCCTTAATTGAATGATGTCATGTTTTCTTTTCTTGGTTGTTTAATTCGGGTTTAGTTAATCTTTGCCTCGTAGCCTTAGGGGATGTTTGCAAAGTATGGTGAATTTGTACGTTATTCCCCTTTCTAAAAAAAAAATTGTTACATTTGGTTAGTGAATTGCAACTTCCCCTAGGGTTGCGTGGCGGGGCATTACAAATGGTATCAGAGCCCAGGTTTAAACACTAGGTACTCTGGGATTATGGTGGACCCATTATGCTTGTAGTGTGTAGGTTTTGAGTGGTGTGTTGTGCCTAATACCTTGAGGTGTCTATGCAGGAGTATGCCTCCTAGACGCGGAAGAGGTGGAGGGCGCAGACGTGGTCATTTAGGTGATCATGTTGGGGAACAACGGGACTTACCTCTGCATGTTCCTCGTGATCCTGATCATGAGGAGCAGCAGGCTTCTCAGAACATTCAAGGAGATGGTAATCAGAATCTGGATCCACCTAGGATCGAGGATGCTCAGTTGCGTCAATTGTTAGAGGAGACCCTTACCCGTCTTGGACCTAGGCAGGAGGTGGAGCCAGTTGTGGTTAGAGAGAGAGGTGTACCAGATCAGTCTGATGCAAAGGTAGCAGCCCATATGAGGGACTTGCTTAGGGCACGTCCACCCATATTTGATGGATCAAGCAGTGGTTTGGAGGCAGAGACATGGCTCATTGGCTTGACTAGGTGTTTTTCTATGCACCCATATAGTAGCAACACTCGAGCTAGGTGTGCTATCATGCACTTGAGAGGATTTTCCTCCACTTGGTGGAGATTGGAGGAGCAGAAGCTCCACATGGATATTGGTACGGTATCTTGGGAATTGTTTCTAGAGAGGTTTCAAGCTAGATTCCTTTCAGAGCATTGGAGGCAGCATCGAGGGGACGAGTTCCATGCCTTGCGGCAGATGGATATGACAGTAGATCATTATGAGCGTCGTTTTTACAAGTTCAAGCAGTATGCCGGTATAGGTGATGATGAGGGTATGCTTGTGCAGCATTTTGTTAGGGGCTTGAATGCCCAGATCAGTGGTGGAGTTTAGATATTTGAGCCGAAGACCATGGAGGTAGCTGTGGATAAGGCTCGAATTGTGGAGGAAAATTTAGCTTTGGCTTATGGTGGTCAGTCAGGAGTTCAGTTTGGTAGTGCACCTTCCTTTGGTGTTGGATCTCAGGGTGGTCAGTCTCAGGTTGCAGGTGTTTCCAAGGGGAATCAAGAAACCACAAAGAGTGGGCAACATCAACCTTCACAGTCAGGGCAACAGAATTCTTAGTCCCAACACGGTGGTAGTTGGAAGCAGAGGAAGAGGGATCAAAGTTGGATTCGAGCTCATCGTGATCGCTACGATCAGCCTACTCAGAGTTCCCAGTCAGCGTATAGTGGAGGTGGCTTTTCGCGGCCTAGTGCATCTCCTGAGGTTAGGGAGTTCAGCAGGGGGATAGGATGTTTCGCTTGTGGTCAGCAGGGTCACTTTTCTCATCAGTGTCCTCAGCAGGGTGCTTCTGGTTTTAGTCAGAGACCGTTGGCTTCTGAGCCAACGGTAGGTGATGCGGGCAGATCGCATAGGGTACTTGCTGCAGTGGATACCCGTCAGGTCGGGCATCAGGGAGTAGTTCATCCTCAGGGATCTAGATTTTGAGTGTGTTTGAGGGGGCTTTATCCCTTCTTGTTTGCAGGCTTCCAGGAGTAAGCCTGACCTTAGGGGGGGAGGATGTAACACCCCTCCATTTTGCTCTTTAATTGAACAGTGTTTTCTTACAATATATTTTATTTCTGCTGCATTGTGACTATGGAACTTAGTTATTTTAACCACTATCTGTTAAGCGATGTAAACATTAAGTTTTGATGTGATGGTACTTTATTCAGATGTTATTATTATTTCACGTTACGGATTACATTAGCATGTATATGAATTACTGATTCTTTATGTTTTGATTATATCATGGATGATTAGATGCGTCAGTTAGTGTTATTGTATTGGTGAAGGGGACGGGGTCACATCACTCGCATGCGAGTGCCCTGGGATTCCATGATTTCCTCTTCACAGTGTGTTTTAATATATTATATGCATGTTTCAACACTCGTATTGTGTGTAGGATGCAGGTACAGGACATCGACTCCACCTGGTTTCACAGGTCTGAGTGTGTCCTTTGACCAACGGTATCGATTGGGAGATAGTAACTTGGGTTTCTGTGTCAAACCATCACCCTAGCCATAGTGTCTCGTCGATCTTAGTCGGGTTCAATGTTTTATGTTGTTAGTTTTCTCCTTGGCTTTATATTTTAAATTTCAAGTTAAAAGAGATTAAATGGTGTTTGGAATTTATCAATGTTGGTTGTTTTGCCTTATTGAAATGCTAAAAAAATAAGTGATTAATTAATTAATTTAATTTAATTAATAAAATAATCTAATTTTGAATTAGATTTATTTTATTGACTAATTAAACTAATGAGGATAAATTAGATCAATTTAGCTATGTGGGTATTATTAGATATTTGGATTAAATCAGAAATTAGAAATATGTTTTTATATTTAATTTCTTGGAAATAAAGTTGAAAAAGAATTGAAAATGACATTATGAATTGTTGAAAATCATTTAGTTAAAGGAAATTCAAATTGTCATTTGGGTTGTAATGAATTTTATTTAAAAGAATATTGTTGCAAAATGCATTTAAAAAAAAATGAAATTGTTTTGTTAAATTTCAAAAATAAAAATATCTAAATTAGCAATGAATGTTGGTGGGCGAGTCCATTTTAGGGCTTTGACAAATTTGGGGAAGGAGTAGCATAAGGAAATTCATGTTATTTTGAAAAAAAAAAAAAAATTGAAAATATGGAGAGCAAACTTGCATAAGAATTCTTGGAAGAAATTGAAGAAAAAGGATTGAGGATTTGGGGGTGAAGCAAAAATTGGAAAGGAAAAAGGGAAGGACTACATTGTTGAAGCTTGCAAGTTGTGGAGAAAACACAAGGTTCTTTCCTTATTTATGCAGATTTTTATTTTGTAAATTTTGTTTTGAAATTGTTTAAAATGTCTATGGAATTCAAAATTTTGATGTAGAGGAAAAACCCATTAGGAATCTCCATTCAAAACTTGAAACAAAACAAAATTATAATCTTGTGAATAAAATATGGAAAACAAAACTACCTCCATTGTTATCATCCATTTTCTGGTTTGAGTGTCTTCTATTTGGCTGTAAATCTGGGTAAAATTATATATATATATATATATGGTAAATATATATACATATATATGCTTTACATGTCATATATTTGTATAAATATGTGTTTCTTTTATTTTATTTCCAAATTAAAGTGACTGGTAATTTTCTGGGTTTTGTTTTAAATTTTCTGGGCGATCTTGAAATGTGGGGGTCATTTTTTTTTTTAAAATAGTCTTTTTCATTTTTTTTTTAAATGTTAAAACATGGGAAAGTGCGGCCGGCGGCCGTGGCTGCCCCAGCTGCCCCCGTGGAGGGCGCTGCTGTGGCAGCGCTCCCCATAGTCTGTGGGAAGCGCCGCCACCGGCAGCGTCCCCCACGAGTGGGGCTGGGCGCCGCCACAGGCGGCGTCCCCTCCCCTGTTTGGGGGCCGCAAGGGCCGCGCCAAACCCTGGGCGCCGCCTCTACGTTTTTTGTGTTAAGCTTTATTTCTTTTATTTTATTTTATATTATATATATTATAATATATAAAATTATATTTATATATTATATTATATTTATAATATAAAATATGATTTTATTTTTTTTATTATGTTTTTTTTTATGTTATTTAAAAATTTAATATAATAGTTGTATTTATTGTATTTTAAATTGAGGGATAGGAATTATTAATTTTTTTTATAAATTAAACATTATATATATATATATATATATTTAAATGTATATATATATAGGTATACATATATGCATTAGGTATATATATAATCATATATGTATGATTAATATATATATGTTATAATTAAATGTATTCATTAAAGTGATGTTTATAAGAAGAAGTGATGAATTCGACCTTTGTAAAGAATAGGGATTGTGAAATAAGTGATTATAAATGTTTCTTTTATTTAAATAGTTGATTTAAATTATTTAGTAAATCTGGGAAAACGAAATAAATTTATAGTTTCAAATTCGTGCGTGATGCAATAGAATTTTATTTGTTTGGTAGTATGAAGAATTAATATTAATTCATTTTACTGTATTGTTGTTTGGTATGGATTTAGGAAATCCTAAGATAGGTGATTTAATTGTCAAATTGTCGTTGGTTGTATTGTCTCTTTTATTCTAGATGTTGAGCAATCAAGTCCTTGGGTTAGTGAGTCTTCCATAGTTCATTTCGTGTTGGGTTAATTATTGGCGTTGGTCAATTTGTGTCTTGTTTTGGGTGGTACATGTGGGGGTAGTGTTAGCACCTGGTTATCATAACGGGTTGTGGGATATGCTTTGGTTACCTGTGTACAATGAATGGGTTATGTGACCTTGTGTGTTAAGGTTGGAATTGGCTATCAGTTTGTGCATGTATACCCTTTGATTGGGGGTTTTCTATCCCTGTGTTGTCATTAGGAGAGTGGCCTTTTGTGGGGGTCTGACGCCCAAAGTGGTGTCAGGGTAACTCACCTAGGGTTTAATCAAGTGATAATCTAAAAGAATTAATGGGGAGCTTCACACTAATAAAGTTAAAGTATGCCTCTCTCATGGATCATGTATTGTTTAGACTCGAGATGAGATGAGACACATAGTTTTGCATGAGGGTCCGGCACCGGTAGAGGCAAGCCAAGGTAACCCATGATGGGGGTCTGGTAGCCTAGGAAGGTTGAGCTAGGGTAACTCATGGCAATTTATGTATGACACTCTCCCTACGTCAACAAGTGAATCTGTTATTATGTGTTGTACAATGGTGTACTTGTCCTTTTTAACTTGGTAGCAATGTGTTGTCTTGTGAGTTTTCGTACTGTGTTAAGTGATGTTGGTATTCGAATCGGTTCAGTTATGTTCAGCCTTTGTCTAGAGGTATTTGGTCTTGACCTGAAATCCTTGTTACTATCTCCTAGCACGGAGGGAGTGGGGCCTTTGGGTTCCATGTGGTCAGGTGGCGTGCACCTTACACCGTTGCCTTGTTCGTGATCATGTGGACGAGACTTTCATGTTGGAGAGCTCATTGGATCCAGTTGCTCCTCTAGTTCTTTCATTTCTGTTATTCTTGTATTTCATTACCCCTCATTTGTATCGAGGTGGAAATTGTAATAAATTATCATGTTTATTTGATTTACCTCATTCGGGGAATGAGTGATGTAATTATAATGTAAACAATGGTTATGGGTTATTGTGATATAGTGATTGGTCCTTGATGTTATATCATGTATGGAATGTTCATATTTTAATTCCTTAATTGAATGATGTCATGTTTTCTTTTCTTGGTTGTTTAATTCGGGTTTAGTTAATCTTTGCCTCATAGCCTTAGGGGATGTTTGCAAAGTATGGTGAATTTGTACGTTATTCCCCTTTCTAAAAAAAAAAAATTGTTGCATTTGGTTAGTGAATTGCAACTTCCCCTAGGGTTGCGTGGCGTGGCATTACATCAAGGACTTCAATATCTGGTGCACTCATATTTTGTTTATTTATTTTTTGATAATCTGCTATTTTTCCACACGTGCAGAACAAAGACCTTCATTTTCGATGAAAAACCTATGTTTAATAAAACTAAAATATCAAATACATAATAAAACCAAAACATTTTAAAATTATATTCATTGGATAGCTCGTTCTGAGGACTACCTAATTCTAGTTGGGTATGTGAATAATCCTCTATTTTCATCCTCAAACCGAGCTCCGAAGTGCCAGAATTCAAGTTTTTTCTATCTCAGGGGGGATGAGGAGTAAAGGGGGTTCAAGCAAACCACTAGGGGTTCGCTCGAGCCAGGGTTCATTCGAACCCTCCTTCTATAAGGGGTTTTGATGGATTTTTTGGCAGGAAAGTATTAAGAGGGGTCAGTCGAACCTAGGTTCTACCGAACCCCTAATTTGTTCAGTCAAACCAATAGGTTCGTACGAACCCCTAAAATCAAGTTTTCTGCCATGCATTAATTTTTTGTGAGTTTTCCTTCCTCACTTCAATTGTAAACCACTATTGTGGCTTCACCCTTTAGAGAAGAGAGGTATCCCTAGGAAGACATGTGGAGATGGTCCCCCAAAGGATAGTGTTGAACACAAAGCAATGTTAAGAGGGGGGTGAATCAACATATATTAAAATATTCCCATTTGTAGATAGCACATCACAGCACATGAATTGAAAAAACAACAGAAAGGAAAAATGCACCACACCATAACACCAATATTTTTACGTGGAAAACCAAATGAGGGAAAACCATAGTGAGAGTTAATTTATAATATAAAAGCTCACTTCTTAAAAAAATTTACAATGTAGTTTAACTCTCATTGCCCATAGACTTGGACACGTTGAACTAAAGAAAACTTTAGGGGAAAGTTACAAAGGAATTGATGAGGCTCACTATCGTAGAGTAGGGTACATGAAAATTATGATAAGAAAACTAATACTTGAACTATTAGATGAGGCATCTGACTCATCCTAACATTACATTTACTTTTTCACACATTTACATCTTCATACAGATTTCACACACTTCATGTTTATCATTTTACTTAATCCACATCCAAATCATCCACCACACTTCAAAAATTATTTTTCCTTCTATAAATATCCTCTGCAAAAATACAAAAATTCTAATTAGGTCATCTCCAAGATGATCCTTAGATGTAACAAATGATATTGCACAAGTCGACATCAAAATATATCCAAAGTGAAATAACTTTGATTACATATTAGCACACACTATGTTGATTCCTAAGGGAATCTCCACACGTTCTCCAAAATAATATTAACCAATCAGGGTCAACCTTAAATGAATTAAACAAGTCATGTTAGTTTGATTAGTACATGTACCATCAATATTTTTATTGCTTGACTTCACACCACTAGGAAGATAAAAAAAACACCATGCGATCAAGATCTGAATAATGTAGGTAATCTTCAATATCCCTACAACCTCTTCTAGAGATATTTTATCATTAATTTTTTTGGTGTAGCTAAAGAGGCTTATTGAAAATGTAGAAATAGAGCATAGACCTGCTTCTCAGTCATGTCCTCAAAGTTGCAAGACCAAACCTACATCTCTGGAGGAATGTAGATCATTCCAACTAGCCTTTATCATTGTATTACACTATTCGGGAACAAACCGGAATGTTGCCAACTATAACTTTGACTGCAAAAAATGTGAAGATTTGATTTCCTAGATATAATATATACATAGCATGGAAATAATTTCATTTTAACCGCAAGAAAAAATCTTGCACAACAGATGGATGTGAGCCAAAAAGATAGGATAGTACCATAGGGTATACAAAGTTAGTGCCATAGCCAATTTTTTACAACATGCGGTACATGAACCTAGAATGATATCAAGGTCAACATAGTGTAGACTCATTGGGAAATGAGTGTCATCCTCCACACCATACTTATATCACCATTATTCCTTATACTACCCTGCAAGCATGCATCAACTCATATCCACTTATGCAATAACTAACTCTAGAGTATGTGCATACTTCAATAACACATCTTGACATCAATGACAACCCAAATAGAGTTGACATCAATGACAACCCAAATAGGGTTTACATCAATGACAACACTTATTTCCAACAATCTCCCCCTTTTTCTTTGATGGAAACATGCATATGCTTCTCTCCCTCTTTGAAATCAAGGGAAAAGGGCATGATGTCATCTTATTTATAATATCCTAAAATTGTGTGAGCTCTCACTTACTATATACTTGGGCCCTGAGATAGAGATTCCCCAAAATGGATGCTATGTATAGGAATAGGTTCAAAAACCAAAAATATACTACAAACTTCTACAAAGATCATTACAAGGACAAAATTGTATTACTTACATCTTTGCATCATCCTTGGAAGGATATCATAAATCCCATTAGACATTCTACTTGGGTGTCTAATTTAGTACTAGTTAGAAAGAAGAATTGTGCTATCAGGTTATTTGTGGATTTTAGAAATCCTAACATATCATCATTAAAGGATAACTACCCATTGCCAAAAATGGAGGCAATGTTGCAAAAGGTCACTGGTTGTGAACTACTGTCAATGATGGATGGATTTTTTGGTTACAACCAAGTGAAGGTCAAGGAGTCAGAGTAATATAAGACAACTTTTACAACTCCTTGGGGGACATATGTGTATGTAAAGGTGCCTTTTGGCTTGAATAATGAGGGTGCTACCTTCCAAAGAGCTATGGATGTAGCCTTTTATGATTTCATTGATATTTTCATGGTAGTGTACCAAGATGATCTTACTACTTACTCCAAAAAGGAAGAAGAACATTGTATGCATTTGGAGAAGATATTTATTAGAGCATTGGAGTATGGGATTCCACTCAATCTCAAGAAGTGTACCTTTAGAGTTATAGAAGTGAAAATGTTGGGGAATATAGTCTCCAATGAGGGAGTGAGGATTTACCCTGAAAGAGTGGCTATGATAAACAAGATACCACATCCAAAAAGTGTGAAGGGCATCCAATCATTCTTTAGGTAGGTAAATTTTTTAAGAAGGTTTATGATTTTTTTTGTAGAGATCACAAGAATGATCTCAAAGATGTTGAAAAAATGAGAGAAAAAAGTATGGGGTGATGATCCAACTAAGGCTTTCACAAGCATAAAACAGGCAATTAAGGAGGCACCAATCTTGAAGTTTCCTAACTTTTCAAAACCTTTCCCACTATTTTCCTTTGCCTTATTTCACACTATTATTGCAATACTTTTACAAAATAATGAAGAAGGGTATGAACAAACTATTTCCTGTTTGAAGTAAATCCTTACAAGCTTCAAAGTTAAAATATGATATGACTGAGAAGCAGGTCTATGCTCTAGTAAAGGTAGTAATTTTTTTTAGGACATATCTCGTTGGTGTAATAATTGTTGCATATTTACCTACTATTGTAGTCAAGGATATATTCACACAGTAGGAAGCCCTAGGAAGAAGATGATGATGGATAAATAGAGTGCAAGAATTCAACATTGACATACAAATTACCGAGTTGGTCAAAGGACAAGGATTGGAAAAATTGATGGTAGAGACTAACTTGGAAGTAAATTAGATCAATCATGTTGAAGAGACATATGTGTCTCCCATATGTGACATGCATAATTCAAAGGTACAAACATGTATTCTATTTGTAAAACATGTCATTCCCCGAGTGGATGACTGACAACCAAAAGAGAACACTTAAACTGTAGGCCATAAAGTATGTTATCATTGACAATGAGTTCTGGTGGAGAAATATGGATGGAATACTATTGAAATGTGTCAATGGTGAACAAGCCTTAGATATTTTTACAAAGATGCATTATGGTGTTTGTGGTGGCCACTACATGGCCAAAACTACTACACGCAAACTTTTAAGAGCATGGTTTTGGTAGCCAACATTGTTTAAAGATGCATAAAAATTGGTAAGGGCATGTGATGCATGTGAAAGATTCTCAGGGAAGTTGAATTTTTCAAGAAACTTTCTCCTTAGACCAATAATAGTTCAAGCACCATTCCAACAATGGGGAATATATTTTATTGGAGAAATTGTAGAAAAATCCAGTGGTGGACACTCATGGATTTTGGTAGCCACATACTACATAAAATGAGTTGAAGCCATTCCTACAAGGAAGGCTACTAGTAAAGTGGTGATGGATTTTTTAATGAACAACATTCTAACCAGATTGGTGTTCCTGAGAAGATAATATCTGATAATGCAATGTGCTTTAGGTTAGATGAGTTTATTGACTTGTGCAATAAATATGGAATCTTAGTTTCATACTCATCCCCTATCACCCACAAGGAAATGGACAAGTAGAGTCCAGTAATAAAAGCCTAATGAATATCATCAAAAGGTTTATTGAAAAGAAAAAAAGGCTTGGGATTCAAAGTTGAGACAAGACCTTTGGGCTGATAGAGTTACAATAAAAAAGGCAACATGACAATCTCCATTTGATTTGGTTTATGGTCTTGAGACTAGGATGACAACCAACAACTTGCTACAAGTGTACAAGTTTATTCAAGAATATGGAAATGACATCTTAGAAGATATGTAGTAGAGAATTAATTCTTTGATAGAGTTAGATGAAATAATAAGGGATGCCTAGTAGAGAAACATGAAAGTGCAATTGTAGGTAAAAATCTTATATGACAAAAAATCTTCTTCCAAAAAGTTTGAAGTTGGAAACATGGTGTTAATCTGGAATGCCAGAGCTCAAGAAAAAGGAAAGAATGGAATATTTGATTCTCTATGGTTGGGCCCTTATTTTATTAGTAACACTCATGGAGAAGATTCTTACTTCCTTCAAAATCTAATTGGTGAACTTTTGGAATTGCTAGTACATGGAAAATTCTTGAAGCCATACTTCACACAGGGTATGTTAATTTCCATGTGTATTGTATTTTATGTATTTTCTTTATATTGGGTTTGGTTTTCTCACCTTGTTTGGGTGTCCTTCTGGTTTTCTCTTCATGTTCTAGTCTGCTTCACCATGAGATTCATGGGATCTCATTATGCTCCTGCTAAACAAATGTCCCCAAAAAGAGCCACTAATAGGACTTATGGATTTTTTTATGTTTCTACTCATTCATTACAAAATTTTGAGTGTTTTGATGGTCATGTGCAAGATAGGATTTATCTTATCCTATGTCTAGGGTTCACCATAGGGCTAAAACCCTCTTTAAACCCTAATAGTTCAATTCCTTAGACATTTTTTCTATTTTCTCATTGACCTATGCTAGGTGGTTATCAGTTCTTTAAGCCATTAAAATAATAAGTATACTGGCCCCTGAGTCCTAGTCTTCCTAGTCACCTCCCCTTTTAAAATATTTGTTAAATATTTTCCTGTGGGGTCATAAAATATTTCACTCTAAATCTAATGTCTTAACCCCTAGGTCTATTTTAAATTTATGTCTAAAATCATTCATCGATCTAGTGAATGGACCTTCCTAAGTCATAACTTGAAGCACATGCTAAAATTTTTCCTTAAGTCAAGTGTTTCTTGGTTCCAAAATACCATGTGTTCATTCCTTATTGGTCCCCGCTAGCCCACACTACATAAAATATTGAATAAAAAGTATGTGTGGTGGTGTAGGAGAGCACGTCGTGTTCAACTTGTACAGTGATCTATAGTGGGATTTGGAAAGCTTTTGGCAGCCCTCATGATCTAAAGGTTCTAAGGGTGCCATGTGGCACCATCCTGACCATTCCTCACCATTCTGTGGGGGAACATCTATGAAGACCTTGACTTACCACGGGGGTGTGGGAAGATGCCAAGTGGAAAGATCTCATTCACTCTATGGAGAATTAAAGAAAATTGAATATAGTTTCACTAAGTATGGAGACATGGAAGGGAAAATAAAAGTTGTGTATATTAAGACACATGACAACATTTTGGTGGAGTATAAGATGTTTTAATATTGATCGTCCAAGTTGCAAAAGAATATGCACGTGATGAAAATTTTCCTAAGTATAGGAAATGCATGGGGAGGTTAACCAATGCACATATTGGACATGTCGCAAGATCTAGAGGCCTTCCCCACCATTCTGCATGGCTTGATATGTTTCCCAATACATGAGTGCAGGGATGTAGAAATATGACACGTGGACTATGCCGACACTTCCAAAGGTGGTGGGGACCAAGGTGACATGTGAAGAGCTTTTCCACATGGTAGAATTCTATTGGCCAATGCTATTTTTAGAGCCAAATTTTTTTGACTTCATCAAAGTAGTGTGATCAAATAGATTAGCTAGCAATCAACAACCAATATTCAAAATTGAAGAAATAGGTAGATGGAACCATTCTAGTTTGTGTGAGTGAAGAGTAATGGTGGACAAGATGCCATAGAGCCTGAATTTACTACCTTTTCCATAAAAGATTATTTTAAAGCACATTTCCAAATGAACAAGGCATTCTGAATCATCTGAAGATCAAATTATGTGAAGTTTGATCTCTCTGCAACAAGAAATTAAGGTTTTCACCATCTACGCACCTATAAGTTCATTTTTCTCAAAGCTTGCTTAATTTTTGCAAAAATTACATGCAATTGCTAGTTTTAAGTCTGAAACTACATTCTAAGGTTGTCATAGTGTTTTAATTTCATTACTTTCATTCAAGTGTTCATAAATTAGCCCTAGTTTCATTTTTCAATTGTGTCAAAACCCTTAAATTTCTAGTTAAACCATAAAATCATTACAAGAACCCTAAAATTTTCTAAATTTCCATCAAAATATCACCTCCTAAAGCACAATCCTCTGGTTTCACCCCAAAAGTCATCCATGATGACCTTCTAGCCTAATTTCCTGGTTCAACAAATGATAGGGTCCCCAACAAAATAAAATTATAGGGCCTGAGAATTGATAAGGGCTTGGTTGAAATGTATTATGGTGTTGGGGATGCGGAGATGAAAATTTCTGGCTAGGAGCTTTTCTTCAAGTACTGGTATAAGAAGAGGAATTCCTTGGTCCCAAGCTACAATTGTTGGAATCTAGATTTAGGAAAATTAGCCATCCCAATTGTATACCTTGGTATTGACATGCTCAAAGCAATAGTGGCCAATTATGATGTGAATGTCAGAATTGTAAGGACACACATGGTGGTTAAAATGATAAAATTAGATAAATAGTCAATCATTGATGTTTTCAATCCAAACCCTAATTCCAATAAACCCATCAACCTTAAAGATTTGAAAAGAACATATAAGAAAAACAAAAGTACCTATAGGGTTTTGATGCTACCAAAGTTCTGGGTGAAAGATAAAAACATGAAAATGGTTAGAATCTCCCCTGCAGGTCAAGAACCTTTCTGAGTTGATAGTTTTGAGGGGTACTTTGTTAAAAACTACAATACACTCTACCAGGTTCTAGGGGTTGTTCCTTTGTGAAAGATGCTAATGGAATTTATGTTCATGGTAGAAAATATACAAAATTTGATGGTAAATGAATCATATGACTTTTCCACATACTTGTTAGATGCTATCCACAAGGGATTGGTACCTATAAATAATAGAGAAAAGGGAGTTATTTTCTAGTGGTACTCACTTCTATGCCATATTTTTTTGGCTTGAGGATGGAAGGATTTGAGTCTAGGATTAAAAATAATAATGAAGTATGAAAAGGGTATTGACCTCCCTAACTAGGTTTGGACACATTTATTGGATAGACAGTTCTCATAGTCAAGTTTTGGGGCATTCAAAAACTTATTTGTTGCAAAGGTAAAGTGTTATCTAAGAGGATAGGTGCCAATAATTCCTAAAGAATCTCATTATTTTCTAAAGCCAATGGAAAGAAGGCATGATCTAGGAATCAAGCATAATAGGGGTGATGTTATTGTGTATAGAGATTGTGCACCATTCTAAGGGTGTCTAGAACCAATGTAGCTCCACATGTTTTTCCAAGGTTTGTAACATTGAGAGTTGGTTTTCTTGAGGTAATTTGGTAGCTAGGATGGATTGAAGAAATTCATTTGGAAAATAAAAAGAAAGGTTCTATCTTCCCCTTGTTCATTGTGTTTTTTATATTTTTTTATGGGAAAGGAGGGATGGAAATAGGTTCCATATTTTATAAACCCTCTAAAGATAAAACCTTGCAGGGCTATACATTTCACCTTGAAGGATTTATTGGTGCTTTGAGATTAATAATTAATAGGTCAAAATGGGGATAAAACCTTAAAAAATGGCTCGATCATGGAGGTCCAACAGTCATATTCTTGACAGGGAACATGTTCTGCATGAAAGGGATCTGCATTATTTTCAAGGCTATGATAGCATGAATACTGATCATCAAGGGCCCATGAAAAACTACCAATGGCATGCAAGACAAAATAATGCTTCAGTCAGGCATATATTTCCCAAGCCAAATTGGAAACCCTTTCAGTCCAGGTGTTTGGTGCGTGCTAAGTAGCCTATTTTTGACCTATACGAAGATGATAGCGGTGTTTTGAGAGAGTGGGAAGATTTAAGAAATGGTAGAAAGCCAGAAAAAAATTCCTCACATATCAATAACCATTATGACAGAGCATAGGTAGATTTACAATCTCAAGCGAAAGGGGTTCAAATCAACTCTTCTAGCACTCCCCTCAATTCAAAGATTCTTCAAAACTTTGAAAAGACATGCAGCAAAAAATAAAATTAGGGTTTTTCTGGGGGAGAAAATAATGTGGAGGCCAATCACAAAATCAATAAGGTAGAAGGACACGAGAAATAGAATGTTTAGAGTCATTTGAAGTCTCAAAATGGGTTTTCTTCGAATACAAAGAAGGATAAGCCACAAGAAAACCCTAGTTGTTCATAGCTCAGTCGAGGGTTTTTAGAGGCAGGTTCTAAGGACAAATGCATTTAAAAAGATGTGGAGATATCAAACTTTCAAAGCAAAGGTGCTCCCTTCATTCCAAAATCTTGTGAGAATCTTCATGCACAAGCTGCTTCCAAAGATGGAGTTCATCCTCGCCTCATCAGAAAAATGTTTCTGTAAAGAAAAAATCAAAGAATAGAAGGAAAAAGGGTTTGAAGGGTTCATGGAATAGAGGAGCTCAGAAAAGTATTTGGAGACCCAAAGAGTTGAGATTGAATGATGCACAAAATCGTTCCTATATTCAACAGAAAGTGGGCACACAACATTTAGAAGATGATAAGATCATAAAACTCACATTTCCAGAGGAGATGCTTCATCCGCAAATCAAGATATTTTAGACAAAGCCCTAATTTGTAAGTTCTGGAATCTTAATCTACCCTTAAACGATTTAAAATATTTAATTTATGAAGATTGGGAGGGTGTGGAACAAGCTTTCTATTTGGATAATGAACAGGGCATTTTTGTTGTCATATTTGAGAGTAAAAAAAGTAAAGATTATATCTTTAGAGTAAATTCATGGGTATATCAAGGTTCAAGATTAACCATGCAACCCTGGATTCCAAAATTTAAAGCTAATTATTCCTCTTTCAAATTTGTCCCATTCTGGTTTCAAATGCCTACTCTTCCATTAGAATACAAGGAATTGAGGATTATTGAAGCAATATCAAATCAATTAGGAATATTTCTTATGCATGATAAATATTTCTTTAAAGATCCCTCAAAACCCATCAGAACTTGTGTTCTAATGGATGCAGGTAAAATAATTCTAGAACAAATTTTGTTGTCATCCAAATTTAGAAATTTGCATCAACAAATT
The DNA here is from genome assembly GCA_007258455.2 of Sequoia sempervirens. Taxonomy (NCBI): domain Eukaryota; kingdom Viridiplantae; phylum Streptophyta; class Pinopsida; order Cupressales; family Cupressaceae; genus Sequoia; species Sequoia sempervirens. The sequence goes on along the minus strand of VDFB02105785.1, from coordinate 135,096,680 downwards.
ATATTTGAATCCCCTGAATCTATCTGCTTCAATTGTCACACCTTGGGTCATTCTCATTCTCAATGTCCATTTGCAGATAGTTCATCACAATCTTCTCATTTGACTAATGCTAAAAGAAGGAATAATTTGATAAGAAAAAATCAAAATGAGCAACCCCATCTCGGCTCACTTTCCCTTAACAATAGCAATCAGCCTGTAGATCCTTATTGCAAGCATACTTTTCACAAGAGAAAATGGGTAGAGGTTTCTAATGATATGAGGATCCGTGCAAATCCTCGACCTCATAAAAAGGTTGCATTGAATATAATTGTGACAAATACTGTATGGAACTTAATGCACGATTTTACTACCCTTTCCCTTCATTTATACACCCCCATGGAACAAATATCGTCAGAGTATCAGGCATCTGAGATAGTCAATAAATTAATGTTTCAAGGCACAAAAGATTACTTTTCTATAGGGTCACTGGAAGATAGTTCGCAATTATATCATATGAACATCATGGAAAGTATTAACTCTATTAAAGAAAAAAAATGCTTGGCACTAACTATTTTCACACAGTCACCATCAGATCTTGAGCTTCAACTCTTACCTGATAAGCTGTTGTTTTTAGTTGGCTCAAACCTATTTGATGGAATAGCAGTGGAAGAGGGATTTTGGGAAGGAGATATGCCATTTGTTTCTTCCTTAGGAAAGATTTCTAAATTTTAGGAAATGGTCTCCAATGATATTAAGGAGACAAACATAATTATGGATGACTCTCTAACAGAATTAGAACATCAAATTTCTCATGAAATTTCACAAGCACTGAAATAAAATCATAAAAATGGAGATGACGGGAAAATGGTAACTACTAATGATACAATGATATCCCATTCTCCATTCTAGCCCATAGTTAAGAAATCACCCAGGAAGAGAGGTATAAAGTCAAACTTCACTAAAATGCAGGAACATATAGAATCATGGATGCAAAAAATAATCTTTAAATCTCTGTCAACTAAAAGGATCAGGAGAGCTTGCTTCTCTCCTCGGGCCCAATGAGGATCTCTTCATGGAACGTCAGGGGCATTAATGCCCCTGACAAGTGTGCTTGCATCAAGAAACTAATAGATGATTATGGAGAAGATATTTTTCTTCTTCAAGAAACCAAGACCTCAACATAAATGTTTGAATCTTCAATCAAGATATGGAAGAGATGGGCATCCACACACTCTCCAGCCCAAGAGGCTTGAGGAGGATTATTAGTTTTGTGGAATCCAAAATCCATTCAGGTCAAACCTCATAAAAATGAGTGCTCATGGCAACTTGTAGAAGTAACAAAATTTCATCTCCATTTTTGGTTAATAAATGTTTATGGTCCTACTTCTACATCTGACAAGAAAAAGTTGTGGGAGGAAATCTCTATGCAAATAGGTGTAATCCATAATGAAAAATTTATCATTGCGAGAGATTTTAATGCAATAACTTCATTAAAAGAAAAAAGTGGCAGGATTTTACCTCTACCCAGGGTAATGGTTGATTTTAGCCATTTTATTCTCACAAATGCTTTGAGAGACATTCAACCAGAATCTGGAAAGTTTACTTGAACCAAAAAAAGAAAAGGTTTCTCGCAAATAGTAGAAAGATTAGATAGATTCTTGGTGTCTCCAAATTGGTTCATATCTCCACATAGGTTAAAGTAAAACAAATTTCCATATCTGAGCTCTGATCACTATGCAATTTGTTTAGACATTTTAGATATTACTATCCCAAGGATAAAATCTTCATTCAAGTTTGAGATTATGTGGCAAAGGCATTCTAAATTTTTTGGAACTTCTTAAGCAATGGTGGGAAAATGCACCATATGAGGAGGGGACAAAAATGTTTCAATTTTATAGAAAGTTGATTCATTTGAAACATCAAATAAAGATTTGGAATAACCAGGTTTTCAGATTAAAAATTTCCATCAAAATGATTTAGTGTTTAAAGAGCTTACATTAGTGCATGAATGTATAATCCAAAATGGTCTTAATTCTAATATGTATGAAAAAAAAGTCATTGCAAGAAGAATGGGAAAAATCATGTGCAAGGGAAGAGGTATATTGGAGACAAAAGTCTCGAGAGCTCTAGTTAAAAGACGGTGACCAAAACATAAAATTCTTTCATGCTTCTGCACAGATAAAAATAGTGGATAAATCAATTCAAACAATTCAGGATTCAACCTCAGGAAATTGGTTAACAAAGGAAGAAGATATTAATAAAGAAGGCATTAATTTCTTTTCAGATCTTCTCACTGCCCCACATTCAACTGATGTTAATAGAATCAATAATGAAAATAACCTTCTGGAAAAAATTCTTCATCTAGTTATCAATGAAGATAATAATCTATTGTTGAGGCCTTATACTTTGGAGGAATTGAGACGTGGTGTTTTCATTTACACTAGAAAAAGCTCCTAGTCCTAATGGTTATACAACCTTGTTTTTTTAGAAATGTTGGGATTTCATATTTTTGGAACTCTTATGGGCACTAGAAGAGTCTAGGAGAACTAGAAGCATGCTTAAGAAATTCAATGTTACTAATATTGCAATTATTCCTAAAGTAAAAAAGCCTAAAACATTTTCTAAAGTTAGGCCACTTTCATTGTGCAATACATTTTATAAAATATTTATGAAAGAAATCTATCTAAGATTACAACCTCTCATTCCAAAGATCATATCTCTTGAACAAGGGGTTTTTGTGCCTAGGAGGGAAACTCATGAAGGAACAATTGTAGCTCATGAAGTGTTGTATTCAATATCAACATCAAAGCTACCTAATTTCATTGTCAAATTAGATATGATGAAGGCTTATGATAAGGTAAATTGGAAGTTTCTCAACAAGGTCTTGTTAAAATTTGGGTATGTGCAGGATCATCATAGAAAAAATAGGACCTTAAGTGACAAAAAATTCAGAAAAATCAAAGTTAGGCAACTTGACATAAAAATTTGAATAAGTTATCTATATTATTTCAAAAATATGTAAGAATAGAATTTGTAGAAAATTGAATGTAGTTTCTAAACTACTAGGTTTGTTTATAAAAAAAAAAATCTATTTGGTGAAAATTTGAAATTTCAATGCAGTGGTACTTAAATTTTAGGGAAAAAATAGGTAGGTGTTTGTCTGACCACCCTAACCACAATAAAATGATAATATTCTTTTATAATATTTTAGATATAAGTAGAGGACTCATGCCCCAATGTGATGCATTTTTTTTTTTCATTTTTTTCTAAGTAAATAATTAATTATGAATTTTTTACTACAAATTTTTAAAAAATATAAAGACTCAATGTCTGACCACCTTAACTTGGTCAAAACTTATGAATTTTTTTATTTATTTTTAATCCTATAGTATGCAAAGCATAGAATGTGACGCATGTTTTGGATTCAAAAAATGTGATACCATTTGAAAGCTATAGATGTTTTTCAATCAGCCTATTAATTAGGACTTTAGTCGTAATTTGAATAGAAAATGAATAATAATTACTTATTAAATTCAAATTAAAGCATAATTTATATTGGTGGAAAGATGAGAATCTCCTTTAAAAACCCTTTTTGTTTCATCAATTTTGGGTAAAAAAATAGTTGTCAGCCACATACCCATCATATTGCCACTTTTTGGCCCATCATGATCCTGCACATACCCATTTAGTTTTTGTTCTCAGTGGGGAAGATGGGTAATGTCATGTCTTTTCAGAGAAAAATTTTCAGTTATAATAAATGGAAATCCAATTGAATTTTTTAGTTCTACCCAAGGTGTTAGGCAAGGGGATCCCCTTTCTCCTTTCCTATTCATAATAATGGTTGAAGCCTTAAGCAGATATATTCTTTCAAGACATAGTCAGAATCTTTGGCAGGGTGTGCAAATTCCAAATACAACAATCTTAGTAACACACTCTCTTTTTGCTGATGATACTCTATTATTTAATAAATCATTAGTAACAAAAGCTAAGCAAGTCAAAGAAGTTTTAGATAAATATTCATCAGCCTCTGGTCAAAAGATAAATGCTGAAAAGTCAAAAGTTTATATCTTAAATCCTTTTGATGATTTGAAGAAGAAAATAGTTAATATTTTAGGTTTTCAAGAGGTTGAATTTCCTTCATCCTATTTGGGAATTCCTTTCTTCGAAGGATCAAACAAAGCCTCCTATTGGGACAAGGTCATTGATATATTAAAGTCAAAGATTATCATCTGGAAAGATAGATGGTTCTCACTGGCAGGCATAATTCTTCTAATTAAATCAGTCCTTTCCTCAATTCCCAATTATTTTTTAGTGGTCCTTAAAGCTCCTGCCTCTATTATCACTCAAATGAGTAGATCTTAATATCATTCCTATGGAAAGGTAATATCTATGATAAGAAAAATATACTACTAATCTCTTTAGAAAGCTTGGAAAAGGGAAAGAAGCATGGTGGGGCAGGTATTCATAATCTCAAGTGAAGAAACAAAGCTTTTGGAGCAAAACTTGCATGGAAAATGTACACTAATCCAGGTGCCAAATTGTCAAAAATATTGTAGGCCAAATATCCAGATAATGAAAATCCAACAAGAATATTTATAGTGGAAGATCCCTCAAAGGGGTCTGCTATATGGAACTTCATTATAAATTGCAGAAACCTTATTACAAAATATTCTTCTTGGGAAGTAAATGATAGGAGAAGTGTTAAATTTTGGGTAGATTCGTGGAATGGAAAGCCCCTGTTGCTAGCTAGTCATGACCTTCAAGAGATAAGTACAACTCTTTGTCAAGAGTGGGGTGAAAATTTTGTAGATTATATCCAATCTTCAAACCCTTTGATGGGTAAAGTAACTTGGAAAATTCCCCCATCCAATATGCTGACCAATCAACAATTTGATCTTTCCATCAAGAGCTTGAACGAAAGAATTGTTTACTTATCTTCAAAGCCAGATAGAATAGTTTGGTCAACATCAAAAGTAGGCTAATATTTTGTAAAGGAAGGTTATGCAGTGCTAGCAAAATCTAAATAATCCACTAAACCCCAATGTGCATTTGAATTTTGTTGGAACAATAAAGTTCTTTTGAAAGTGGGCAGTTTTGCATGCCTTACTTTACAGAAAATAATTTTAACCAGTGATCACCTAGTTAAGTTAAAGATTGCCGATCCTTTCAAATGCCCGTTATGTGAAGTGGATTTTAAAATAGTTGACCACTTGTTTGTGCAATTCATCATAGCCAACCAATGTTGGGAATTTATTAAAAACAAGTTATAGCTTTCATTTCCATTACCAAACTCCATTTGGGATCTTTTCCAAGCTTGGCCAATTTTTTATAGCTCTTCATTTTTTGCATGTATATGGCTCATTATCCTAGCTCTTGTAATTTGGAATATTTGGTGGGAGCATAACATGAGAATTTTTAGAAAAACTAAATCTCCATTAGAGTTGGTTCTTTTGAAAATTGAGAAAGCAATTTAAGAAGGGGTTAACACATGTTTCCAAAAAGAGAAATTTATCAATTCATCTTTTACAAGATGGGATAGCTATATTTTGCAAAATTGGAAACACATCAGATTTCCTTTTGATGGAATTCTTTTCAAAATAGATGTTACAAAGATAGATAGGTCATTTTTCAAATGGAATCCCCCTCAAAAGGATCTTGATAAATTGAATTTTGATGGAGCATCCAAGGGTAATCTAGGATTATCAGGAGCAAGAATTTGCTTCAGAAATGTAGCAGGGGTAGTATTGGTAGCTTTATCTTTTTATCTACTTAATGGAACAAATAAATATGTAGAGGCACAAGCCTTGTTATTAGGTTTGGAATTGGCAATACAATTGGGTTTCTCAAAGCTACATATTCAAGGGGATTCTTTAATAATTATTAATGCATTATGGGAAAGGAAAATACAAAACTGGAACTTGAACTATGTGCTAAATAAAGCATGGATGCTTCTAGATAAGCTTGAGTCTTCAGTTATTTCACATACCTATAGAGAAGGGAATACAATAGAAGATTTCCTAGCCAAGTTGGGAAGTGATAAAACTGAGATAAGGGAAATTCATGACTTAAATGATTTAAATGCATTTCCTCAACTGTTAGAATTAATTGAACAAGATGCTAAGGTCATGTAGAGAAAATTTCAAAGCTTCTTTGTTTGGGAAATCTGTTGGTTTCTAAGATTCCTTATTCCTTCATTTGTCGATGTATGGTTACATCATCATATGGCAATGTCATAATACAACATCATGGTTTTATTTCACCATGTGTTTGTAATGCTTCATTATGAAGATTGTAGGATGTACGGATTTGTGGTATCTAAGTACATTTCCCACACATATGATTTGGGAATTATGTACAAAGCATATCTCTTAGGATTTTTTTTGCAGTTCTTGATACTTATCAGCTAAGGTAAACACATATGTTAAGTAGGTTATCGTGGCACCTAAGTACTTCTTTCACATATTTGAATTAAGAAATCTATACAGGGCATATCTATTAAGAACTTTTTTTGCAGCTCTTGTAAGGATAACACGCTTGGGTATAACCTCCAAATTTGAAAGGCAAGTACTTTTCTATCTTTGATTGCCAGTTTGTGAGATCCAAAGTTATTCTTAATGTGTTTGGCTTTCGTAGATAGCCAAAGTTAAGCTTTTTCAGGCTTCTATTTAATGTTTTTAAAACAAGGTTTAAAATGTGTGGATGTTGCAATTGGTACAAAGCTGGTATTATATAAATATGCTCTCAGGAGTACTCGCAGCTAGTTTAAAACCTGAGAGTACCCACACGTGTTATCCTTGCAAGACTGCATTATCAAAAAAGGTTGTAAGAAGCAAGTTAAGTTTGTCTTTAAAATGTTTGTCCACTTGCTTTGTTTTCACAATTAATTTGGTGAGCTTGCAACTCTGTTGACTTTATTTTTTTGACTTGCTTTGTTTTCACTGTTCATCACTTCAGTGTGCTTGCAACTTACAGTTTTGTTTTGGCTAAGCTTGATTTAATGGAGTTTAAAGATTTTTGAGTATGAAACTTCAGGGCGCCAATTTTAATCAAGCCATGGGAAGAACATTTCTCAACCTACAATGAGAAAGAAGAACTACAAAGTGTGTTTAAAGTTAAATGTAAATCTGTGTTGGATTGCATAAAAGTCATCATAGGTGATGAATTATTGCATACATATTTACAGAGGATCATTTTTCCAACTAATCTTTTGTCTATTTTCTTATCAAAAATCTCTAATTTGGTTCAAAATTATAATGTTCTAAAGTGCATAGCTAATAAGTTTGTTATTAGCTCATATTTGGAAGATGATGCTTTGCTTCACAATGTTCATCAATATGATTTCACCCAGGGTGATGGTCTAGTGGGAGGTTTATTCCCAAGGAATTTCATCGTTTACAAAAAGAGATATGCATAAGTATTTCAAGGTATGCTTTTATCAACAATGCATGAAACCTCTACTCATATATATCAAGCTCTCAACAAGTACAGGTTTGCATTTTCGATGGAGGGAATAGATGAGTGTAAGAGAAAGTATCATGCAATTTATTTCTTGAGAAATCATACATGTGTTCATGATATACAATTTTCCAATGTTCCTCAAGCTGCAAAGGGAAAGTTTTTTTTTCGTTATGTTCCTAACATAAATAAATTAGTGCCATCCTATGATTATGTCTCAAAAGAAAAACAACTGATGAAAGAACAAAGCTCGGTAAATAGTCCACCAAGGGAAAGAAACAAGTCTACTTCATTTTGATTGGCCGGTTACCAAAATTGTTCATTTTTGGAAAAAGGTTAATGTTGTATAACTTGTAAAAGGTTTTGGGTTTGTTAATGTAATTGGGTCAGAAATAGTGGCTTTCTTATGTAATGGGGATTTCCATTTGTAATTGGGATTCCAATAGTAGTTTGTTATATAGCTGGGTCTTTAATGTAATGGGTGTTGTCCGAGTGAATTTTGTATGATGTAAAATAAGTTGGGAGGTCTTTGTAATCTAGTCATTATGTAAAGAGTTAGTCTATTACTCAAGCTATAATTGGGGTTTTTCTTCCTGGTTCTTTCCTGCCAATATGCTCGCCTGAACCAGGGTTTTGTATAACTATTATTTACTATTAATATAATTATAGTGGCTCACCACTTTTGCCTAAAAAATAAATTAATAGGTCAAAATATTTGCATGGAATTGATTATGTCAAGGATATAATCAGTAATAGATTTAAATTGAAATAAATTGAGGATAGAAGAGTGAAGTGGATTGCCTTTGAGAAAATTGAGACTTGGCAAAGTAGAAAAGGGATCCCAATTTCAAGGGAATTTATGTAGATATTGATGATCCACTTCTAAGAATTGAGGCAATATTACAAAAATTTGATAAAGTGGTTGGATATCTCAAAGAGCAGGAACAAGATAAGGGGAAAGCCCCCATGATAGAGGAAAGGCCCACTTACCAATGTCCCCCCCAAAAATCATATGTCCTCACTAGAAGACCTAAGGGGATTATGAGGAAAGAGTAGATAAAGTCCAATCCCACACAATTTGAGTCAAGAGCATCAACCCTTGTGTCTTAGGAACCCTTATCTCCACCCCAAAATATAATTGATATTGATTCACCTCCAAGGGAGTCCTCTCCAAAGAGGAGGAAGGTTGAGACAACTGGAATTGTGGATTACCCTTTAGATTATGATGATGAGGTCATTGTAACCACAAATGATATTTTTTATCACATTCCATCCCCATAGAGGGAGAATGATCTACCAACTCCAGACAATAGGGTTACCAAAGTAGTATTGATAACAGTTGACAATGTTGATGATGTTAGGGGCGAGGCTTACAAGAACTTTATGGATGGTGATGCATTTTTCAAGAGAAATGTGTTTAAGTAATTTGTTTGGAAAACCAAGAGCAATGAGTTTTAGAGGAAGTTAAATGAGGAAATGGCTAAATTCCTTGAGTAGCCAAGGGAGGTAATATCAACAAGATTGATTGCACAGATGAAATCTAGGAAAAAGAAAATGACCCTTAATGAGGGCAACAAACTTGTAAGGGAGAGTGGCATTCTCCTATTACTTGAGTGGTATATAGCATGTACTATAGGCCTTGATACAATGAGAAAAAGTGATGCTCAAGTATTCACCATTGAAGAGGAGGCATTATGTGCACTACAAGGATCAACTTTTAGCCCTAAGTGGGTACTCTAGGTATTTGTGAACTTGCACAAAACATAAATAAGCCCACACCTATAAAGATTGCAAGTGATTTAAGAGGTTGCAAACACTTCGGTAGTTGAAGTAGACACATTGGCTATAAATGTTGCCAAATTGAGCAAGGAAATAGCTAAATCATTACAAGAAAAGTATGATTATAAAACCAAGAAGTATAATGATTTGTTGATTGAGTATAATAAGGATAGGAAAAGGCTTGTAGAGTTGGAAATAATGGTTGAGATGTTGCAAAATCAGCAGCCTCAAATGCAAAAAGTGCAATGAATATATCCATTCCCTTCTTCACCCCCCCCACCTCAGTCTACAAAAATGGTTATTTATGATGAAAATAGAACATTGGTTCCAAGCACTTTTTTTGTTCCACAACCCAGATCAAGGATCAATAGAAAAGATTTGATTAAACAATAGAAGGAATATGCAGAGATATTATATCTCTAAGACAGATAAGTATGAAAATAATGTACTTATAATGACCAATGTATTAGAGTATTTGATGGAAAAACAATAAAAAGAGTGGAAATGTACATAATAACTATTCTTTAATGAAAACAACTATTGATATGTTTGAGAAGGATAGATCATAAGCTGTCCCATTAATGCAATTATGGGTGTCAAGGTTCAGTGCACTAGTTGGAATGATCAAGGGATCCAATCATGATCCAAATAAGCCAGAGAAATTTTCCCAACATACTGAATGCTGAAATCTATAACTAATTGTAAAGGAATGGTGGACCCCATGGAAAAAGGAATAAGGGAACTACTCCAAGAATTTGATGAAAGTGATCTTGGCCTTTTGCCAGACATTTTAGACAGTAATGGAGAAGTAAAAACATATGAGAATTGGAGATCTCAAATGGATAATTTTGTTGCTACTTAGGCTCTTCTCATTTTTTAGAATAATTCTATTGATATTTATTTAATGAAGAACAACATGGATAATCTATGGTTTACTAGCATATTTTTAGAGGATTTTGAAAGAGGAGAAAATCAAGTAGTGAAGAGGTATGACTCGTACAAAAATAAACTAGATGATTTTATATGGCATTCAAATGGCCATCGGAGGAATATTATGATGCCTGGGACACTAAATATAATGAGCTACCTAACTTGTAAAATTTTCAAGATGATGTGGAATTATTTGTCTCATATGCACACTTAGCACTTATAATTGCTACAACAACATCAACAAAATGAATTTTATCTTTTTGTACATCAGTGTCTTGTCTTCTTCTTCCAACTCACTATTCTTGGGTCTACACAATGAAAGAATAAAGAAAGGAGCGACAAAGACATCAACTATCAACATCATAAATTTTTTGAAAGGACAAATATTGTAACAAGTAAATATAATTGTATTTATCTTAGGAATATTCTATCCATGAGTACTTGTGCTCATGTTTTGAAATAAAAATATTAAATATCAAATGAAAATGTGGCATGTGTACTTGGCCCAAAGCTTGTTGCTCCCTTGTCTTATAAAAGGGAATTCAAGGCTATTTACATAGATCTTTTGGAAAATTTTGTAATGCAAAACATAGAGAAATAGAGTTTAAGTCTTATTCTAGGATATTGAGTTTGTATCTTTTGTAATTTGCAAGTTTTTCTTAACTATACCAACATTTTCTTGAATGCAATGGCATTTTTTTTACCATTTCTCTCCTACTATACATTTTATACAAATCATGAATTAAAATGATCAATGATATGCCATCTTATCGTCTTTGTCTTTCCATTGATGTATGTTCTTTATTTTAGCTATGATTCAAAGAATTGGTTAAATGATTGAATAAGAATTCATATTTGAATGAAGTAATGCAAGGATCTTGAAGCAAAATTGGTTAGGAATATTTGAGTACATTAATGTAAGGTATTTTTTTATAGCTCAATTTTTTTGTATGAGATACTATATAATTAAGCAACTTCAATCACATTTTTTCTATCTCTCTGCCCTAGGTTAAGGCATCGATCATCTGAATTTGAGTCTTAATTATAACTCTAAGATCAATTCAATCAAAGAACACTCACAATTTATACATTTTTTTTTGAGTTTTATGTTTCTTGAAGTTTCATATAAACTTCATGTTCTCTTGCTACAAATTGTATAAATGCTTTAAAGGATTTTTCAGATCCTAAGGTTTTCATAATCCTCAAAAAAAATCTATAGAGAACATATCTATTAATTTATAATGTTTACAATACAGGAGATCTTCATAACATTTTAAGGGACCAACCTCCTAGGTTTTACAAAGCCCAAAGTGTAGAGTGAAATTTATTCCAAAACTTTAACCTGTTCATTGGCCAATCCCTCCAAATAATTGATTATTAGAAATGGAAATCCTATAGATTGTTTGTGAGGTCTGGTTGGGAACTAAAAACAACCAACACCATCCATATCTTTTGATAGATCATATGTCTCAGCTAATTGAGTAATTTGTGAATTAATAGAGTCAATCTGAGCTTTGATGTTTTTGGTGGTGCTTGGCCATTTCAGACAAAATTGATAAATTGCAATGACTTCATCAACACAATTTTTGAATAATTTTAAATTTTCTCGCAATTTATTGTTTGCACTAGCACACTGGTCAACTACTTCAACCATTCTCTTATTAGTTACCTTTCTCAAGGCCTCTTTCTTTTCCTTTTTCTCAATGTGTGAATAATTATCCTTAAAATAATCCATTAATAACTTCATCTTCTATTCTAGAGGCAAGGAAGGCTCTATGTTTACTTTTGGAAAACCTTCCTAAATAATTTTCATTACATCCTCAATTAAACTAGCCTTCTTCATGTGTTCCTACAGAAACACTTTTCTTGTAGAGGCATGCAAAATATCACCAAGTTGTAGCTTATGGAGGGGAGAGATGTTTGATAAATCCTTTCCCCTCATGAGTGAGAATATGTAGAAGCTGGGGTGTTACCATAGGTTGAAACTATATCTACATCCCTAGTAGGTCCTTGTAAGAATTTGATGAAGAATATTCTTGACCTATAGAAGCATCTTGCTTCTTAGCTACCTTCTCCTCTATATCCTAAAATTTTTCAAGATTTTCCCCTTTCTTTTGTTCATCATTTCCTAAATTCCTTGGAGGGGGAACACCAACTTCACCTTGATTTTCTATGCTTTGTGCATCATTATTCACTGGAGGATTAGTCTCTTTATTTTTCTTACCAACAATCACATTTCCATAAAAAAATGATAGGTCTATGTAATGATTAGACACATCAAGTATATATGGATGAACTTGATCCTTAGAAGTCACCTTATCCATTGCCATTTCTTCTAGGATTTTGGTTGTATTTTCATTTGACTATTTCTCTTCTTCCTTTTCTATCTCCATACCGAAGACTAATTGCACTTCATGCAAACTGAAGATACCTTTTAATTCTTGCAATCTAGAGGGTCCTTGTACTTCTTTCTAACTAGATATGTTTTTCTCATTTGCATTTTATGAATTAGGTACTTGTGAATCAATAGCAACTTCATTGTGTAAAGCATTAATGATATTATTTTTGGCCTCTTCAATCTCATTCTATATCTTCCTTTTGAAAATTTCATCCAAGATCATTAGTAGATCTATTTTCGTTTTGGTTTAGAGCTCCTCAAATTATCTCTAGATAATCTTTTTCTTTTCTTTCTAGGATACAGAGACCCCAGACTTTTCAATTTCTTGTTGTTTCATTTCTTCATCCGCCTTGATAGCTTCTCTTCTCTTTATCAAAGCCTCAACAATGCTATCTAGAGGTTTGTTAACAATATCATTGAAGGGAATGTTCTACATGAGCATATATTCAATAACTTCCTTCTCAATTGTTTTCTTGTCTTCAAAAGGGACATCTAGATATAGCCCCATTATATCATCCAGTAGGTTATACTCAACAATTCCATTTAATATGGCCCCAAAATCAAGTGGTTTATGTATAACTAGAGGGGTTTTCTCAACGTTCTCTTTTGAAATCTTCTCCCCTTTCTTCTTTTGTGGGGACATATCTTCTTTTTCAATTTCTTCATCATTTGATTCTTCCTCATTTGTCTTATCTCTCTTTTCCTTTCATTTTGGCATGGCATGTCCATATTTAGTGGCCCTTTTCTGTGGAAGATTTGCAAATGTAGCTTTCCTTTTACTACTAATTTTTTGTGTAGAATTAGAGGGTTTTGGAGCTGATGCAACAATAGATGAAGATCTACCCGATCTCCTTAAACCCTGATTGGCTTCCAAAGGAATATATTTGAAATGGAAAATCCTTCAAGGATATCAAATGTAGTCATTTAAAAAGTAACCATTATCTTGTGGAGCTCACTTTATATGTTACCTTTGAATATCGTGGAGCACCAATCTCCTTAACCACTCTTTCCACTTTATTTTCACTAGCTTCTTCCCTCTGCTTCTAATAAATCTCATCCATAATTTCCTTATATGTACTAAATCTTTTTACTTTGGGTTCCTTAGTTTTTGACAACATAATATCTATATAAGCTTGTATAAACTCATTGTCAACCTCATAAGGAAACTTAAATATCCATGAGGTTCTAGGTTCCACTACTTCCATAAAACAATGATCCTTATTTATCATAAAATGTATCTCATTGTTATACTGCTAGAACAAACAAGATGGTATCCTATCACTTTTTTACATCTCATTTTGCAAATTCTTAAAAAATCCCCAATAGAGAGCAGTGGAAGTTTGCTCATTTTGAAATATTTTCAAATTTTATTTAATTAGTGTTTCTACTGGAGTGAATTTGTCCCATATTTTACCCTTAAAACTATGTATCTCATTCAAAAGAAGAAATTAAGGCATATGATGAAAGAACCAAACCTCAAATTATAATTAGTTTGTTTTTTTTTCCTCAGGTTCTCCATTATCTACTCTCTTAGCATCTCACTTAGATCAAAGTTGGCACCTTATTTTACCATTTTATGTGAGGTGTGAATTGTAGTGGCAGTGGTTGAACCCTCTCTATTTGTGAAGTATTTATTATATGAAATCCCCATTGATACATATTGAATTGGGATCAATGATATCATTAACTGTCAAGGATCTCTTATCAAATTTAGCACTGGTTAGCTCCATAACTATTTCATTCTTCATAGATTTTAGCATCGAGACTAGTCTGGAGGCACAAAGACCAATGACTACCCTAATTACATTTTTTTATCATGTATGGTTTTTCAAGCTAAATGAAATCCACATCAATGTAGCACAAGATAATTCTTACCCATTCCTTCCTTTCACAGAAGTCTGGAAAATCTTTCAAGATGTCCAACCCCTTTGTAACAATATTCACATACTCTAGCTTATATACTCCATTCTCATTTAGTGGCTCATACTGAACCACTTCAAAAGAAGAGGTATTTTTAATCTCATTCAACTAGGAATGGATGTAAATCCTTATATCCTCATAGTACATAACACCCATTAGAACTTTTGAAAATGTGTCATCTTTTTCCACCTCCATTTCTTTGAATAGAAACTTGTATTTGGGCCTTGGCCTTTCAAAAACATCAATGAAAATTGGTGTAGCCATGATACCACTTTCTAATACTAGGTTTTTACAAGAAAAAATAGAGAAATACCTAGAAAAACTATCATTGGGGTTTGCATGCACCACACTAAAAATCTTCTTCTCTTCCTTAGCACTTGCATACACTTGATATCTTTTGAATGAGATCAATTTTGATCAAATAGGAACTAAATATACCTCACACCAACCCTAGTTTATTTGCATTAAATGCAATACTTAGTTATTAGTAGTTTTTTGTTGTCTATGAGATCACAAAGATCCATAATATTTCATCACACTTCCATAGAGTGTATTTTCTCCAGAGCCTTGAGCAAATGTGTTCATGTCACGAATTACCATTATGCTAAGGACTTCAGAATCTCTTTCTTTATAGGGGTTTGAAAATATTTGCAATTGCTAATCCCCCTCAGCCAACTCTCTCTTTAGTTACCAATGGATTTGTCTGCACTATGTCGAGGTATAAATTCATTCTTTACTTCACTTTCTTCCTTATTCTACCATAATTTTTTCATTTGCATCTTTTTCTAACTAATGAAAGATTTATTTTGAGAATTAGAAGATCTTACACTCTTTCCCTTGCATATCCTTGCAATTTGACCTAGTTTATTACAATTGTAGTAGGTGATACTAGTTTGTAGAGCATAATTACTTCTTCTCACATTATATCTACAATCAACATCCTTATGACCAAACTTTTTGCATGAGTAGAAGTAATTATAGAAAGATTGAGAAGTCATAGCATTATTACTTATCACTTTAATTTTGTATTCATTAGCCTTATGACCACATTTATTGCAAGCATAATAGTAACCATGAAATGATTGAGAATTCATAGAATTGTACCTTAGAGGCCTAAATGAATTCTTATTCATCTTGCTTCTACATTCAACAACCTTATGACCAAAATTATTACAAGTATAACAATTACCATTGAACTTGGTAGGAGTTTTTTAGGAGAAAGTGTTGGAAACACAAGGGTAGACAACTAAGAGGGGCGGTGAAACAGTTGTCTTAGAAATTATACAAATTAAAATTATTAACCTTATTCTCAGATCTGATAAATAAACATGAAAGAATAAATCATCATCACATCATAAACACACATAACACCAAGATTTTTACATGGAAACCATGTTAGGGGAAAAACCATAGTGGAGGTTAGTCGACAAGATTATACCCTGTTAAAAGTATAAATGAATAAATGGGGAATGCACATGCATTCAGGCATACTGCCTAGAGCGCACTACTCAAATAAAAAAGTCTTACTGCCCAAGGAAGACTCACTATCTTACAAAAAATATTTGGATTACATCTGAAAGATTGAACTAAGAAAATAACATCTGCTAATTCCTAATTGCAGCTCTAGTTAAGCACATAAACAATTCTTCACACTCAACTTATGCCTTCAAATGATTAGAAAATTATTTGCACATAGGACTTGCACACTTCACACATTCACCATGCCTTCAAATGATAAAAAAATTACTCATATATATCCACAACCAAGAATAACATCATCTACATGTTGGCTTCAATAAAATATAAAATGAATACAAACAGTCAACCCAAAACATAAATAATTATCAATGTGAATCAACCAATGTTGGCCACAACATAGTGAGGACCCAAAACAACATCCTCAAACATGAAACACCTTAAGAAATTATTCCTCGAAGATCCACAACACACTACAATCACCATGTTGGGCAAGAACATGAAAAACATGAACACACAAAAGAAAATATTCAATCACGAGCACAACGATCAATGTGGACCAACAACATAGATAGAGAACAATCTAGAAACATCCACAAGAATCATGAATCACTATAGAAGGATCTACAACAAATCAGATTACCAGAATCATAACACCTTCTTTTAGGAACACCAATTAGAACAACTAAACGACTATCAGAACATAGATACTCATAACTCGATCAAATATTCATGCGAACCTCTAAAACTTCATGTGGATAAACTAGATATACTCGAAAAAAAACCCTTTAATCCATAACCTCTGATCATTAATATACTGAGCTAGCCAACATACTGAACTTCACTGTACCACCGATAACCTGCAACTTACTTTATTACAATTCTCTCAATATCCTCTACATATACAATCTCTAATGACATTAATGCTAATAGTGTTGACATCAATGAAAACCACATATCAGTAACATCCAACAAAAAATCTTCCTAAAGTTCTTCTTTTCGTTCCATATAGGAATGAATCCACCTTCTTTCTTGTTGTCTTGATTCATCTTTTCACCTCTAGAGGATGTCTCTTTAGGATTTTTAGTGTAGGATTTCTCCTCCCTTGCTTCAAACCATCCTAATTTGAATTTATCATACAAATTTTCAAATGCATTGATCATTGGACTTTTCCCTTTTTCAAAACCAAGTCTAGATTTCTCTTTAGATGGCTTTTGAGAGTTAATTAATTCATAAATAATTTCAAAACCTCCTTTAAGTTTTAGACCCTTGTCAATTTTCTATTTATATTTTTCAAGTTATTTTCTCATAGTAACAATCCCTTCTTCAAGGTTTGAACATTCAATAGTTCTATCATTTAGCTTGGTATTCAAAAACTCCTCAATCCTCTTGCTTTCTTCAACTTTAATTTTCAAATCAGATATTAGAACTTCAGCTTCTTTGACCGTCGTCTCATATCCATTTCCTCCTTCTATTTGAGCTTTCAATTTTCTAATCTCTTCTTTTGAGTCTTTATCTTTTTCCTTCAATTTGTCAATTTTCTCTTTCAATTTTTCCAACATGCACTTAAATTTGATATTTTACAATATTCCTTCATCTAGATCATTAAGAGCAGACCATAGTTCTCCTTTAAAATTAACTTCACAATCATATGGACTGATGTCCCAACCTTTAGGTTCTATTTCTTCTAGATATAGTTTTGGAATGAATACATCATTGATATTTTCTACAGACCCCATACATTCAAGTGTAGGATCTACTTCAAATATTAAGACTCTTAAAGTAGTTGGCTTTGATACAAAATTTTGAACACATTGTAGTGATGAGAGAGGGTGAATCAACACATTTTTAAAAATTAACCCTTCCCATTTGTAGATTAAACATCACATCACATAAAGTGAAAGAAGAGAAAAAAATAAAACATGCATCACAGGAGGACATCAAGAATTTTACATCGAAAATCCAATGAGGGAAAACCATAGTGAGAGTTAACTCACAATATATGAAGCTCACTACTTACAAATATTATAATGTTGTTTAAGTTTCACTGCCTATGGAATTTCAGACTAAGGTGTACATTCTTAGGGGAAAGATACAAGGACTTAATGAGACACAATATCTCAAAGCAGGATACATAAAAAATATAATGAAAACTATGAATATGAACTACTATAAAGAAGTATCCAACATATGCTAATGTTGCAGTTCCTTTTTTGCACAATTAATCCTTACCACTAACTTTACACACTTCATCTTCAAAATTCTACTCAATTCACACTACCTACTCAATTTTTTTCATGAAAAAATATTTTGATCTTCTATAAATATACTCCACAACATCTCAAAACCTTGATTATGTTGACTCCAAGATGACCTTTAGAAGAAACATATTATATCACACGGGTCAAATCCAAACATATACAATATAAAACTAAAAGGAGTTGAAAATAAACACACAAAATATTAGGACCAAAAACCATCTCAACACATTTTCCAAAGTAAGATTAATTAATCAGGACCAACGATAGATGAAGAAAACAATTTTTTCGGCCCAAACAATGGAAACACCACCAAAAACTGTTAAGTATCCAACTTTGCATCTCAAAAGAGAAGCCATTTAACCTTCATACAAAATAAGATGAAAAAATTTAGTACTCTCTTCAACCATTTCCTAAAGTATTTGATCATAATATGCTAGTGCAACTAAAGAAACCCACTGGAAATACAAGAACAGGGTATTCCAAACAAATTGTAGCAAATTTTTATTTGAAAATTGATATTGTGGAAAACCAAAATACAAAATACTATAGATTGATGTGCATTAAAATTTTTTAAACATGTCTTTAAAAATTCATAAACATGTCTTCAAAAATTCAGTGCCATCACTAAACTTCTAAAGGAATGAAAAGCATTCCAATGCACTTATATCAACACATTATACTATCAGAGTGTAGACTAGAACACTGTCACTTATAACTTTCACTGTAGAAGGTTTGATGAATTGAATCCTTGGATATAAAACCTTCACATCTCACCCATCGTATATTTTGAATTGCAATAAAAAATCTTGCATTGTGGAGGTGTTGATGCCAAAAAATGATAAGGTAACAGCCTTATGGGAAGCTTAGTTAATGGGGGGACCAATTGCACAAATCGTGTGACCTACGGGTTTTTAAAGAAACTGAATTATTTTGTATTTGGAGGTTTGGAATGGGAAAAGGAAGCAAATATAAAAAAATAAAGATCTAACTAAGGCGATGCACCAAGATGTAGATGTAGGCATGTTAAATCTATCTTGTGGATGAGATTTAAGGGCCCGTTCGACAATTTGCTAAGTCCAAGACATGGTCTAAATCATTAAACTTATATTGAAATCATAGAAGTTCTATAGATAAACTACTCATTATAGTATTGGCATAGTATAATGCTTGATCAAATAACTAAGAAATAGAAAGGAAAAACCATGTCATAGTCTGTGAGTCTTATACAATAATCTAAAAACAATACAAAAGACCTGGTGTCTTTTCACAATTTTTTTGTATATTCTAAACTCATTTTTGGAAGGAAGAAGTATATATAATAAAAAAATCCCACCGCTTGAAAGCTAGTAACAAAAAATATTCCTTCCTCACGAGCAATGATACCTAGAATAATGATTTCCTAAGGCCATTGCAACAAAAAAATATTTTCTCCATAGAACACAATCAACTTCGAGCCAGATGCATCCCCTGCAAATGATGGAAGTGGTCCAAGAATAACAACAAAACCTCGTGTGGACATATGTCACTCGCCCATGAAGTTAGTTAGGACACATGAAAATATGGCAAGGCTTGTTGCTCACTCTTTCCTTCCCTTCGATGAAATCCCTATGGAGAAGACACATGGAGAAGTCTTCATTGCTAGTGCTGATTGTGGGATCCACCAATAAGTGTACATGGAACGATGCTACGTCGCACGTGGATGAGGCTCGGTTGAGAAGTGAAGGAAGCAAGATTTTAAATGCTCATGCTACTGACATGTGGAAGCATGGCGGGGCATGCTAAAGAAACAAAGGAGGGAATCCTTGTGAAGAGTGCTTGGTAGACACATGGCGGCAATGGGCGAAGTCTTCAAAAAGGGTTGAGGAATATTCAAATGTATGGAGCGTGGGTGAAATCCAACCAAAATAGTATTAACTCGAATAGAGTTCAAGGTATATTTTTAAATCTAAAGCTTTTGGCAACTACCAGGGGAATTTTGCTTGCAAAACAAGAAACCCAAAAAATTCTAGTTCAAAGACTAGAGCCTTCTCCATTGCATGATGTAATCAGAGCTTTGAGAGAGCGGTTTGTAGAGGCAGCTAGTCGGCCTTGGATGGCATTGATATGTCATGTAGATTCTCTTGCAATTCATGCAGATCAATCACTTCTTTGAATGGTAGCTTCATGGATATGCTAGTCCTGGACTCGAGTTGAAAAAGTAGTTGTGCTATCTGATGAGTGATTCCCTCAATATCCTCAATAGTAGGGGGTTGATTGAAGCTCTAAAAAGTAGATACGTCCTACTACTTCTCCTCAATATTCATTGCAATCTACTCCACTGTGGCCACCGAATCATCAGAAAGAAATGAGAAGGGTAGACCCATTTGCATTAGCTGGGAGAATTTTTCCCGCATGTTGTTCATAGTTTGACCTAGTGTGGTAGTGCACTCGCTAGCATGGAGGATGGCTACATGGTAGCGGATGAACTCTTTTGCTATCTTGGCAACAACCTTCTGGTCCTCGATCCCCGTGCACACTAAGTCCTCATTTGGCACTGTGTACAACTTATCCAACAATTTTTTCACCTCAAGAACCTTCTCCACAATGAATTGTGGGAATCACTCAATCGTTCCATGAACCTCCCTACCTAAACTCATTGCCTTCGCCATGAAATAAAGTTTCAACTAAAGAGTCAGGTAGAAGGCCTTGACCTTTTCCCAGTATGAAATATATAGTCAATGGGCTACTTGAAGGAGGTCTGATTGGGCAATAGGGGGTTGGGTAGGATTCTTTAAAAGACTGATTTCTGCATCCCTCGATCTAATGTCCTACGTCAGTTCTACAATTTTCTTGTCTGCAATGGACAGTTGTTCCTACAAGGTTCTCAAATCGGCAAGCCATTTTTATTCGGCCTGGTTTTTGTTTATTGATCCCTTCTCAAGGGAAAGATTTACCTCTTGGATTTCCTTCTCAAATTGAGCCTGTTGGCCCTAGAAGTCTATGTCCTTTTTCTACATTCTTTGCTCTAATTGAGCACGTTGATGCTGAAACTCCTCATTCTTCCATTACATCTTCTACTTTTCCCAAGCCAACTAGTCCTGTGATTCTTGGTTTTTCTATTGTAGCTCGGAGATGAGGTTGGAATCTTGGGCTTAGAACTTTGAAAGTTTCTCCTGAAGTCTAGCCTGCTCTGCCTCCGCTTACTGTGACAAGCGTGCAAATTTGAAATCCCTTGCCTTGTCCTTCGCCAGTAGGACTTCAATGCTCTCCTTAATATTTTTTAGCTCCTCTTCCTTCTTCTTCAGTTCGCAACCAGACTTAAGGAAGTCAGTAGTCACCACTCACACTGTCTCCTGCATGAGTTGAACTTTATCCTATGGATGAGCCATGTGCAGATGAAACCCCATAGCATAGATGGTGTAGTCCTCAGATCGCATATCCCCTTGTGGTTTGATGATGGTTGGATCCATGGTTGCAAAATGCAGCAGTTCTTGAGCCTCATTGAAAAGTGTCTACACCTTTGGCTCAATCGGCCTTTTAGCATCCTTGTCCCTTTGCTTTTGGATCCTGATGGCCTATGCTTGTTTTGTTTTATCTCCCTCTGACAAAAATTTTGCTGGTGATCTAATCAGCTCACCTGCAAAGGGTGTACTGGGAGGAAGAGAAAAATGGAATGAGAGAGTAGTGGCTTTAACCAATTTCTTCTTCAGAAGGGAGACTGATTGTGGGGAGAATGGGGGAATATGCCAAGGCCCAATTTTTGAAGTAGCGGGAGGACTCATGAGAAGCAGTGGCAGTAGCAGAGACATAGCAGATTCCATCTATTGGGCGAACTGGTTCAGGGTTGATACAGTAGTAGCAAGAGGGGTATCAATGGTGGTTGTAGATTGGGCTCTGAAAAATGGTGGAAAGGACCATGGAGTAGTAAAGGTTGATTGTCCCACTTGGGAGAATTGGGAGAAACCTCTCGCAACCATTGCAGCATAAGTAGAGAAGGAAAGGCTGATACTTGAAGTGACGGGTGACACAAAGATAGCAAGAGGAACCAAAGATTGTGAAGCAAGAAAAGAGGGAACAAAAGATACCTAAGTTGTGGAGGACTCCAGTTCATGGCTCATATATGGGCTCTTGTGAATCCTCTCCAAAAACTACATCAGTGTGTTATGTTTTTTTTGGTGGGGAAATTTCCACCTCTATGACCTATAATGGTGGTTGTTGGGAAACTTTGGGTTTTTTCACGGCCCATGTGTGTGTCTGTCAGGATCCTGAATGTGATATATTCACTCGTAGCTTGGGAGTAGTTGTGCTAGGCTACACTGCTGCTTGTTTAGTTTTCTGTGTTGGGGCCGTCTTCACTTCCTTTTCCTTCTCCTTCCCCTTCCCTAGATACTTTTTAGCTTCCTCTGAGTCGACATCCTCATCATCACTTGGGTCAGTATCATCATGCATTGTGTTCCACAAAGTATCAAATTTATCATCTAGGTCTATGTCTTGGTAAGGAGTATTAGGGCATTGGATCTCTTGTTGGTAAACCCAAAAATCCCTAATCTTTTCCTCACTCTAGTTAAAATTCTTGACCAAATGATTTTGAAGGGTGGCCCCATTTGATACTTCTCATTAAAATTTTTTGAAGGGAAGTAGAATTTGAACCATGGAATCCTCCTATCCTCTGTAGGAATGTGAACCAGGTCAACCAATAGATCATCTTGATCCTCCAGTGGATTATGCTACTTTTCCCAGTAAGGTCGGGGGTTGTGAGTCACCTTGATGGATGCATTTGGTAAATCATTGTAGGAGTTGTACTACCATTTGTCACAAATCAACACTAGCCCATGATGAGCCAGCCTTGCTTCAAGTAGCTTATGTGTTTTCTTTTCTTCCATTACCACTATTTTTAAATTTAGAGGGCAAAAGAAGAATCCCTAGAAGAATCCCTTCTTTCCCTTTCCTCCACAAAAATTATTGTTAATAATTGACACTTTTCAGAACATCTCAAGGGCCAACACCCAATTTGTGATGCATGCCGGAAGCTAGAATGGTTCCTCGATAAAGCCAAGGATCCAAATGAATGTGAAATCCTCTCTGAGAAACCAATTACATTTCAGAGTGAAACTCTACATCCACCTAGTCTGGTCAATAGAAAGCTGATAAATATTTCCATCCTCGCTCAAGTCTTGTAGAATCAGAGTCAAGAAATAATCTAAGAATGCATAATAGTCATAAGTTGTGGAGAGGAGAGGATTCCATATAAAAACTGACCTTCTTATTCCCTTTTCATCAAAAATATCCAACCTCACATATTTTTTGAAGAAGTTAGGGTTCTGATGTAAACATAGGAAAAGTGATGCGAGAGGGTTGGGATCTCAAAAGATACACAAAGATTTAAGATTAACAAAGTTTTGTTCTTCAATCTCTCAACTAGACACCAACTTAGAAATAAGGCCTTCACCTTGCACTTAAGACCTATCTGCCTCCCTTGTGATTCCTAATCATTGAAATGATCTCAAAAGACTTGAACAAACTTGATTCAAATGGGTTTCAAGCCCTAACCCTCCATTTTATACAAAACTCTCTTTTGCTGCTCACATAGCCATCTAGCCTATTAGGCCTTTGGCAATGGATTTTTGACTTCTTCCTCAAATTTTGCAAATGAACCTCCAATATAATGATGGTTTCAGATGTGGATTGTGATGACAAACATCATGTCAACTCCTTGGCATCAATTGTTTCAGACAACCTCACTTCAAACCCTGCTGTTTCCTTAAAATTAGGCCTAATTAGCCCTATTTTACAAAGCAACCCCTCTTTAAATTTGTCCCCTGACCATGAAACTTTCAGCAGTCTCCTAAAATGACCCAAAACCAAGGAATCCAAGTTTCTAGCCCTCTATGACACCTCTATCATGCTCCAGCACAAACCCCTCCTCAGCTTGCCTCAAAAACTAGGGCTTCTTGAAAACTAACCCTCCAATCACTTCCAGAACTTTCTCATTGACTCTACACCATTAGGACAACATATTTAGTTGATCCAAACTCAAAAACATGCCCCTCATTAAGGCAGATCTTCTGCTGCTACACCCTAGCCTCCATCTTCAAGCACTTTTCCCTTTGACAACTTGGTGTACACCTTGATATTCTTCCTTCCTGCACATTAGTTGGTTAAATCTGTATGATACATGTTAGGAATGATCCATTTCACAGGTCACAGTAGCATTCTACCTTGAAATGGATCAATCATCCATGAAAATCACCAAAATTAGTGAAAAATCTGCACTTTTTTTAGGACAGTCAGCAAAAACGTGCAAGAATTGATCTATTTCCTTTATCAGAGCGTGTGATTGGTGTTAAAACATCTAAATACAAATTACCAAAGCATCCAAATGCAGAAAACTTCAATAAGATTCAATGGTTCATCAAAAAAACACAGAAAATTGCAAGAAAACAGATTTTTTTTTGTATTTTCTGAGAACAGTCCGTACAATGCCTTCACCAACCACCTAACCTCCGTAAAAATGATTATTTTAGGGTTATAAACCCATTCCCCAACTGATCCAACTGATTTGGATTAATTACATTGCTTAATTTACTCTAAAACTCTCAAAACCCCT
Source organism: Sequoia sempervirens (assembly GCA_007258455.2). Taxonomy (NCBI): domain Eukaryota; kingdom Viridiplantae; phylum Streptophyta; class Pinopsida; order Cupressales; family Cupressaceae; genus Sequoia; species Sequoia sempervirens. The sequence continues at coordinate 135,071,896 of VDFB02105785.1, read as the reverse complement.
TTTCCCGCCTAAACTAAAATTCAAAAATTTGAAATTACAAACTAGAGATTTATTAAAATCTATCACCTAAAAACCATTGGATATTCACTATCCAAGTTTATTTGACCTATTTAAGCATAATATCATTAATCAAAACCCCTAGAACCTAATTTTCCCTTACATTGCATTTTTAATCCAAATTCCTTATCAGGAACCTTGAAACTTTGAACATTCTCATTACACTCATTCAACCCAAATGCCATTATAGGCTCCAATACATCATAATTGATGCTTTGACATGATTGGAAGGTCCTCTTGACCCTTGCACTCTCCTGGTTCTTGACGTGCTCCTTGAAGGCCCTGGGTGCTCCTGCACCATTCTCCCCGGGAAAGAAAGAACTCTTGCCCCAAGAAGTGTCCCATGTGTTGCCACCAAAAGACCTTTTGCTCTCATGTGTTTTCATCTTCCAATGAGCAGGTATGTAGTCCCCCAAAGTCACTGTCTTTCTCTTCTGCCAATCTGCATTCTTGACATTCATCATGTGAGAGCCAAAAATCTGTTTTCTTTGTCCTTTTTGCTGCTTGAACTCAGTCTGATTTTGTGCCCTGTTTCTGCCTCTATTCCCCTGATTTCCTTGTGAAAAGATACCATCACTATCATGCTCAATTATAGGGCATTCAATGCCTCCAACCTTGATACTGTCCAAATCCCACAAATTCTGATTTTTAGGACTGTCTTCTTCACAACCCTGCTGCAACTTGTCTTTTTTCAACCTACCAATGTCTTCCCCTGTTTTACCCTGCTCATTTACCTGCAAATGCTTCTCAAAACAGATCATAAAACTTTCATTTGACTGCTCCAAAGGCAAAGGAACCAACTGATATTTAACATCTCCTTTGTGAACCAAATAGGTGTTAAGAAAACCATCATGCAATGTCCTTCTAACATACTGCCATGGCCTTCCCAAGATAATATGACCACAAGTCATTGGAATAACATCACAAAGCACTCTATCATGATATGAACCAATTGAGAAATCAACAAAAGCTCTCTTACCAATCTCTACATGCTGTCCTTGAGTTACCCAAGTGGCCTTGTAGGGAGTAGGATGATCAAAAGTTTCAATCCCTAGCTTGGTTACCATATCAACTGAAACTAAATTGCTATGTGACCCTGAATCTATAAGCAACCTGCATATCTTACCATGACTGAGACAATTTGTTTTGAAAATGGTTACCTTTGGTTCTTGATGAAGCCTTTCTCCTTGCTTGATCATGAGAAACTCACCATCAGTCACAGGGTCTGCCATGAGTGTTCTTGGTTCCTCCTTCTTATCTTCTTCTTCTTGCACCAAGGTAGCTCTCCTTTCTCTGCCTTTATCAGCTTGTTCCCACTTAGGACATTTGAAGGAAGGATGCCCTGGTTCATTGCAATTAAAACATCTGCCTGTGAATGGTCCTCTACCTTGTCCAAATCTGCCTCCTCCTCTTGGAGTGTATCCACCTCTTTGATCAGAAAATATCTCCTTACCCTTGTCATTGCTGCTTTTATCATTACTCCTTGTCCTTGCTCTCTATTACCTCTGCCCCTGTTTGAACTACCTCCTCTTCCACCATTGTTTGATCTTTCTTGCTTCCTTTTCACCTTTTCTTCTGCTCTAATGGCCAACTGAAAACATTCTCCCAATGTTCTTGGCAATTGCAAACCAATCTCATCTTGCAGATTGTACCTTAAGCCATTGATGTACCTGGCTATCTTCTCATCTTCTTCCTCATATCCTCCTCTAATACTAAGCTTGTGAAATTGCTCAGTATAGGACATCACATCCAAGTCCTTTTGCTTTAAATTCTGCCTCATCCTTTTCACATGAATGGTATAATCAGATGGTAGAAATTGCTCCTTGACCAAACTCTTCATCCTTGCCCATGTAGAGACCTTTGCCAATCCTCTAGCCATCCTATCATTCTGGAAACTTGTCCACCATGTCAATGCTGTGCCTCTCAACTTGGTTTTAGCAAACTTGACTTTCCTCTCTTCATCCATCTCCTCAAATTCAAAGTAGTTTTCCATGGCATCAAGCCATCCCAATACCTCTTCACTATCCATCTTCCCTTGATAGATAGGTAAGTCTATGTGACTCTTCCCTCCATGACCCTGTACTGCCTTCAATAACCTCACTAACCTCCTTTCCTCAGGGTCCTCTGTATCATCAACTTGCTGTTCCTGATTTACCCTCACATGCTCTTCATCCTCTTCATTGTTTTCTTGGTATTCTTGGTCTTCTCTCCTCCTACTCCTCTCAAGGTTATTGATCCTTGCCTGCATAGTGTCTCTCTCTCTTCTCCATTGTCTTTCTTCTCTTGCTCTTGCTGCTTCTTGTTCCCTTCTTTCTCTTCTCTCCCTCTCCAAGATCTCCTTCAACTCTTCCAACTCTCTTGCCAATTGGTTTTTTGGTGCCATTGCTACTTCTCCAATCCCTAAAGGACCTACTCACTGCTCTGATACCACTCTGATGCAGAGGGTCAGGGATCTCAAAAGATACACAAAGATTTAAGATTAACAAAGTTTTGTTCTTCAATCTCTCAACTAGACACCAACTTAGAAATAAGGCCTTCACCTTGCACTTAAGACCTATCTGCCTCCCTTGTGATTCCTAATCATTGAAATGATCTCAAAAGACTTGAACAAACTTGATTCAAATGGGTTTCAAGCCCTAACCCTCCATTTTATACAAAACTCTCTTTTGCTGCTCACATAGCCATCTAGCCTATTAGGCCTTTGGCAATGGATTTTTGACTTCTTCCTCAAATTTTGCAAATGAACCTCCAATCTAATGATGGTTTCAGATGTGGATTGTGATGAAAAACATCATGTCAACTCCTTGGCATCAATTGTTTCAGACAACCTCACTTCAAACCCTGCTGTTTCCTTAAAATTAGGCCTAATTAGCCCTATTTTACAAAGCAACCCCTCTTTAAATTTGTCCCCTGACCATGAAACTTTCAGCAGTCTCCTAAAATGACTCAAAACCAAGGAATCCAAGTTTTTAGCCCTCTATGACACCTCTATCACGCTCCAGCACAAACCCCTCCTCAGCTTGCCTCAAAAACTAGGGCTTCTTGAAAACTAACCCTCCAATCACTTCCAGAACTTTCTCATTGACTCTAAACCATTAGGACAACATATTTAGTTGATCCAAACTCAAAAACATGCCCCTCATTAAGGCAGATCTTCTGCTGCTACACCCTAGCCTCCATCTTCAAGCACTTTTCCCTTTGACAACTTGGTGTACACCTTGATATTCTTCCTTCCTGCACATTAGTTGGTTAAATCTGTATGATACATGTTAGGAATGATCCATTTCACAGGTCACAGCAGCATTCTACCTTGAAATGGATCAATCATCCATGAAAATCACCAAAATTAGTGAAAAATCTGCACTTTTTTTAGGACAGTCAGCAAAAACGTGCAAGAATTGATCTATTTCCTTTATCAGAGCATGTGATTGGTGTTAAAACATCTAAATACAAATTACCAAAGCATCCAAATGCAGAAAACTTCAATAAGATTCAATGGTTCATCAAAAAAACACAGAAAATTGCAAGAAAACAGAATTTTTTTTGTATTTTCTGAGAACAGTCCGTACAATGCCTTCACCAACCACCTAACCTCCGTAAAAATGATTATTTTAGGGTTATAAACCCATTCCCCAACTGATCCAACTGATTTGGATTAATTACATTGCTTAATTTACTCTAAAACTCTCAAAACCCCTTTTCCCACCTAAACTAAAATTCAAAAATTTGAAATTGCAAACTTAGAGATTTTATTAAAATCTATCACCTAAAAACTATTGGATATTCACTATCCAAGTTTATTTGACCTATTTAAGCATAATATCATTAATCAAAACCCCTAGAACCTAATTTTCCCTTACATTGCATTTTTAATCCAAATTCCTTATCAGGAACCTTGAAACTTTGAACATTCTCATTACACTCATTCAACCCAAATGCCATTATAGGCTCCAATACATCATAATTGATGCTTTGAAATGATTGGAAGGTCCTCTTGACCCTTGCACTCTCCTGGTTCTTGACGTGCTCCTTGAAGGCCCTGGGTGCTCCTGCACCACAAAGAGAAGGAAATTTGAACTTATGTTGTGTTTTGTATTCCTTTATTTGGCTCAGTATTTCCCCAACGATGACTTCTTTGAAGTCATACTAGAATAAGGAATGTTGCCTACTCAACTAAAACCCTAGACCCAGTTAAAACTCTTGAACATATTTGTCATTGTCCATGCTGCAAACAAAGGCCATCATTGAGAAGATATCCTACATGTCCACGGGGAATGCATTGTGCACTGCCAGAATTTGTTGTGGATTTTTCATATCTTCCCTAGGCCTTTTGGTTTCATTGTTATAAAATTATAGAGCAAGATTTCTACCTCTCCAATATTTGTCTCCTTTTCTTAGAGTGAATGAATCCATCATTTCTACTCTAGAGCCCCTTTTGATAGGAATGCATAGCATATCCCAGATAGCTTCCACACATATTACAACTCTCAGCTCCCAACCTTCAATGGTGTTGGTATCTGGTTTGAAATGCTTAATGCCCTTGTCGACTAGCTCTAGGAAATAATGCACAAAAGGGACCATATATTGTGGAAGCCCATTGAACCATTGCTTGTACACCAAAGAATCATGGTCACTATTCTTCTTCATTCTCTTGCAAGCCACCTCCCTAAGATTCTTAGGGTTCTTTTCAAGGACATGATCATGAATGTTATCTCATTCTTCCTTTGTTTGGCTTTGGTCCCTGTGATTTTTTTTCTTTTTCATAGCCCACATGTGAATCCACTTCGACATCTCTAGTATCCTAGGTGAAGTGTAAGAGGTATTTCTGAAAATATTGGCCATGGGTGCCACACACATGGAATCAAATAGGATTTGGGTCACCTCGCTTTGTGCTTTAATATGAGGATTTTGGGCCATTTTCCTTCTGTTGTGGATTTCTGTGATACTCAAACTTGTTGCAATTCACTTCGGCTCTTCAACACTTTTGCACTCAAAACTCTTTGCATTGGATAGCATACTCATGAAGCTTTTTACAATGTTAGCCTTTTGCATGCAATACTTAGCTATTTCTTCCTTGGAGTGGTAGACAATGATTGCCTTTTAGCATTAAATTCAGCATGTAATGCTAGCTCCTTTACTTGTGCGAAATAAATTTCTTGCCCTTTTGAAAAGACAAGAATTCATAATGACATTTAGTAATCATGTCTAACGGCATGATTTTCTTGGGAAATTGAGTCAGCGATTGAAGACGTATAAACCTTTCACATGCTTGGCAATTATTATCCTAAAAATAATGATTAAGCTAAATATGCAATGAGTACTTGAAAATATTTGAGTTCATCCTTGGAGTTTGAGAAGCACCTACAGTGTGACACATCAGCACCTGACCGTATGGATGATCACTTGGGAGTGCCACTAATTTTTGCTACTTAAAATTACCTCTTAATTTCACACGCAACAATTCATACATGGCAGACACAATAGGGTGGAAAATTCAAGCTGGCTGTTGGTGGGATTTTTGAGTTAGTACTCGATTAGCATCATGCTAATGGCACATAGATACCTCAGATATTTCTATGAATAGACCCCAAGACAACAACAAAATCACACTTAGAAATTGGGAAGAATTGGTATTGGTAGTCAGGTAGAATTAGCATTAGGTGGTTGGGTAGAACTAGCATCGTGAATACTCCCATTAGGTTGGTTAGCAATAAGTCATAGATGGCTTTCTTAGGTGAAATTTATAATAGGTGCTTGAAGTGAATGACAAAAAACAAGCATTCATTGGCTAGTATAGCAATGAAATGGGTGTTAGTCCAGGACTGTGTAGAGTATGAAGATAAGTATAGAGTCAATACCAATGTCTACTCTCACTTTGTTGCATCTTTGCTTGATATACAGGTTCCCAAGCCAATGATTCTATGTATGACACTGGAAATCTTCCTGAAGCACTATCTTGGTGGCCTTGGAGAGATTGTGGAAAATTTTGTGTATGGTCTAGGTATTCTGACGACGAGCAACCTCCAAAAACATATTGAAGAGGATGCAATGGTTCCATGGGTTTCATTTCTGAGCAGATTCTACATTCTAACACATGAAGAGCATCACCAGAGGTTCACTCATGCATGCCACTCCTTGTTGTGCTGCTACAATGTGGTGTTATTCTACAACGTAGAGTGGTAAACCAACTTTAGGGACTTGGTATATCCTCCTCCACTAGCCATTGTTGTTGTTGACGCCCCTACTATTGTTTATGATCTTACTGCTCCTGTTGATCCTACCGACGAAGCTATTCCATATGTTGTTGCCAAGGATGCTCTCGTTGCTACTATTTAAGACCCAAAACTTTTCATATGTTTTAAGAATCAATATATATTTGTATATACACCTTAAAAGGCTCTAAACGTATATATATATATATATATATATATATATATATATATATATATATATAACTGCATAATATATAGATATACTTTAAAAGTATGGCCTCAAAGCCATTTTGGAAGTGTAAAACCAAAGTATATAATTCTGTATATAATGAATATACAACTTTTATCAAATTGATTATCCATTTTGCTTCTTGTAATCCTACAATATGGGTTCCCTTTCATTTCTCTGCTTCTATGAGTACCTTTTTCAATTTCACACATGGGTTCATTTTAAATTTTCTGCATATGGGTTCATTTTCAATTTTTCGCATATGGGTTCATTTTCTGCTTCATGGGTTGCTTGGAAAGACTGGTTGAACAAAAAGAACATAAATGAAAATTTACAATAATTACATATTTACACAAGTAAAACAATTAATAAAGCTTAATTGAATAGTTTGAGGTGGACTCCGTTAACCTGAATCCCCAATGCCTCTTTCTCCATATTTTCTAATTCGAATGTGTTGTGTTGCTTGCATTGAATTATTCTAAAAGGGCCTTCCCACAGACTGTCGAATTTTCCATGTTGTCCAGGCTTCATGGAATTCTCATTGAACTTCAACACTAGGTCTCCGCATTTGAGGCCTTGATATGAGGTTTTCTTATCGAACCATCTTTTAACCACCTATTGGCAGTTAGACATGGTTGTTAGGGTCTTTTCTCTTTTTTCCTATACTTCCAACAACTCAGCCAACTGAACCTCCATAGCTCCATTTTCTTCAACCTCAAAGGATTTGAGCAATTGTAGTGTAGGAATCTCCATGTATATGGGAAATAGTGCTTCTTTTTTGTACACTAGCTCATATGGTGAAGTCTTGAGGACTTGCTTAGGAGTTATGTGGTCTGCCCAAAGCACTACCCAAAGGTTCTTATGCCATTATCTTTGGTGTTCTGACCTGATTCTTTTAAGGAGTCAGACTAAATTTTTATTAGTTGATTCGACTAGACCATTTCCCTGTAGGTAATAGTTTGAAGATGTTTTTAAGAATATGCCATGCATGAGTGCGAATTGGCATACCTTAGAGCCCAGGAAATCCTTAGCATTGTTGGAGATGATGGTCTTTGGCAGGCTGAATCTTGTTATCAGCTCTTCGAGGAAGTTCACAATCTTTTCCTCTATTGCATTCTTCAAGGGCTTGGCCTTAGTCCATTTGGTAAATTAGTCCATGGTCATGAGGATCCATTTTTTTTGGCGTTGCAAGTGGGATTGATCGTCTCAATAAAATCAAGGCCCCATTGTGTGAAGGGCTCATCAACTACTATCGGATTGAAAGGCATTGCATATTTTTTTCTTCTTCTTTCAAAGAATTGGCATTCTTTGCAGGATTTCACCAAAGAGTATGAGTCATTGAATATAGCATATGCCAGAAGTATCAGATACACGTGATTTTTATGGTGGTAGTCTTTGCACATAAATGTTCGCCCGCAGGACTACTGTGGAAAGTGTCAAGAATTCTCACTACTTGCTCTGCAGTGACACATTGCAATAGAACACCATTGAAGTTCCTTTTGAAAAGGACTCCTTCAATGAGTGCATATCCATTGTTCTGTAGTTTGTAGAATCTTCTCTTCTAAGTGTTGGAAATATATGCCTAAATCATCACAGGCTGTAAACTCTATTGTAGCCAATTCGGTGTGATATTTTTAATGTCTGGCTGACTAGCAGCTTTGACACATTGTGATTTGTATAGGTCATTGTGACCTTGCAGGATTCTTGCTGAATGCTTATACATTGGATTCATTGGGATAACCTTTGGTGGCTCAGTGAGAAGTCTTATCAAGTAATATCTCTGGCTGATAGGCCATTTTATCGTATATCGGGGAGATTCTTGGATGTTCGCAATGAGCTCTTACCGATATGAATGTCTCATCGATAGTATTTCACTTGGTGTCTTCAAGGTAACTTAGAGGTTTTGTTATAAACTCCTGGTGAAAATTGATTTATCTCACCGATAGTATACATCATTATAACATGAGATGGATCTATAAGAAGTCTTACCGATATGGATGTCTTGCCGACAATGTTTAGGTTGAAGTCATCGGAGTAGCTCAAGGTGATCGTTATGAAGTCTTGGTGACTTGTGGGGTCTTGCTGATAGTAGTATGGCTACGGAGTAACATAAGAGATCTCGGTGAAACCTCTTGGTGAAAGTTGAATGTCTTAGCAATAGATGGATACTGATGGAAATGCTAATGGCTCAGTATGACTTAGGACCTCGATATAAGGTCTTGGTGAAAGCGATGAGTCTCGCTGACTAGTGGATGCACTAGGATTAACATGAAGTATTCACTGTGAGGTCTTGGCGAAAAGACAAATGTCTTTCCAACTGTTCGGTGCTCGGTGTAACTTAAGAAGTCTCAGTGTAACCTCTTGGTGAGCGGTAAGTCTTTCCAATCGTTTGGATGCTTCGGTGTAACCTCTTGCTGAGTGGTAAGTCTTGTCGATAGCAATGTTGAAGTCAATGCAATGGTTGTAAGCTCAGTGAAACTGACCTTGCCAATGGAAAAATCTTGGCGATATCATATGCTAAGCTATGTGTGGCATCAGGGAGACACAGTTAGTGTCTCACTGATATTCCAACAAAGTTTGATTTCCTTTTGACGAAGTGAAGACTTCCTATGTGGTGTCACATGGACCAATCAAAGAAGCCGAATGGAAACTGTTGGAAGACAATTTGTTGAGGCAGTTCTGTGAGGAAGTTTGACAGACAGGGAATGACATGAATATAGTTTGAAGTTGTAGATGCTCGATGGTTCAGTTGGTTTGAAGAACAGTTGTTTGAACAGTTTGAATTGTATCAGAGTGATTTCTATTCTGTAAAGATTGTAATTTGAAGGTTCTTGTATGAGATTGATCATTGTGAAAGCTGTTGTAATCTGGCATCAAAAAGATAAGTCAGATCTTTGTATGTAATTATTTGTTACTCTAATACAAAGTGACTTCTCTTGTTGTGGTGGGTTTTTCTCCTGTAAGGGTTTTCCCACGTATATCTAGTGTTCATATGTGTGTGTCTAAATACTATATTTCTGCTATTTATTTCATGTGCATCTTAATTAGACTATAATTGTAATTTTAAAAGGTATCTCTGCATTCTTCCCTAAGGTTTTGACATTAGGAGAGTTGTTCTCACATCTAATTTTCCTTACAAGTGGTATCAGAGCCTGGCTAGTTGTGTTATCCTTGTGGGTATGTTGGATTTTTTAAGTCAATTTCTATTCAGTGGGAGTCTTGTAGAATTTTTTCAATTTCTAATTACAGATTGAGATGGCAAGCACATCAAGAAAGATTGAAATAGAGAAGTTCAATGGCAGTAATTTTGAGTTGTGGAAACTCAAAATGGAGGATCTTTTAGTGGATTGTGATATGTGGCTTGTTGTGTCTGGAACTAAACCTATAGACATGAAGCAAGAAGATTGGGACCTTGTAGATAGAAAGTCTAAGGGGCTGATAAGGCTCTGTTTGGTAGACTCTGTTCTTCTCAATGTGCATGAAGAGAAGACTGCATCTTCCTTGTAAAAGAGACTGGCATCTATTTATCAGGGGAAGTCCTTGGTGAATAAACTGTTCCTAAGGAAGAAGTTATAGTCTTTGAGAATGCAGGAAGGAGGGTCTATTGCTAATCATTTGAATGCATTTAACATGTTGATTGCACAGTTAACTTCTATTGGTGTAAAGACTAATGAAGAGGATCATTGTATGTTGATATTGTGTTCTTTGCCAGATTCATGGGATCACCTAGTGATACCTATTGGGAGTCAACATCTAGTTTTAAGATGGAGGGATGCTTCTTTGTTATTAGAAGAAATGAGAAGGAAATATTTGAGATAGGAGGAGGCCCTTGCTGTTAGGAGGAGTTAAAGAGAAAGGAAAGAAGAAGGACAGAAGTCCAAATCAAAATTAGAGGGGAGATCAAAGTCTCCGGCAAGAAGTCCAAGGTGAAGTGCTGGAACTATGGGCAACTTGGTCATGTCCGAAAGGATTATAAAGGAGGAGAAGAAGAAAGAAGAAGGGCTCTTCCAATAATGATTCTTCTCATAGTGATGGAGATGCCTTCATTGCAGCCTTTGGCTACACAGGCATCAAATATGTCTGGCTGATTGATTCTGGAGCATCTTTCCACATGACATCTCATAGAGACTGTTCAAAAAGTATGAAGAATACAATGGTGGAAAGGTGTACTTGGGAAGTGATTCAACTTTAGAGATTGTTGGTCGTGGATGAGTTAGAATTCAATTCCCTAATGACAGAGTGAAAGGAATCAATAATGCAATGCATATACTAGGTCTGGATCAAACTTACTTTCTATAAGTATGCTAAATGATATTGGAGTGCAAGTCACGTTCTCTAGAAATGGATGCAAGATGACTAGAGGCTCAATGGTGCTAGCAAGGGGTGCTCATATTGGTACCTTTACAAGCTGGATGCATTCTATTCAATGTAACAATGTCTCTGTAAAGTCACAAGGTTACTCCATGGAGGAAAAAGAGGGAAATGTTACTAATTGTGTAACTCTATGGAAGTTAAATTCCAGTAGAAAAGACTATGCTCTATGCATCATAGGCTTGGCACATTGGTAAAAGGTTTAAAAACCTTGAAGAATAAAAAATTGGTTGAGGGGCTGAAGATTGTAACCTTGAATGAATTTCCTATAACACAGATATATGAAAGAAACACCATGTTTTATTCCAACTCATAAATCTTCTCGTTCATTAGATTATATTCATTCTGATGTATTTGGTCTAGTGAATGTTCCTTCTCTATCTAAATCAAGATACTATGTATCATTCATTGATGATTATTCGAGAAGAAATTTTTTATTTTTTGAAAAGTAAACTTAAGTGTCACCAATTTAAGGAATTTAAAACCTTGTAGAAAATCTTGGAAGAAAATTAATGCTTAAGGACTGATAAATGGCAGGAATTTTGTCTGATGATTTCGAGGCATTAAAGACCATGGGATTGCATAAGACTACACCTTATACCCAAAATGTATGGAGTTTCAGAAAGGTTCAATAGGATAGTGAGAGAGCATGAAGTATGCTAAGTAGTGTTTTGGAGGAGAAATTTTGGGCTGAGGTTGTAGCTATTGCATGTTACTTGATTAATCATTCTCCAAATTCTGCTCTTGTTGAGAAAACACCTTTGGAAGCGTGGTCTAGTAAGAAGCCCTCTTTAAGACATATTCATGTTTTTGGCTGAGGTATATGCTCATGTGTCATATGAGAAAAGATATAAATTGGAGAACAAGGCTGTCAAATGTATTTTTATTGGCTATAGTGCTAGAATAAAAGGATACAAGCTTTGGAATACTAATACGGAGAAGGTTGTATACAACAGAAGTGTAATCTTTCGTGAGTTGAAACGTTCTACCTTGGATCTGTAGTAAGAGACAAAGTCAAAAAACAATAAGGATGTAGTTGGAATTCCTCCTACAACAGATAAAGAGGAATTGAAAATTCAAAATGTACCTGAAACTGAGGAGAGCTCAAGCAATTTTGAAAGTTCGGAAGAAGAAGAACCACCTCAACCTCAGTAAGTGAGGAGGTCAACCCATGAAAGAAAAGAACCTGATAGGTATGGGTTCTCTTTGATAGATTCTACTTGTGCCTATGCTTTAATTTCTAGCACTGATGAGCCTAGGACTGTAAAGGAGGCATTTAGAATGTCTGATTCAAACTCTTGGTTGGAAGCTATGAATGAAGAAATGGCATCATTAAAAAAGAATGAAACTTGGAGTTTGGTGCCCTTGCCTAAAGGCAGAAAAGTTGTTGGTTGTAAATGGGTACTTAAAAAGAAGATTGGTTTGAATGGTAGTGTGGAAAAATACAAGGCAAGATTGGTTGCAAAGGGTTATTCCCAGGTAGAGGGAATTGATTATGGGGAGATTTTTTCTCCTGTAGCTAAGCTGACGTCCATTAGATTTCTTTTATCACTTGCAGCAGCGTATGAATTAAAGGTCGAATAGATGGATGTGAAGACAACATTTCTTCATGGTGATCTTGAAGAAGAAATCTATATGCCCCAGCTTGAGCACTTTTTTGAAAAAGCTAAAGAGAAACTAGTTTGCAAGTTGAAAAAGTCTTTGTATGGGTTAAAGCAGTCACCTAGAATGTGGTACCATAAATTTGATACTTTTGTATTATCTTTGGGACTTGTGAGATGAAAATCTAATCATTGTGTTTATTATAAAGCTGAAAGTGATCAAGTTCTTATTATTACTCTCTATGTTGATGATATGTTGTTCATAGGCAATAGTAAGCTAATAATTTTTGATCTTAAGTCTCTCTAGTTGTTTGCTAAGTTTGAAATGAAAGATCTTGGTGTAGCAAGGTATATTCTTGGGATGGAGATAACTAGGGTCAGGAATAGTAGAAAGCTTTGGCTCAATTAGAGTAAGTATATAAAGACTGTTCTAGAGATATTTTGCATGAATGATTGCAAGTAGCTAGTTGTTCCAGTTTTGCATGGAACGAAGCTATCTATTAAAGACTGTCCAAAATATCCTACTGAGATGGAGGACATGACTAGTGTACCCTATGCTAGTCCAGTTGGAAGTCTCATCTATGCAATGGTCTATACAAGGCCAGACATTGCCCAAGTAGTGGGAGTACTTGGTTTATGGCTAATCCTGGAAGGACACATTGGGATGCTGTGAAAAGAGTTTTCAGATATTTGAAGGGAACTTCAGATTTTTCTTTGTGTTACCATGGGAACTTGCTTGAATCATAGAGGACTCTTAGTATTCGAGGATATGTGGATTCTGATTGGGTAGGGGACATTGACAGTAGGAGGTCCACCAGTGGATATACTTTCATGTTGAATGGTGGTGCAGTGAGTTGGATGAGTAAGCGGCAGGCTGTAGTTGCTTTGTCCACTACAGAGGCTAAATACATGGCAGCTACACATGCTTGTAAAGAAGCAGTTTGGTTAAAACGTTTGTGTTCTAACATTGGTTTTGATGCAGGGAAAATATCTATTTTTTGTGATAGTCAGAGTGCAATTTGTTTGGAAAAGAATCCTACTTTCCATGCTAGGATGAAACATATATATGTACAATACCACTTTGTATGAGATATGGTGGAGGATGGAAAGGTCAGTTTGGAAAAGGTTGATACTTTGGAGAATGTTGCAGATGCATTGATGAAGCTAGTGAGCACAGACAAGTTCAAGTGGTGCCAATTTGATGGGCCTCAGTTGCCATGATTTTCAGTAAGTTTTTTTGTGCTCTGGAGGTGCTTGTGTGATCTTCGTCAAGTGGGAGATTGTTGGAAATATATTCCTAAATCATCACAGGCTGTAACCTCTATTGGAGCCAAGTCAGTGTGATATTGTTAATGTCTAGCCAACTAGTAGCTTTGACACATTGTGATTTGTACAAGTCGCTGTGACCTTGTAGGAGTCTCGCCAAATGCTTATACATTGGAGTCATCAGGATAACCTTTGGTGGCTCAGTGAGAGGTCTTATCGAGTAATATCTCTGGCCAACAAGCTATCTATTGTATATTGGGGAGAGTCTTGGATGTTCGCTATGAGCTCTTACCGATATGATTGTCTCACCAATAGTATTTCACTTGGTGTCTTCGCGGTAACTCAGAGGTTTTGTTATAAACTCCTGGCGATAATTTCTATATGCCAACATAGCTTGATTTCCTTTTGACTGAGTGAAGACTTCCTACGTGGCATTGCGTGGACCAATCAGAGAATCTGAATGGAAATCGTTGGAAGACAGTTCATTGAGGCATTTCTGTGAGGAAGTTCGACAGACAGGGAATGACATGAATATAGTTTGAAGTTGTAGATGCTCGATGGTTCAGTTGGTTCGAAGAACAGTTGTGTGAACAATTCAAATTTTATTAGAGTGATTTCTATTTTATAAAGATTGTAACTTGAAGGTTCCTGTATGAGATTGATCATTGTGAAAGCTGCTATAATTTGGCATCAGAAAGATAAGTCAAAACTCTGTATGTAATTATTTGTTACTGTAATACAAAGTGACTTCTCTTGGTGTGGTGGGTTTTTCTCCCGTAAGGGTTTTCCCACATATATATGGTGCTCATATGTGTGTGTCTAAATATGCTATTTCTGCTATTTATTTCATGTGCATCTTAATTGGATTGTAATTTTAATTTTAAAAGGTATCTCTTTATTCTTCCCTGAGGTTTTGACGTTAGGAGAGTTGTTTCCACATCTAATTTTCCCTACACTGAGAAGGAAGGCCCGGCATATATTTTTTAGTATGCATGAATCTTACTCTGTCTGCTATCGAGTAGCCTTCAGACTTGGGTTCATTTGTTAGAACAATTTCAGGTTTCACTTCTTTAGCTGCCATTTCTTCGTCATGCGCTAAATATTTGCACAGTCCTCTTCCTTAGATAGTCTTTGGAGGCTTGAATTCAATTTCATATTCAAGGATCTTAGTGATCCAATTGGCCCTCTTTTTGGTGATTTCTCCTTCCATGATATACTCACACACACTATAATGCATGACATATACAATCACATTGTTGCAAGATATGAGGTGTTGAAACTTCTTAAGTCTCTTAACAATGGAGAATGCTTGACTTTCAATGAAGTTGTAGTTTGTCTCATAATCCATTAAGGTCCAAGAGTGAAATGCTATTGGATGTTCTCCCTTTCCTTCATCATTCTTTTGAGTTAGCACAATATCAATGTTGTATTTGCTACTGAATACATACATTATGAAGTCCTTCAACAGGTTTGGATTTACAAGGAGATGATCTAAATAAATAGCATCCTTAACCTTCTCAAATGCTTCTCTAGATTCCTTTTTCCATTTGAATAATTGATCCTTTTTTAGCATCAGGGTGATAGGTCTAATAATTCCTACAAAATCATAAATAAATTTTCTCACAAAATTTACCTTCCCAGAAAGGACTGAACTCCCTTCTTATTGACTGGAAGGAGAATTTCCCTAATTGATTTCACCCATTCAAGACTAATTTCAATTCCATATTTGGACACTACATGTCCCAATATTTTTCCTTACGGTACTCCAAAGATACATTTTTTTGGGTTTTGGGATATCCAAAACTCCTGTCATTTTTTAAAAACCATTTCCAAATGATCAAAGTGATCATCCTTGTGCTTGGATAATATAGTCAGATCATCCAAATAGATTAAGATAATCTTGTTAATCAATTATTTGAAAGCAATGTCCATTTCTCTTTGGAAGGTCGCTCCTGCATTTGAGAGGCCGAAAGGAATTTTTGCATATGAAAATGTTCCCCACTTGGTAGTGAACATTGTTTTGTGTTGGTCCTCTTTTACCTAGATCTGGTTGTAACCCGAGAAATGTCTAACAAAGAAAACATCTCCGACCTTGCCACTAATTGTAAGATAGACTCCATAGAAGGAAATGGGTAGTGGTCCTTCAGGGATGCTCTATTCAAATCCCAAAATTAAACACATAGGTGGATATATCCATTCTTCTTTTAGACTAGAACCAAGTTGGATACCCATGTGTTGTGCTTGATTGAGAAGATGATCTAAGACTGAATTAGCTTTGTCATCTCTTGCACCATTAAGGATTCAATCTTTGGATTTACTTGCCTCTGCTTCTGGCAGACTAGTTTTTCTCCTTCCATCAGTTCTATAGTATGCTGGATGATTTCCTCATCATATCCCTTGAGGTCATCATATGACCAAGCCACTACTCCATATTTCTCACAGAAATAGATGAGTCTCTTTATTATGATGTGGGACATCTTTTCTTACCTTGAGTTTCCTTCTATCTCCAACCTGAAGGTCTGCATAGTTTCTTTTGTCTACTAAAAACTTCCTCTTGTCATTCCTCACATCATCACAATCGAATAGGTTTTCAAGAGTGACTAGTCCCTTTGGAAGATTGTTGGACTTCAACTGAATGATTTTTCCATTGTAGGCCTCGACAATCTTCGATTGGAGTTGCTTGGTGAACTCTCCCAATTGCTGGATGAATGAGGCAATGTGTTCATCACTTTCAAACACTTTCCATCTCTGATCATTATTTGGGATTACTAATTGGATGATCACTTGTACAAAGTGTATGTTATGAATTAGGTTAGAAGTAGGATGAAATTAATATATAATTGCTACTATACAATCTACATCTATATTTTTCTCTTTGGGCACTATCTAGATATTGTACGCTTCAAAGCCCTTGATAAGGTCCTAGAATCTATGTCTATAGGATCTCATGTAGGAATTCTTAGCTATGGAAATCCCTCAGACTTGATTGACCAATAGTTCAGAGTCTCTGAATACCATTATTTGCTTGATTCCTATCCATTGTACAAGGCTTAGCCCTTGCACTAGGCCTTCATATTTAGCTTCATTGTTCAACCAAGTGAGCTACAAGTGGAAGGAATGGAGTGTGTTTTCATTGGATGGGGATGTCAAACATATCCCAGCTCCTATGCTAATTTTTCATCTTTCTCCATCAAAGTGTAGTGTCCATAGCTCTGAGGCTTGACTTCTCTCAAGTTCCTTCATAACCTTTGGAAGCACTTGATCCTCATCATAGATGACATAGGTCCCCAATCTAGTGGCATGATAGTTTCTGTAAGGATCAATGTCTATAAATTCACTCAAGAGGACCTCCTCTAAATACATCTAGTCTTTTATCACATTTTCATCCTCTAGTAGCTCGGTACAATATATTTCCTCTTTGGTGAAAGTGGTATGAGTGGCTTCAAAGTTGATCATGACTTCATCGACCACATGTTCCAAATGTAAAGGTTCAAATATTATTTTCATTTTAGCTCCATGTTTGGTACTGAGGATCAAGTGTGACCAATCCAAAGAAAGATATCCACCTATCTTTGAAGTGAATTCTTGGGATAAGCAAAGACCGAACATGGGGGGAACATCTATGATCACAATATCTTGTGGAACTGTGATAGTAAGGTAGGAGAATAGAGTCAAAGGGACGTTCTTAATGGCACCTATGGTTTCGACCTTGTTCCCATCATGTTGCATAACCCCCGTTTTTAAAGGTTCATAGCTAAGTCCTAAGGCTTCATCTATCTTCTTGGGCATGACTGTTGTGCTAGCGCCAAAGTAAATCATGGAATTATGCAATAATTTTTTACCCACAATAAGAGTTATAAAAAAGTGCTTTGGTTTCGGCTTATCGCTAACTTTGGTAGAGGCTTCCTTTGTATTATTTGTGAGAAATTTAGCCATAGGTGATGGATCAATGACCTTTTCCTTGAGTGATTGCTCTGTTGGACCAATGATTGCATCTTCCTAGAGGGCCTTTTGTAGCAATGAATTCTTCTCTATAATAGCTAAGATATCCGAAAGGGACACATTAGCAGATGATTTTTTTAATTGTTTCACCACATTGAATGGTGGTGGATTTGAAGGCCTCTATTCCTTACCCCTAGTTATAAGAATTTCCTTTCGTGGCTGAAATTGTTGTGCAATTGCAGAGGTACTAGGATTCTATTCAGATGCAATTTTGGGTTGTGGGATGACCGGTTCACCCATGAATCTCCTCTTAGAGTGAGTGTTGTAATTGAACTACATTTGTAGGGTCTTTGATGTGCATGTGTGGTTTGCAAACATCACCTCCTCTTCTTCCATCCATGAGAAGAGTGTGTGATCAGGAGCTATGTTCATTTCTTGCTCCAAGGACATCCCTTGCATTTGTGTGGTGAGTACCACATTTTCCATTTGTAGAGAGGCATATATATAACCTCCAGGTTCTGACGTCGTGCCTTGGCTATGCTATTCTAATACCTTTTGTTGTAGGTTTCCACATAGGTAGTTTTGGGGAATATGTGCATCATCACAAGGAAAGCACTAGGGGTTGATGTCATTGACTAAATTGTTTTTCCCTAATATCATCTCTGTACTCAAGCTTGGGTGAGAATTCTACAGTGGAGTAGGTACTAGAACTATTTGATTAGTTGTTTGAGCCTGTAGATTTGTGATGAGCCTCCTTGGAATTGATTTTGTTGGTAGGAATATTTTTTGCCTTGATAATTTTGGTAGGCTGGCTTCAGAGGCGCAAACTGGTTTCACTTAATGGTAGTTATTTCATTGATAATTTTCTACAACATCTCCTTAACATCACTCATCTCATTCCTCAAAGAGACAGATGTGGAAGCAACATTCTGTGGCATATTTGGATATGTGTACATGGACTAGGGAGGAGCGGGCACACTGGTAGATGCATCTTCCTGGGTGAAGATTGATATCTCTAGGAATATAGGCATAGTGGGCCAAGGCAACAAATTTCTAGTGTCGATCAGGTTATTCTCTTCTTTGACCGCGATGTTGTATGCATCTAGTAGAGTGGTTCCGCCAAGAGACTATATCATCCTTGAGATGTCGACATTGATAGATTTCAAGTAGAACATGAATGACAACTTGGCTAGTGGGTAGATAGTAGCCTAGATCCTTTGCCAAGTTATGTGGAACTGGGCATTGAAGTCAATCATGGCTTCATATGGAGCCCACTTTATGGTCACTAGTTGATGATATAGTGAAGAACAATCTCCATCATTCAAAAATATTACATAGAAAGGATCTTTGAGCTGATCCCAGGTATTGATAGTGTTAGGTTGTAGAGTGTGGTACCAATCTAGCGCCTTACCCCTAAAAGAGGTTGCGAGCAATCTTAGCACTATATTTTGGTAGGTGACTCAATGCACCAAACACACATTTGCCACATCTTGCAAGTGTTTGGATGGTGTTTTAGAGCCATCCCCAGTGAATTTTGGTACAACTTTTAAAGCAGAGGTCGGGATAGGGGCCTAGACGATGGGTGCTATTTTGGCTATAAGGGGGCTTTTGACATCCCACACCACATAATTTATGTTAAGAATTGGCAACATGGCTGGTGAAGGATCAAAAAATTCACTGGATGAATTCTAGTTTGTATTGTTACTAGTGGTGGCACTAGCAAGCCAGGGTTATTAGCTATTTGGGATCTAATAAAAGGTTGATGGCTCATACACCCACTTTAGGTTTAGGTACATTTAATTGCTCCCATCTGGCATTCTAGAAAATAAACTATTGATGCCAAAAAAATTGCAAGGTAACAGCCTCCTGGGAAACTCAGTTAAAGGGGGGGCCAATTGTGCTAAACTGAGTGACCTCCAAGTTTTCAAAGAAGCTAACTTCTTTTGTATTTGGGGGTTTGGAATGGGAAAATGAAGCAAATATAAAAAAAAAATATCTAACTAGGGTGATGTGCCAAGATGTAGATGTAGGCATGTTAAATCTATCTTTTGGATGAGATTTGAGGGCCCGTTCAACAATCTGCTAAGTCCTAGAATAACAAAAATCAAATATGAAAACCTGAATAATTTATCCAACGACATAAAAAAACTCCCATACACATTTACTGAAAATAAGAATCAAATACATGGTCTAAATATGTAAAATTATATTGAAATCATAGAAGTTCTGCTAATAAACTACTCATTATAGTAATGACACAGTATAATGCTTTATCAAATAGCTAAGAAATAGGAAGGAAGAACAATGGCACAACTTGTGAGTCTTATATAATCATCTAAAAACAATACAAAAGGTTTGGTTTCTTTTCACAAATTTTCTATATATTCTGAACTCATTTTTAGAAGGAAGAAGCAGTATATATAAGAAAACAATCCCATTGCTTGAAAGCTAGTAATGGAAAATATTACTTCCTCACGAACAATGATACCTAGAGAAATGATTTCCTAAGTCCGTTGCAATATAAAAATATTTGAGCCATAGAACGCAGTCACCTTCGAGCTAGATGCATCCCCTATGAATGATGGTGGTAGTCCAAGAATAACAAAAAACCCTCATGCAAACATATGTCACTCACCCATGAATTCAGATAGGACACGAGGTTATATGGCGGGGCTCGTTGCTCACTCTTTCCTTCCCTTCGATGAAATCCCAATGGAGAAGTCTTCATTGCTAGCATTGACTGTGGGGTCTGCTAATAAGTGTACACAAAATGATGCTTTTAAATTCCCATGTTGTTGACACGTGGAAGGATGGTAGGGCACGCCGAAGAAACAAAGGAGGGAATCCTTGTAAAGAGTGCTTGGTGGACATGTGGCAACAACATGCAAAGTATTCAAATAGGAGCCAAGGAATATTCAAATGTATGGAGCATGGGTGGAAGCCAAGCAAAATAGTATTAACCCAAAGGGAGCTCGAGGGATTTTTTTTAAATCTATAGGAGGAATGCAGACCAAAATGTCATGACACTGCCTTATAGTATCTATTGTAAATGCCTTAGTAGAATTTTTGCAACTTGTCTTAGTGTGTGGTACACCAAACATGAATTATATCAAGGTAGGCATGGATGAAACATATTGGAACTAGTGTACCAACCTCCACATCACACATAGACAATAGACAGATTATCATCCATTCATCATATTGTATTGTTGACTTACACTCTGCACACCAACTATCTTCAAAGTATGTATAATCTTCAACACATACTTTTGGAATCAATAACAACCAATATTCATTTGACATAAATCAAAACACATATTTCAAAAAGTTATAATTCAAAAGTGTTGAATGCACAAGATAAATGTGATGGGGTGAATCAGTTGTACAGTAAAACATTGAAACCCTCTTTATCATTCATATCTACATTAGTCCTTAAACCCTTAGCAACCACTTAAATCCTTATTAAGAATTAGCAGAATGTAAACATGAGAAAAAGTAATGCAAACACATCCAAACACACGAGAACACCATATTTACATGGAAAGCCCAAGAAGGGAAAAACCTCGGTGAGGATTAGTTCACAATATAAAGTAATTACAACATCGAATACAATAGGCCCACTGTTAGAGGGATCACTTCCCAAAAGAAAAGAAGGGCTCACTACTCAAAACAAAAGAAGGGATCACTGTCATATTACAAAAAATAAGAAAGAAGAATGTTACAATAAGAAATTCATCTCAAAGCAATAGAAGACCCACCACAACATCACCAATACATTTGTAGCCTCTTTGAAGAATGTAGACACCTTCTACTCATTACTTCCAATAGTCTAACGCATTAAAGCTCACACTGCATTTCACACTTTCACACTTCACAACTCTACACTTCACATCACACACACCATAATCTAATTCTCCATCAACTCAACACTTATTTATACCATCCTTAACCCTGTTAACAATCTCCAAGGTTGTCTATGCACCTCACCCATGCAAATTTAAATTAGGTTAGCACTAAGCATTCCTGTGGTGGAATGAATGAGAGAATACCACACCACACTTTAAGTTGGACCCAAATACACACATACATGCAATATCGTACTTCCATAAACAATAAAGAATATTTGCAATTAGTCTAAACACCCAAGGTTTACCAAACTTGTGTAAACACTATTTAACATTTAAGTACACACTTCCTTTGATCCAAAGATGATTCAGAAAAAATATATATCATTGAACACAATATAGACATTTCATAAACACTTTGAAATCCAAAAATTTCCTTCACAATAAATTTCAATTGAAGAACATATTCATCTTGTACACCCAATTAACTTTCCCCATACTCTAACACATGAATCCAGCCTTGTGGAGCAACAAAATTGAAACAACTTAGACTAAAGATTGATACTATCAATATAACCACACTTGCAGATCCACAAGACCAAAAAAAAAACTATAGAGAAATGCATAGCAAAACCATTTCTCCTAAACACCGTTGCAATACATTGTTCACATACTGGTGAACACAAATTTCTCTATGTACTGGTCTAGAACCTAGAACTTTGGATATAATACCTCTTAACACCTCTAATCAACATATCTAAACTGTATAAGTAGATTGTCTACCATGAAGAAATGCGAAGTAGAACCAAATCACTACTCTACTACACTAAACACCTCTCAACCATACTATTTTCTCTTTTCTTTAAGGGTGATCCCACAATACTGGTTTACAATTTTTGGCCAAACTAGACACTAAAATATTTTTTTCTAACTAAATCTTCACTTTTGGGCACCTATAGTGGCTAAACAGTGAAGGATTTGAAGATGATGCAAACTAGTGATTTGTCACATTTTGTTTGTAGATTCTATATATATATATATATATATATATATATATATTTTAAATTGGAATCAGATTGCACTTCTTTTTCCATCTCCTTCAAAAACTATTTTTTTCTTCAGTAAATAGCATTTTTAAGGAATGACGCTCACTGTATAATGCATATATTTTTTTCCATGAAGGATAAAATTCTAATTTTTTCGAATTTAGATTTGTAACTATGATATCTAGTGCTTCCAATTGGTTAGATAGTTTTTATTGAATATATTTTCCTTAATAAAGTTTCAAAGTCAAACCAATTATAATTCAGACATAGAAAGACCGTATAACACAATTTTTTCGTATGTATGAATTTTTTTTATTTTTATAATCTGCTATTTTTCCACATGTGCAAAACATAAAGCTTCATTTTTGGTGAAAACTAGTAGTGTAATTAATTAATTATTACACTAGAATAAGTTAACTTAGGTCATATATCATTTAGTCCTAGGTTGCATTTTAATAAATCATTTAATAATGGGGCAATGTCCCTTTCCTTGTTTGTAGGGATAAGATTCCTTCTAGAAGATGAGTTGTCCTTCTAGAACTTATCTCAACATTTAATAATTTCCTAGATAAGGTTCAAATGTTGTCACATGTTGTTAGATCATGACACATGGAAACATCATATTGCATCTTGCATCTCTCTCATGCCTATATATTCAGGGCATTTTTACATTTGTAATCATCTCATAGAGTAGATCAATAGAATCTCTATTATGCATGCCTAGTTGCAACACTTTTTGTGTGGTTGATTATCTTTCCTGGAAAGGGTCCTCCATTGAAGACTCCATAGCTTTAGGGACTGTGCATCCATAATCTCAACATGGTATTATAGCTTGTTCAGTGAAACGTCAACCCTTGATAAGAAAGTTGGTGTGCAAGATTCTTTGCAGGATGAAGGTTTCCATTGAAGGCTACTTGACTCCACCTGGGGACCAAGCTGATTTCTGAAGCAGATAGAGTCAGATATGAGTTCGCCATTGTCTTCAGAAGGCCTCAAATCCCTAGGATTGCCTGTCCATTCATCAAAATCAGATACATCAACCTGGGAGCCATTAGAGGTATTTTAGGGTTTGGAAAATCAATCGTATTATCCGTACAATTTGCAGTTAAAAATCATACTGGTCAGTTGTCCTTTGAGGCAAAAAAATTTTAGTCGCAAGAATTTTTTTTTTAGATAAAAAATAGGGCAATATCTCTATATAGTTTGGAAAAAAAAAAAATTTAATGGGGTCTCCATAGTTTGCAGAAAAATATTTGATTGACTGGCAATTAAATTATGCAGTAGACATAAATATATTTCTATTGGCATAATATTATAGGGTTTGATATACATTGATCGGCATATATCCCTAATTTTCTTTTTGTAAATTTTATTTAATTTTTGACATATATCTTTTGTTTTTTTATTGCCATGGCAACATAAAAAATAAAATAAACTTTTTTTGTCAGCTCCTATATCTTCAAGTCTGCAAAATTCTTGTTCTTTGTTGGCCACTTTAATCATCTGGCAGGGGGAGGTACATTCAGAGGGCCTGCCGATGTCATTGTACCACTATTGGCCCACTTGAGGAAGCTCTTTGCATCACCAACATTCTCCATATTGCCGGGCACGAGCTTCATTCATCGCTGGTAATTCACCGCCGATTGCCTTGCTCCTGCCATCCCTGGTGATCTTAACCCTCGGTCGATGTCCATCCACCATCGTGTTTATTTCATTATCGGCCTTCCTCACCATTTTTGGGCTTTGTTGACTGGTGTCACCACTGTAATTCCCCCTTCACTGACCCATGTTCCTTCGGCCAGGGCCACCACACTTTATGCTACTGGCTTCCGTGGAGAACATCAACCCCCATCGCCATCCTCTAATATGCTCACAGTCCTATCCGTGACAGGGAGATCTGCTAGTCAAGGAGGTGGCACCATTTTTTTCCTCTTTTTCTGCCAGGGTCACATCAGCGACTAGGTGTTTAGCACCCGGGGGCTAATCTTTTGCTCCTATTTAGCCTGCAAAGTGCCTAATCTAGGCATTTTTTCATTTTATTATAACTTTTCACTAGGGTATCAAAAATTGACAAACGAGATACCATCAGAAAGGACCTTTCGAGCACTTTCCATTGGTGATATCAGTTCTGTGAAATTTTTCTTGCAGAAAAATCCATAGCCAACTGAAGAAAAAACCCTAATTTGGACATAAAGGCTCATAACTTTGCAACCGTTCATTGAATTTCAGTGATTCTAGTGACATCAAGAAGGTAATTCAGAGCTTTTCTCATCTATCCAAACTCCTTGATCAGTTTCAACTCCAAGTACTCTTGCATTGATTTTTTTAGTTTGGTGCATTTGTTCAATAACCTGGACATCCTAAAGCTTGGGAAAATATTTTTTGATCCGGGTAGCATCACTTTAGTTGTACATCATCCTTGAAAGTCTTTATTTGTTGTTGAAGGTCATTTTTCTTTGTATTTTTGGAGAAATTTCATTATGGGGCTTGCATATACTCCTTTGACTATGTTGCACAAGGGAAACTATCAATAATGTCGGGATGGGATCGGCCACCATCTCCAATCACTTCATCTATTGCCTCATCTGTATGGTATAGTTTCTCATCCAAGTGAAGGTATTCATGAACTTGCTTGGAGTTGTAGTAGATACACTATTTTGGAGATCATTGAGATGCAAGTTGATTGTGATGTTTTGAATGTTATTGATCATTGTGACTATCCTCACATCCTTTGGGCTAAGCTTTGGGAGATATACAGAGATTCAGATACTCCATCCTTCCTTGATGATCTTGATTCAGAATATCTTTCTTCAGATCAGGTATCCCATGATGATATTGTTGTACAGGAGGTTGATTGCCTTGAATCTTCCAAAGAGGTTGACAAGGTTCCTTCAGGTGCTTCTTCTCCATTAGAGACTACTGGTATCCCTTCACATTTAGTGATTCCTTGTCCAGAATCATTGATTGAGGCTTCCACTATCATCATTCATCGGGACACCTTCAGTTTTCTAGACTTGGCATCATTGGATGGCTTTGTTTTAAGTATAACTTGCGTGGCTACTTCTATAGGTTTGGAGTACATTCTTGAGGGGGTATAACTCCTCTATTTAGATCACACTTTGGAGAGTTCTCTTGAGTCTCCTCATCCCTTTGTCTTGACATTGATTAGGAATCTAGAGACTATCTTGGAGGCACTTGGTTTCTCTTCAGATATTTCATATATAAGACTTCTTCCCTGTCATTCCATTTAGGATTTGAGGTTTCTTCAACATCCACCATTGGATTTGTTTCTTCCTAGTAGGAGACTTGTGGTTTGTAAACATTTGTTGATTCCTACTTCTTTCAGTTGTTTTGAGGACACTTCATTCAGGGAGGGCTATCAAGTCTCCATCATATTCATTCCATTACTGTCTTTGGATATTGTTTAGCATCAGTTTCTACATTATCCTCATTTGTCACCCTCTTCATTGATTGTGGAATCTTCATCTTCAGGAAAGGAGACATTTGAGTAGAGTTCAGAGACATCATCATTAGTATTCATATCCATCTATCATCATTGAACTTTTATGTAGATCTTCATCCAATTTGACACTTTCAATTTCAAAAATACTTTTTATCCTCTTGTTGTAGCATCGACAATCTTTTCATTTTGTAGAATATCCAAGGAATATTCCTTCATCAAATCTTGCATCAATCTTTCCTAATCTCCCTTCATCTCTCCTGATATAAAATTTGATTCCAAAGACTCTAAAATATTTTACAATAGGAGTCCTTTCATACCATAACTCATAGTGAGATTTTGAACTATTTGTCATTGCTTGTACTTTGTTAAGTGTGTAGACTATAGTATGAATTTCTTCTCTCTAGTAGACTTTCAGTAGGTTTTCTTCTTTCATCAATTTATTATTGCTTCTTGAATATTCCTATTCTTCCTTTCAACCACTCCATTCTACTGAGGAGTCCTAGGGGCTAATAGTTGCCTCTTTATTCCTTGATCTTCACACAAAGTGTTAAACTCATTGGAGGTAAAATCTCCACCTCTATCAGATCTAAAAAATTTGACCTTCATATCCATTTCATTCTCAACCATAGCTTTGAATGCCTTAAACTTATCTAAAGCTTCTGATTTATCTTTGAGAAAAGTAAACCAAGTCATTATAGAATAATCATCAATTAATAGCATGAAATACCTACCACCTTGAAAGCTTCTTGTTCTTGTAGGTCCACAAAGGTTGGTATGCACCAAATCCAAAGGACTGATAGAATATTGTTCTCTGACTTTGAAACTCTTTCTAGCTTGCTTTCCAATTTGAAATTCCTTACAAACAACATTGACAGGTTTTGTGATCTTGGTAGATCTCTCACAGCTTGAATTGAACTTATCCTTACTAGGCTATCAAAATTAATGTGTCACATTCTTCTATTCCATAGCCAACTTTCATTAATCTGAGTCATAAAAAATATACCATTAGCACCTCTAAGCTGATAAACATTTCCATTTGTCCTCCTTCCTACAACAACCACAATTCTAGAGCCTTTTTTTTTATCTCACAACCATTTTACTGAAACAAAAGATTATATCCTTTGTTTCACATATTTTCTATCCTCAAAAGGTTATGATACATACCCTTAACATAAATAACATCATCTATATTATGCTTTCCATCAAAACTGATTGACCCATTTCCACATATCTTAGCAGATGTATAATCACCGAACTTAATGAAAAAGCCTTCAAACTTTTCAAGCTTAACAAACTTACTCTTATCACCTGTCATGTGATTTGAGTATCCACTATCAATGATCCAGTTACTTTTTTCTTCCCTAACATGGAGAGTAGTCACCATGTCTCAACGTTGCAAGTATATAAGGTTTATTTTTTATAGGATATATATATTTCCTAGTTACACCAATATGTGTAATACACAATGGGAGCATGGGATGGAGGGGAAGAGTGGGGTGCATGTTAATGTTAAAAAAAATTAAACAAAAAATCCTAAATGGTCAACATACATTAAATTAATTATATATTATAAATTTGGACTGTTCATTATTAGGTTTTAGATCTGATGGTAGATATTTGCTTGCCTTATCTATCCCTAGAAGCTAACCCTATTTTATGAGGGTGTTGTATTATAGTTGTTGTATCATGATGTATTCTAAGAGTCTAATAGAAGTCATATTGTTTTTGGATATTTGGTGGTGATAATCCTTTGAGAAGATTTCTCTGCAACTATATTTCAATCTTTGTGATTTTTGAATAATATATTGGGCAACTTTTGTAGTGTGGGGTTTTTCTCTCGAAAGGGTTTTCCCCATGTAAATCACTATTTTTTGGTATGCATGATATATATGTTTATTTCTATTTAAGTTTTTGTAACTGTTATAAATATTTGTAAAGTTTTGCATTACCCTCCTCTCAAGATTATTGTAGGAATTATTTTCTCTACTTTAGCTTCCTTACAAGTGGTATCAAAGCCTTATCACCTTTGGTTTCATTTATGGGTTATTGTGGTTTTTGAACTAATCTAGATTTGAGTGGGAGCTTGTGTAGAAGATACTTTGTGATCTTTTTGTAGGAATTTTTAGATGGCAAGTTCATCAGGAAGAATAGAGGTGGATAATTTTTTTGGAAAATTTTTTGAGATGTGGAAGCTAAAGATACATGATCGGTTGATAGATCAAGATGTATGAGATGTTGTTGATGAGAAAGTTTCAAAGCCTACAAATCCTACTTTGGCTACTCAATATGATGTTATGGACCGTCAAGCCAAGGGTCTAATCAGATTGTACTTGGAAAACTATTTTTATCAATGTCAATGAAGAGACCTCTACACATAATATATGGAAGAAGCTTGGTGAGATGTATCAAGAAAAATATTTAGTGAATAATATTTTCTTGAGGAACAAATTATATTCCTTGAGAATGGAAGAGGGTGGATGAATCATAGAACACCTAGAAGAATTCAATATGTTGGTGGTTCAATTAGCATCAATTGGTATCAAAATGGATGAGGAGGAAAAATATTTGATCCTACTTTGTTCTTTGCCTAATTTGTGGGATTCTCTTATTATGGCTATTGGGAGTACTATTATTTTGAAGACTGAAGATGTGGTGGGTTCTTTTATTTTTGAAGAGATGAGAAGGTATCCATCACTACCAAGGAGGCCCTAAATTTTTGTGGAAGACCTAAGGAAAAAGGAAAGATGAATGAGGAGCATGAAAAATCTAAGTCAAAGGGGAGATCTAAATCTCTTGGAAAGTCCAAAGTTATTTTTTGGAGCTACGGTAATCCTAGACATGTTCGTAAGGATTGAAAAGAAGAAAAGAAGAAGAAAAGGAAGAGATTTGAGTTTGATTCTGAGTCTGAGAAGGAAGATGGTGACACATTCATTACAAGTTTGGTAACTCGTAATGGTAATGATGCATGGTTAATTGAATCAGGTGGATCTTTTCATATGACCTTTAATAGAGATTGGTTTTCTAAATATGAAGAATTTGATGGAGGTAAAGTTTACTTAGGTGATGATTCTCATTTAAATATGGTTGGTCTTGGTAAAGTTAAAATCAACTTTCCTGATGGTAGAACAAAATAGATTAATGGTGTGATGTATATCATTGGATTAGCACAAAAAAAAAATCTACGAGAAAACTAATAAATGTGGGTGTGCAGATAGTATTTTCTAATGTAGGATGCAAGATGGTTAGAGGTGTTATGGTGATTGCAAGACGTTTCATATATGACACATTACATAAGATTGATGCATGCAATGTTGAGTGCAATAGTACTTCTATGAAAAGTAAGTTTGTGGAAGAGGTGAGGATTTCATCTTCAATAGGCGGTCATGACTTTTGGGTACCCAAGGGTGCTCTTTCTTCTAAATCAAATTTACCTGCATAGAAAAATATGTTATGGCACCAAAGACTTGGCCACATTGGAGAAAAAGGTTTAAGGATATTGAAAAATAAAAACCTTGTTGAAGGTTTGTCTGATTGTAAACTTGAATTTGATTTTTGTGAGCATTGTATTTATGAAAAACAAAATTATGTTCAGTTTTACTCAATTTTTCTTAAATCTTGTGGTGTATTTGATCTTATTCATTATGATGTGTTTGGTCCTATAGATGTTCCTTCAATTGAAAAATCCACATATTATGTTACATTTATTGATGATTATAGTAGGACATGGGTATACTTTCTAAAGAGTAAATCTAAAGTTTTAAGTTGATTTAAAGAATTTAAAGAAATGGTTGAGTTACAAACTAGAAAGAAAATAAAATGTTTGAAGACTGATAATGGTGGTGAATTTTTCTCTAATGATTTTGATAGATTCTATAAAGATTTTGTTATTCATAAAAAATAAAACTTTGTATTTTCCATAATAGAATGGAGTTGTAGAAAGAATGAATAGGACATTGGTGGAGAAGGTTGGGAGTACGTTGAGTGGTGTTGGTCCAGAACAAAGTTTTTGGGCTGAAGTTGTTGCCACTACTTGTTACCTAATTAATAGGTCTCCTACATCAGCTCTTGTTCATAAGATGCCTACATAGGCATGGTCAAGTCATAAGCCTTCATTAAGACATCTTAGAGTTTTTGGTTGTGAGGCATATGCACATGTGCCAATGGAGAAGTGAACAAAGATGGAGAACAAGGCTGTGAAATGTATCTTTATCAAATAATTTATGGTGTGAAAGGATACAAGATTTTGGATCCTATTGCATAGAAGGTAATATATAGTAGAAGTATTATTTTTAGAGAAAATAAGAAGTCTTATGTTACATTATAGTCAAGAAAAATTAAACAAGAAGATATGATTCAATTTCCTTCTACACTTGAGAAAGTTGAATAGAGGCCAATGGATAGGAAAGAATTTGAGGAGAGCTCATCTAGCTTCCAACTCAACTTGTCGTAGGTCTACAAGTAATAGAAAACCACCTAAAAGGTATTCACCTGATGAATGGAGATGTATTTTTTCTTTGAATACTAATATGGATGAACCTAGAACTGTAGAAGAGGCATTAGGTATGAATGATGTAGAATCGTGGAAGATTTCTATGGTTGAAGAAATAGTAACTTTGAAAAAGAATGATACATGGGATCTTATACCATTTCTTGAAGGATGAAAACTTGTTGGTTGCAAATGGGTGTTCAAGAAAATATTGGTTTAGATGAAGGTATTGAGAAGTACAAAGCAACGTTGGTTATGAAAGGTTACTCTCAAGTTGAGGGTGTTGATTATGGTGAGATATTTTCTCCTTTTACAAAAATGACATCTATTATATTTTTTCATTGTATTGTTGATGCTTATGATGTAGAGGTTGAGAAAATGGATATGAAAATTGCATTCCTTCATGGTGACTTGGAGGAGGATATTTTTATGACACAACTAGAGAACTACATAGTGAAAGGTAAAAGTGATTAGGCTTGCAAATTGAAGAAATTTTTGTATGTGCTAAAACAGAGTCCTAGGATGTGGTACCAAAAAATTGATACATATGTGTTGAGTTTGGGATTTTAGCATCTAAATCAAATCATTGTGTTTATTATAAAATTGATGTTGATTGTTTCCTATTTATTGCATTATATGTTGATGATATGTTATTTATTGACAAAGGGAAAGGTATGATTTCAGAACTAAAATCTCAATTTGTTGTTAAATTTAAAATGAAAAACCTTTGTGTAGCTAGAAACATTCTTGGGATGTAAATTAGAAGAGATAGAGTGAACATAAAGGTATGGATTTTCTAAAGTAAGTATGTCAATTTAATTTTATAAAGGTTTAACATGCAAGATTATAGACTATTATGTGTTCATTTTTTAGTTGGAACAAAGTTATCTATTTTAGATTATCCAACATCTCCATCAGAGATGGAAGAAGTGAGTAAATTTCCTTATCAAAGTGCAGTTGGAAGTTTGATGTATGCTATGGTTTGTACTAGACCAGACATTACCCAAGCAATGGGAGTTCTTTCCAGATATATGTCTAATCCTGGTAGAGTTCATTGGGATGTAGTTAACAGATTCTTTAGATATTTGTGTGGTACCTCAAATTATTCCTTGTGTTATCATAGTAATTTGACTAAAGATGATATTTCCCTTGATATTCATGGTTATGTGGATTTAGATTAGGAATGTGATATTGATAGCAGGCGATTCACTAGTAATTATCTTTATTTGGTGGTACAATTAGCTGGATGAGTAAGAGATAGTCTATGGTTGATATTTCCACTACCAAATCTAAGTATATGGAAGCTAATAATGCTTGTAAAGAATCCATTTGGATTAAGAGATTGTGTTCAGATATTGGAATAAAACAAGGTGCAGTGATAATTTATTGTGACACTCAAAGTGCGATTTGTCTAGCTAAGAACCTAACATTTTATGCCAGGACCAAGCACATTGATGTACACTATCATTTTATTAGAGATATGGTTGAATATGGTAGGGTGAAGTTGGTTAAGGTAGACTTTGATGTATGTCATTGATTCATTAGCTAAGCCTGTGAGCATAGAAAATTTTAGATGGTGTTTAGAGACTATGAGCCTTTCGGCCCCTAGCAATTAAGAGATGATGTTTACTCCCACTTGTTGCTCTTACAAGGTGTTCGACAAGTAGGAGATTTATTGGAAAATATATCTCAACCTTACAATTATAAAAGGTCTATTGTTGATAGTATATATATATATATTTTTTCTAGTTACACTGATAAGTGTAATATATAATGAGAGCACAGGATGGAGGGGAGGAGTGGGATGCATGTTAATGTTGATATTTTGTTAAAAAAACTCTTAAATTATTGAAATACATTAAACTAATGATAAATTATAAATCTAGAACATTCATTATTAGGTTTTAGATCTGATGGTAGATATTTTGTTGGATTATCTTGCCCTAGAAGCTAACCGTATTTTATGATGGTGTTGTATTACGAATGCAGTATCATGATGTATTCTGAGAGTCTAATAGTGGTTTTTTTGTCTCTAGATCTCTACTGGTGATACTCCTATGAGAATATTTCTCTACAAGTATATTATAATATTTTTTCTTTTTGAATAATATATTAGAAGATTTTGGAGTGTGGGTTTTTCTCTCAAAAGTATTTTTCTTGCATAAATCACTATGTTGTGGTATGCATGATATATATGTTTATTTCTATTTAAGTTTTTCTAATTGTTATAAATATTTGTAAAGTTTCATATTTTCCTCCTCTCAAGATTAGTGTAGGAAGTTGTTTCACTACCTTAGCTTCCTTACATCAATATTATGACCTGTTCCTGAAGTACTTTCCTTCATACATCTCTTAGAGTTAGCAAAATTAGTTCCATAATTTAAAACCATGAACAAGCATTCATCATCTTCATCATTCAGATAATAAGATTCATCATCAGATATAGTGGTATCTTCTCTTACATAGTAACTTTTCTGAATTGATTTACTTTTCTTCTCCAAGTTAGGTCTATCTCTTGAAGATTTGATAGGACATCTTGAAGCATAATGAACAATATTTCTATAGTTAAAGCACTTGAAATGTAAATTACCTCTATATTTTCCAATGCCCTTTTTCAATTTCCTCACAAATTTTTCTTCCAACTCATCAAAGCCATCCAGGTCATATTCCTCATTCTTCTCTACTTTGCCAATTTTGAAAGCAGACTCTTTCTTTGAATCACTTGAACCAAACTCTCTTAGTTCAAAAGTAGTTAAGGTGCGAAGCAACTAGTCTCTAGAATAATTATTTAGATTCTAAAATTCCTCAATAGAAAAAACCTTATGACTATAGGATCTAGGAAGATTTCTCAGTACCTTCTTTACCACCTCATCATCTTCAATAGTTCCACCAAGACCTTTTGTGGAACTAAAAACTTCATCCACTTTATGCATGTAGCTAGTAATATTTTCATCCTCTGATGTCCACGGGGTTTCAAACTTGATCTTTAGATTATGCATATTAGCTTGATTTACCTTACCATCTCTTTCATAAATACTTTCCAACTTTTTCTAGATGTCATTAGCAGTTTTAAGATTCATAACTTTCACAAGTTTAGTATTATAAAGACCACACAAAAGAGCATTCCTTGCTTTCCCATTGTTCTCATAGGAATTTATCTCATCATTAGTGCTTAGACCATTTGTAGGCATAGTGTATTTAGATTCAACAGACTTCACAACTCCAAACCCTAGTGAATCAAGGAAACCTTTCATCCTTGTCTTCCAAAATGCATAATCAGATCCATCAAATAGAGGAGAATCCTTGTGTGGCATCCTATATCTACCTCAAGCAATTAATATTTCTTCCAAGTAACCTTTCTCTCATACCAATTATTGGATACACAAGACAACTAAGGAGGGGGTGAATCAGTTGTACATTAAAACATTGAAACCCTCTTTAACATTAAGATCTACATCAGTCTGTTGGGTGAATATTTAATAATCACTTAATTAATTATAAAATGGTAATTTAAACCATAGCTATGATGATATTTTAATCTCTCCTCTTATAAAGGGGAGGCCCCCTTGTTACTTCTCACTAAAACTACAAGTAACTAACCTAGATTATGTACACTAAATTTATCTATGGTTGTTACATGCATCCTTTTCTCTTTTCTCATAAAAGATGTTTTCTCCTTACAATAATACTATTATGATATGTAATTCACCTCAAAGTATTATTATGAGTAGTAATAACCAATATCCAACTTGACTAAGCATAAGGGTAATCAAAGTGATACCAATGAGTTTCGTAACTAGAAAACCCACAAAATATCAAAGACTTTTGTTGTTCCCAATGATGATTTTTAAAGATAACAATTGAAGCACATTGCATCTAAAAGACTTAAACATACACCACCAATAGATCCATTACACAACAAATAACTGAAGCCCAAAGTCTCTAAATTATCAACAAAGTTCACACACTAGAACATAAACTCCAAATATAATGATGTAACACAAAGAATATCAATATCATATTTGAATTCCCTTTCAAATATGAGATATAACACCACTAAATAAATCATTTACAATAAAATTTAGTAAGAAGGACATAAGAACAATCTTACACATAACCAATAAGATCCAAAACAAAGATTGGATGCAAAATTTGCCTCTTTTATTGATTGATATTTGATATGCACATTAAACACAAAGCCTCAATATATTTTTCAAATGGGTAGCGCTTCGCTTCAAAAGATAAAAGGTCCTTAATACAAGGAAACTCCCTCATAAATATGGAGGAGATTTGAGAGATAACTTAGGAAAACTTTAACTAATTAACTTATTGAATAGTAGAGTTTGATTTGATTTAGGACTTCTCTATTTTTACATGTAGTTATATATGTATAAAAGACATGTAATATGTCATCAATTAATTACATAAAGAAAAAATTATAAAAATAAACTAAGTGTGCCAAAGGAATGTTCCTCATTCTTCACTGTCTTTCTCCAAGAAGTCTTCATATTTCTTCATGGCCACTTGGACTTCTTCATCATTAGGACCTGAGGGATGTCTAGAGATAGACAAAACTCATGTGACTATGCCATTGATGGTGATACAAGATTTTTGATGCCTTTATAAGACTACTTTGATGCTATTTAATGTGAGTTGAATGTCCATCAATTTATCAATTGAAGCTACTAAGAAAGCTTCATCTTTAAATTTCTTCTGCATCATTGATGTATATTCTTGGATAACTAAGTCAGAGGGAAGTATTTTTTTATTGTCATCAAACAACTAGCTCAACAACTCTTTAATTCCGGTGACAAGATGAAACCCATTTATCTTCACTAGCCTATCGAGCCTCATGTAAATCCTTAATCAGATCCTCGATGACACTTATCTTATGCTTCATTATTGACTTAACATCAATGAACATTTTTCTATCAGGAATTATCCCAATATCCACTAGCACACTGAGCTTGAGTTATTTCATTTTCTTCCAAGCCTCTAAACTATTTTCTATCTCTTGCAAATCTTGGGAAAGTGTGTCAATGGTTTTACCTAGTGCTAACCTTACACTTTCCATGTTGTCAATTTTCTCCACAGAATATCTCAAGAGTTGTGTTCCATGTTCCAACATTCTATTAAGAAATTGACCAACTTCTCTACCCTATGAATGCATCTTCCCAACTTTTTGAATTACATGATCTTGAATTCTTGTAGCCATAGGTTCAATAGGTTTAGAAGAATGGGTAATCTTCTAGAGTACTAAAGTCAATTGTTCAACTCTATCTTTGTATTGATCCTTGTTCTTCTTTTCTTGATCATATTCCTTAATAAGAGAATTCAATGCTAACTGTACATCTTCCTTGGAAGATTCATGATTTCTCT
This sequence comes from Sequoia sempervirens, assembly GCA_007258455.2. Lineage (NCBI taxonomy): Eukaryota > Viridiplantae > Streptophyta > Pinopsida > Cupressales > Cupressaceae > Sequoia > Sequoia sempervirens. The sequence continues at coordinate 135,035,999 of VDFB02105785.1, read as the reverse complement.
TACGAAGCTCGACCCTTGTGATTGAATATTCAAAAATATCAATAGCTCTTTAAGGAGGAGGCTATGCAACCTCTGTATATTTGTAACCAACCTTGTCTACAAACAACCATGAAAGAATCTTTGGTTTCTTCATATATTTTATCTTCATTGGCACTAACTAATCAAATTTAAATTCATTTGGAGAGATGGATTGCTTCTTACTTTTGGATGTGATATGATATCAAAGGGGGAAGAGGAGAAGAACTTCCTTTTGAACCTGCAATCATGGTCTGAGAAGATCTAGCTACACTCACAAATATAGTCATCACAAGTCATAGGGCATTAGTCAAAATTGCTTCAGGAGGTTCCACACATGTATTTTCCATAGTCTCAATTATAAACTTATCCAACTTAGAGTGTGAAGTCACATCAAAAGAAGGAGAAGATAAACTTGAAAAACTAGAAGGGGAACCAAAAACATTCTCAAAATAATTCCTGGGACTAGAAAAAATATATTCTAAGGTTGGGGATTACTGAATTAAATGAATAGAATTGTTAGGAATAACAAAAAGAACATTAACATAAACAACAGTGGCAAATGGCAAAGGTTGTTCAATAGAAACCATGGGAGGAGTAGTAGGTATGGTAGAAACAATATTGGAAGAAGTGATAGGGGCATCTTCTAGAATATTCTCAGGTGGAGACACTTGTATTTCTTCATCTTGACCCCCTTCTTGTTCTTCCTCTTGAACTCCTACTTCCTTAGTGATAGTGGATGGCCCTTCTGTAGTTTGAATTTTACCCCCTTTCACTATGAATTTTATTTTTAGTTTAGGGTTTTTTCTTGGGCCAAGCATATCTCCCTTATTCTTTGTTCTCAATTTTGCTTTCTTAGCAACATGTCCATCAGGATCTTCCTCTTTAGATCTCGTGTTAAAATGTTTCAACCTTATACCCTTCTCTTGTAACCAAACATTAGTATTAGTGAGAATGGGTTAGAATCTCTCCCTAATTGAAATAACCTCCTTTTAAGACCATTGGATTGGAGGGAGAGGAGTCTCTGCAACATTTTTTCTATCATATGCAAGATCCAAGACATCTTCATCATCCTCCATGTCATCTAGGATATCTTCCAGATCTAGGTTCACAATCTGCTCCAAAGTCAACTGACAATAATCCTACTTTCTTATGTCCTCTTTAGTTCTAAAATCAACCCAAATATCTTCTGCTCTATGTACATGAGTGTAGGAATCCTTGACTCTATCCTTTATCCATCGATAGTCAAATTTGTTCCTCCTATAGGTCTTCATTGTGAGTCATTGAATTTCTGATTCCATGGATTTAGCTTTAGGAGATGTAAGGATTGAATATTTTCTTATGGTGAGAGGAAATTTGAACCCTGGCTTATGTGATTCTTCTTGTCTACTATTGACAACTATGATTTTTCTACAAAGCTCCATGAGATTGATTTTATTACTTGGATACCTTGAGTTCATGTTGGGTATCCAACAAAGCAACCAAATCTGATGTAAGTGAAAGTATGAAACTGCAAGTACATACAATTGAACTTATTAACCACTCACCATGCCTCATTTTATATTACCTTGTTCATAAGTTCTTTGGAAAACATGCAGAGGTATGGGGAAAATAAAGCATCATTAACCCTTCTAAAGTGCTGAATACTCTTATTCAAGGTCAAGTGTGAGTAGTATTGATACACGAGAATGTGTCTCCTATCTCCCTCAGATGTCAACCCTAGAAAATTCCTCATTGATGCAACAACAAAAACAAAATATGATGTCATGTAAAATTTCAATGAAGATGGCACCTTTACAAGTTGATCATGAATGGCATCACTAATCTATGTCCCTAGAAAATCTATTATTTCCTCTTCTTGATAACATGAATGTACATGTACATACACTCTTGAAAATTGGAAGAGTTAGACAATCCTTTAACCCTGGTGAGAAGGGTAATTAGATCATTAATTTCCTTGACAAAGTCACTATGAGGAAAGCTCTTTGGCCATCTTGAGATGTTTGGACTTGGGTTTTTAACCATCTTGCATTAATTTCCTCTTTACAATAATCTAGATCATTATCATAGTGATCTTGCACTTTATCAACAATAAGATTCACATATACATCAATGCTAGGACATAGAAAAATCTTCTCAAATAAATTTGCATCTAATCGGATGATTATATTTCCATTGGGATCTCTCACACTTTTTTCATCCTTGTTACAATGTGATACCACTACAAGAGTAAATTTAGGGGGGTGTGTGGCTAATAGAAATGAAGCCACCAACTAAATTTTTCTTTCTACAATGTATCCCATCCCCTCATCCTATGGTTTCTTTTTAGTATGCTCCAAAAATTTGGACATGTCAACATGTCCTATCCATATGTCCTTTATTTCATCAATATTAGAAGAAATTGAGGTTGTCAAGAAAACCCCTTGATACTTATACTTCATGGCCTTTTTGCTTGGAGATGGCTCTGACATCTATGAAGGAATTGTAGGGAGAGTAAAATCCTCATACCCTTTCAATAAGTCAAGCGTGAAAGCCTGATACAACATACACGGGAAACTTTAGCCAAGAGTTCATATTTTCTAGTGTTAGAGAAAAATTAGAGTATGCACTAGTGGGAAAAATTGGGCTTATGCATGTGGATTGGTGATTTAAAATGAGAAGGTGGAAAATTTTTGAGTGTTTGCATAATATTTTCACTTTGAGTGCAAAGGCACAAAAATTCTAAGATACTACATGTTGGTAGCATGTTTGATGTAAAAGTGGATAAATTTTGAGTTCTTGCATGAAGTTTTCATTTTGTATGCAGTAGTGCAGAAAAATTGCACTCCTGCATAAGGGTAAATCATAATGATGTAAGATCAGGATTTTTCCCCACCCCTACATTTTGGGTATGGAAAATCAATGTAAGGGTGGGAAAATTTCCCACCCCTACATAGGGTAAGACTTGATTGTGTTTTTAGTGGTAAAATTTCATTCTTCTACATATGCAAAAATGCATAAGGTTCATGTCGGTCAAGGTTTTTTCCCCAACCTACATGAAAACATGGCTTCACATGTAACTGTGGAATTTTTTTTCATGGTTTCATGTAAGGTTGTTAGATTGAATGGGTTGGTTGTGTTGATGATGATTTTACTCGCAACAAATAGGGTGAATAAATTCTTCACAAACAAACCAAAAAGAGCCTATCCTTCTTGAAAGACTTGGAAAAAAGACAATCTAAAAGGGAATTCTTCTTTAATAGGAAAAGATTGGCTTTAGTTCAATCCCAAGTCTCTGATAACTAGGTCATGATTGCACTAGGGTCTCTCTTGGGTATGATGTGACATTGCTTTTAATCACAAAGGGACAATGGTTATTTATGGTTTTATTTAGAATTATAAGCATTTCACACAAACTTTCCACTTCATTCATAAAATAACATCATGAAATCAAAAGATTTGAATTTTTTTTCATGAATATCAATAATTCTTTGCTTTCAATTAAGTAGATTTAGCATTAAACATTCATCAATTTCATAGAAAATGAAATAGTTTCAATAAAATTCCATCCATTCATTTAAATTTTGGAACATTTTCAAGATTTTAAACATCTATTCTAAAATAAAGCATAAAAATTACTAGAAATTAAAATTTTCTCCTAGTTATTCTCCATGCATGCCACAAAGAATCAACTAAAACAAAGCAAACCGCTTTATACTTCACCAGATTGCTTCAAAACTACATATAAAATGGTGTGAACTTTTAAAGAGAGGGGTTTTAGTTTGGACACCAAGTAGGTTTTGCATGCACCCTTAAACGATGCAGCATATAGTCTTCTTCGACTGAACTAACAAAAATAGCTACAAAAGATTCATGAGATAGGTAACTATTTATTTGGCTCTAATATTAATTAATGTCTATGTGCATACAAAGTTTTATGCTAGAATGATTCAGAAAATAGGAAAAAAAAACAAAACTTGAAAAAGTTTTATGCTCTTCTGACATCCAAAAATTATGAACTTAAAATGAAAATAAAGTAGGAAACAACCTTTTATAGGAACAAGGCCCCAAGAGTTCAAATTAAAGTCTATCTAGAGAATTAGAAATAACAAATTAAAATGCAGCACATGGCATACACCAACTGTCATCAAAATATTCTGGATAAAGTCAAAGCTTTGAATTCATCAACAACAACATTGTTCACTTCATACTCCAGCATGTAATACTTCGTGCATATTGAGACTATCGGCTTCTTTTAAAATACCAGAATGGGGAATATCTACAGGGACCAAGATCAACCTGCAAACTCAAAATTGTAAACAAAACAAAAATCTCTGCCATGCCTCTGATGTCTAGTATTATGTTCTTCATCTCATCACTCAGGGCTTGGGCTCTGGGATCTTTTCTTCGCCTTTCTTCAACTGGTACTCTCAGAGAGAATTCAATACTTGATGCATATGTTCCTTCAAAATCCCTTTTACTACTTTCCAAGTGAGTTTGAGCCTTGTGTATTCTTCAAATACCTAGAGTATAATATCATTCCTCTACATTTTATCTGCTTCATATTTATCTATAGTGTTCCTGCACTATATAATTTCATCAATGACTTCCCACATTAATAGATGAATAGGATATATGTTTATTATTTCAATCCATTCCTTGAAGGATTTAGCTTCTTTACCCTCCTTTCCTAATGTCTAGGGTTCACAACCTTGACGTGCTATCATTTCAATAAACTCTCAATCTTCATCTATCAATTTTCTATATTCCATGGAGACCTTTCCAAATCCTTCAATGCATTGCATTAGTAAGACACCTTCCCATTTTAATTGTTTCTTCCATTTTTTTGGAAATGGAAGTTCTTGTTCTGAGATTACATTTCTCTATATTAATTCTTGGATATCTACTTGCATGAGAATTTCAATCTTTCGCCTTTCTTCATTAACTTGCTCCTGGTGAAATCTGCATTGACTTTCTAATATTTTAGATTTATCTAACCAATGGTATACTTCTTGGTACTTCCCTATTGCATCTATAATGAATTCTTCCCCCTAATTTACCCATTACTCAATCCATTCTTCAAATATATTCATTTTGTGGTGAACTACTGCAATCACATTCACCTATTCTTGTGACATCAATATTGGATGTTGGGGAAATTCAGCTTGTGCTTGACCATATAGGGTTAGTGACTTCATAAAATTTTCCAAGGTAGCAACCCGTTCTTTTAATTCTCTTTTCTTCTTTTTATATTTCTACACTCTAGCAACAATAGCATCCAAATTCACTTTTATTTCTTCTAGCTTTTGCCTCTAAGATGAGTGTCCAAGATTAATACTCATTATCTTATACTCCTTAGGTGTTATTTCATTTTTTTCTTCAGCTACTATATGGATGGTTTTTTCACCATCTACATTTTTTTGCATGACATGTTTTTATTTTTCTCTGCACCTAGGTTTAGCAATATCTACTTCCTATATAAAACTATTAAGATTCAGAGGCAATACTTCTACTTCCATTGGGGAACCCAATTCCCTGATCAACCAATCAGGTGCATCATCATCTTGCTCTACATCTGTAACATTTTTTGGTTCCTTGTTACAGACGTAGAGCAAGATGATGATGCACCCGATTGGTTGATTAGGGAATTGGGTTCCCCAATGGAAGTAGAAGTATTGCCTCTGAATCTTAATAGTTTTATATAGGAAGTAGATATTGCTAAACCTAGGTGTAGAGCAAAAGCAAAACATGTCATGCAAAAAAATGTAGATGGTGGAAAAACCATCCATAATGTAGATGGCCAGTATGAAAAAAGCATTAGGAGGAAATGGGAATTTCCTCAGTAACTTTTGGTATAGAATCAGGATTACTAGGGTTTCGCACTATCTCCTTTGTTTGAAGAATTACATTTTCTTGTCTATCTAGACACTCAACATCATCTCCTTGGATGTTACTTTATTTATTCACTACTACATTAGGGTTTTCCTCATTTTCAATTCCATCACCTGAAAACTGTGTAGCCTCTTCCTTTTCAATTTCAATTTTAGCTTCAACATGGCCTTTCTCTATTTCTTCAAAGACCTACAACTGTTTATTAAAATTTGGAATATTCTCGAGCGAAGGTTGGGAGTCAAACGTATCTTCAATAATTACTTCATCAATAGGGCCTGCCCTGCTCTGCAGTCTCACCTATTTCCATCTCAAGGATATTAGGGATCCCCACTTCTAAAGCGAGTGTTCCTTGTATAAATTCTTCAACATTTATAGGATTAGACCCTATATCCTGAATCTCTTCTATCACTGGTTGTACCATAGGTTTATCTTTAGACTTCTTTCCTTTTACTTTCTTCCACATGGCACCCCATTTATCTATCTATTCTTTGATTCTAGCTTCATCTTCCTTAGAAATTTCATCAAGAACCATAGGATTTCCTCCCAATGCTTTTTTCATACTGGCCATGTTAATAGAAGGAGGAGAAGTAAACAATGTTGTAGTCCTTTGAGATGTAGACCTGGTTTGTGTGCCAACATTTTCTTTTACTCTTGCTTCTTCATCAATAACTAGTTTAGTTCTTGGTTTTGCTGTAGAGGAAGATGCACCTTTGGGTCTTACTTTTCATTTATCTTTACTTGTTTCAACATCTTTCTGCTTATCAGATGGATTTATCATAATTTCTTGTTTTGAAATTTCAAGGGTTCTTTCTTCAATTCTTATACCAAGAACCACCTTACTAGTTTTCTTATTCTTTCTAGTAGGTTCCCTACTCTCAAATTTTGTTTCATCTTTTTTTTTTCTCCTTTTGTCTTCTAAGAATGTGGGTTTGTTTCCTCTTTCTCTCAAATCTTTGTAAAAATCATTAATCTAGTATTGAGTGTATAACAAAAATAGTCTAAAGAACTCATCAATTGATGTCATTTCATCCCCTTCATAATATGGGTCTAGGATGGGTTCATCATATACTCTATCTTTGTTATAGGCTTTACTCAACACTTTTCCATCATCCTTTTCTAATTGATTTGGAATTCATGAAGCATAAGAATTCAAACATATTTTAAAGATAATCTTTGATATTTTATTTTTCTTACTTTGTGCTCATCTTCACAGTTAAGCCAATAATATTCTAAGTGTTCGACATGAGCACAATAACCAGTTATAAATTCTTCCCAATATTTACCTGAATGTTATAATATATTCTTTGAAGTGGGAAATACTCAAAATTATATGTTCTCAATTCTTCTTCACACAAGTTGGCCACTCTAATTACATTACACTTATAATTTCCTATCACAATAGGGAATTTGAAAGAGGACTTCTTGCGAGCATGACTATAAAGAGCCTAAAACGGTTTCAACTATCTCACCAATTCTAATAAAACAATTTTGTCTGTTGGGTACTTGGGCAGCATGAACGGTTGTCCATCAAATCCTTCCATCTTAATGTAGGAGTATGTGGGGAGATGAATGTTCCAGCCTCTCATTGGTCGAATGACACTTTGTGCCTCCAAGGACAATCTTTTACCTTTATCACCTTCCATTTTTCTAACCAGCTTCATGGAGAACAAATCATTGACTCTCATGTAATTCTCTTTATATCCATGGATGGTGATCTTGGGTAAATGAGCATATATCAAATTGTTTCTTACTTTCGTGCCCAGAGTACCAATCAATTTCAACCCTTGTTTGCTGGCTCTCATGGCACATGAGTAAATTACATATGAAGACATATAAAAGCACCTGGTTTTGGGAAACGTCATTATTTTTTCATATAATCTGTCACTTATAAACTTTCCCCAATGCATTTGCATGGGATTTTCCATCAGGCTGGACATTATTACAAACATCCAGGGTTCAAATTTACTTTCTTGAATTTTAGAAGAGTTATATTATCTTGAATTTCTTGGTTGAACATAGACCTCTTAATTAATTTGGTCTATGGTGTAATTGGCTCTTGGCACCATTTGGTACTCATAATTTCTCTATTGCACGATTCAACATTTTGATAGTTTTTTCCCTTTTATTTCATATCAACATTATAAATTTGTGTGTAGATAGGGAGCCAAAATGTATATGTAATTCCTTTCTATGAGAGATCTACATAAATTCTCCCTTCTTTTTCAATGACTCTTTTGTCTAGGTTGTAGTAATTCATACATTGCATAACCAATTTAGGGGCTTCCATTGCTGGCGGAAACCCTCCTACTAAAAGTAACCCATTTTCCACAACATTTTTGGTACATTGAGAGGCATTTTCTTGTAGTGCCCATGTGTGAATTTCAATATCAGAAGATTATCCCATATGAGTGTCTGCAACTACCACATTGATTGGTATAGCTTGTGAATTACAGTATTTAAATTCATCTTCTTCCCTTGCGTCAAAAGTACTCATTTTCTCTGGTGTGTCCTGCATTTTTTTCAAAATGTGTATCTTATGTCTGAGTCAGGGTTAAATTTAACCAAATTTTACAATTTATAAAACTTTCAGTTCATCTTTCAGTTAAATTGAAAATCAAACAATAATCAACATTTCAATTTCTAAAGGGAATACCATCTTTCAAGATTTTTCATGCTTGAAAATCAATAACAGAACGTCAGTTATTCCAAACATACCTAGTTATGGTTGATGATGATGATGATGATCTTTCAGAATGTAACTTCAAAACCCTTGGTAGTTGTGTTCTCAATTTCTTGAAATTTACCTCCCCTTGCGCACCAATATTATTTTGTTCTTTCAATGTCCTTCGTAAATTTGTAGTATGACATGAAGTGGAGTGCTACAAAAGCAACTACATGCTTGAGGTGGTGCCAAGTACATAGGTAGTTCACCACCTTCATTAATTACCTATTATATCGCATTAATTCCTGAATAAAGGTTCAATCATTAAGAATTAGGGTTCAAATCATGAACACCTAGATTTCTACATGGGCTCGCTACTAGAGGAAAAAGACGACGTGATGATCATATGTGGCAATTAGGTGTCACATTGATTCTTTGTGAGGTATAGGTCATTAAAGATATGTGATAAATTGGTGATCACTGGGATTAAGACTTTCCGGTATCGACTTTAAGAAGAAACACCAGGATCCAGGAATTTACCTCCAAGCTTCAGGAAAAGAAAACCAGAATGAAAGAAAAGACCGAGAAATAGGTTCAAGAGATATTAAAAAGTTTCAAAAAAAATTCTCTGGTTTCCAAGTTATGATTAAGGAAAATAAAAGGAAATAAAATTATAATACCAAACTCTGATAAAAAAATATTATCGGGATTGACGGCTCTGGTCAATGACTTACCAGGCGGAGCTAGGACCAAGTGAAGATACAATTCAATTTGATGTAAATGCAGGACTCTGGGATTTTGGTTTTTAGTAATATATTAATTTTTTATGAAAAGACCAAAACATCGAATCCAAGAAAGAAAAAAAAGGAATAAAACAAAGACCAAGCAAAAAAGAAAAAATGAGACCAACAACTAACCAAACTATAGAATGACGCCAAATAAAATAAAAGCAAAAGGGAATAGAAAGGGAAAAAAAGGGGGTCCACATTTTTCCAAGGGGAAAAATGGGGCATGTTGTGAGACCACACAATATTTTGACCAATAAATTCCATGCAATAACGGGAAAAAAACTTGACCTTGCATGTTTGTAATAAGGATTTATGTATCATAGTTCAAGTCTATGTAACATGTGGTTTAAAAACCTCAATACACAAATAGTGTATATTGGTAAATAATGCCCATGATACATTAATTCATATAAATGAGTGGTTTGAATATGCCATATGCTATGGGAGGTGTAAAATGGGTTTTAAATCTCACATCACATTAATGGGTGGACAAGTCGACATTAAAATGCTGAAATCTATAAATAGACCATGATAACTAGGGTTTCAACCTTGCAAGATAGCATGAAACCATGAATGACAAGGGGGTAATGGTTAGCAAATTGCAACACCGTGTTATGGAAAGATTATTTCAATGCATAAGGGAAAAATCCCATGAGGTTTAAACATCACTAGAAATGGCCTTCAAAGCTGAAAAGAAAAACTAAAACAAAAGCATACAAACTAAAACTTAAAAACTAACAATGCTAAGTAAAACAAACAAAAAACCTAAACATAAATACAAAGCGATGAAATAAAGGAAAAAATTACATACCTATTCAAACGCTAAAACCAAAAAACCCTAGATGAACACATGAGAAATCCGCTTGAAGATGGAAAGAGATCCAAGGAGGAATTTTCCAAAGGGTCGAACAAGCAAAAAAATGACTTAGATGATCAAAATAAATGGCTAAAATGAAACTAAAATGAATTAAAACAAATTTAAACCCAATATAAACCTACATTTAAAACCACCATTAATACAACTCATGTGATGGTCAGGGTGTAATGGCACTGAAATTCAATGATATTACACACTTAAATGCAATTTTATAAAAGTCATGTAGGTACGCTAAGTTTTAGCATTGTTGCACATTTAAAGCCAAAAATATGTAAGGGCACTGAAATTCAACGCTCCTATATGTGTAGGAAAAATAACTAACTCCAAAAACTAAACTTTTGTAGTTTTTAACTTTTTGCAATTTTTTCCAAAGGTGAAAAGGGGGAATCACTCAAAGTGACTTTTTGAGGACTTGGACCACAAATGAGGGAAAGTGATATTTTCCTCATTTTATGTGCTTAAAGAACATAGTTTACAAAATAGAGAAGATTTGTAGGGGTTATCCCATGAATTAAGTGTAGTTGAATTTGAGGATAACAGTTGGCTCTAACTAGGGAGCTTCCTTTGATCATCCTTTGAAATGATCAGAGGGAGAAGAATTCGAGACTTTTAGTTCCATCATCCATCCATTGGGATATTGATCTAAATTAGGATCTATGACAATTGCTATTTGAATACTTAACGATTACAACAATTAATTAAATCTTTAGATTTGAATTAACATAATTGAAATGTTTAATATCAAATGCTTGAAAAGAGGAATAAAGAAAATAACAGAATTGGAGAATGAGAAAGAGAAGAGAAGATAGCTGATTGATAATGGAGTTCGTCTGAGTGGACTACATCTCTAGGTCCCTCTCCAATGGATGACTGATCCTTCAATTTAGCTCCAAGAAATCTTACAAAGCCTTCTCGATCAATGAGGAAATTGACAATATCTTCTCTCCTTCAAGTACAAACACTTCGACATAATCTCCCTATTGTCTAAATAGATATTTTACAAAATTTCCCATATAGTTCCCAAGAGTTCACCCAATTCCCCTTCACAAAGTAAAAATATTTGAAAATCCCCCCTATTTACCTATAAAAATCTATAAAAATCCTCCCTTTATCATAAGAAAATTCCCTTATAAAATTTCAATATTATTGTAGCCCTCTAATTTTAACATTCCCAGGCTTTGGAGGATTTATTTTAACATTATTTAGCAGATTGGATGTTTTTTCTTAACTTAGGGGATTAAAGATTAAAAATAAGGAAGGAAATGGGTTTAAATAGTTAACAAAATCCATAAACCTTGAATTTTCCTCCAAACCACTTGGTGGTCTGTCGGTAGGGAGTGTTTTTAGGGAGTGAGTGGTGGGTGGTTCAAACTGCTACCCCCTTAAAATACTCCTAAGTCTTCATCAAAATGAAACGAGCTCCCTATATGCATGTTGAAAGGTGTGTTGGTCTATGGTGAGGCAACATGCTTGGAGGATGGAGGTCGGGGGTTCGACCCCCACCTCTACATTTTTTGGTAAACTATTGAAATTGTTCACCCATTGGAGGAGATGACAAGGTGCCACGTGGTAGATAACTATTTGTTGGAGAGAAGACACGTGTCGCATCCCAATTGGACCAGCTCATCCTTCGTACTACCAGCTAATTGTATAATCTATTGACTAAGATACCATGTGTCGAGCCCTGATTGGTTCATACAGTATGATCTGCCCTATCAACATGTTGATTTCATGTTGATGACAACATCCATACTCCTCAGTCAACTCAATCAACCTGCAACCTTTGACTTGGCATAACTTGCATGTACAAGCTTCGATTTCAATGAAATGAGTGGTGTTGGATTCATGTTGACAAGCTCTTTGTTATGGAATTTTTTGTTGAATTCTGAGACAGTGAGTTTTTTCACCTTTTTGGATGGCCTCAATTCCTTGTTTGACCTAAACTTTGACTAGTTGTATCTTGGGCATAGTGACTCCTTTTGAGCCCATTAAAGTTGTATTGGACTCAGAATTTTGAGGACTTTGATCTAGCAATGATTACTGAAGCATATGGGATACTTCAATTTTTGACATCGAGTATCCCCCTGGATCCATCCTCCCCACTGGAGAGCTTTTGGACCTCTGAAAGCTTGATTACTTAGAAAGCAAGTGAGGGTGAAGTTCCCTCACTTTACCAATCTCCATCCATTTTTCCTTGTTTGGATTCATCCCCTTCAGTTCCACTCTAAGGTATTCTACTGTGCCTCTTCATGAAGTCCTGAATTTCTTGTCTAAGATGACATCCTCTGGAAACTATGACATGTACTCTGGTGAAAGATCATCAACTGATGTAACCTGAATGTCTATGTCTTCATCCAGTATCATTGGAGGCTCATACAACTTCAAATTCTCAACATTAACAACTGAATAGATGTGCATGTATGGAGGAAGATTAAGGTGGAAGGAATTGGTTCCAATATTTTATAGGGTTTCAAAGGGACCATACTAGATTGGCTTGAGCTTCCTTCCTTCACCTTGCATTCTTTCCTCGCTAATATGTAACCAAACTCTATCTCCAACCTAGAAATGGTGATCGATGCGATGCTTATCATGTCGAGCCTTGTATTTGGCTTGGCTCTTCTCCAACTATGCTTCCACTACCTAATGAATTGCTTGGACTTTCTGGATGAACTTCGATGCCTTCTTTGCATCATGGCATCCATCTTCAACATCATTCTTACCAAGCAACAAAGTCCATTGGTATTTTTGGAAGATACCCGAAACAAGTCTTGAAAGGAGATCTTTTTGTAGAAGAGTGTGCCACATGGTTGTAAGCATGTTGCACATAATGAAGCCTCTCATCCCATAGCTTGGGATGTTTGCTGTAGTAACCTCTGAGAAGATGCACCACTATCCTATTTACTACCTCTGTCTATCCATCAGTCTACGGATGGAGGTTGTACTCTTCTTCATTCTAGTGTCCATGTGTTCCCACAATGCGGACCAAAATTCCCCCAAGAATCAAGAATCTTGATCCAATACAATATAAGTAGGTAACCCAAAGTGAACCCACACAAATTGAAAGTACATATGAGTTATCAGTTCAGTAGTGACTCATTTTTTACAAGGCATTAAGATACACATTTTGTTGAACCAATCAACTACTACAAACAAGTAATCATGTCCCTTCCTAGACATTGGTAACCCCCAAAAAAAATCCATTGAAACACTTTCCCATGGATGGGAAGGTACAAGAAGCGGTGTGTACAACCCCAATTTCCTATTGCTAGGTTTACTTGTTGCACACATTACACATCCTTTTATATATTTGGATACACTTTCTTGCATGTGAGGCCAATAATAGTATTTTTGCAATTGAGTCATTATTTTTCTTACCCCAAAGTGTCATGCAATCAATAACATGTGTGCTTCTCTGATTACCTATGCCTATTCACCTTTTAGAATACATAATTTCCCTAAATGATACAACAAGTTATCTTACACATAGTAATCTTTCCCTTCTACATGTTTTCCTTTGATTAGAGCTTAATATATTTCCTTAAAGTCTTCATCATTAGAATATTGTTCCTAAAAAATTTCATGTACCATGGAACTACCTTTAAGGATAATCAAAGCATTCATAATAGGAGGCCTAGAAAGAAAATCTACTACTTTGTTATGGACACCTTTCTTGTACTTAATTACCAAATGAATATGTTGAAGAAAACCCATCCACCTAAAGTGCCTACTTTGTTGCAGTTTAAACTATGAGTGAAAGTACTGAAGTGGCTGGTGATCAATGTGGATTACAGTTTCTTTCCCCATTAAGTAATGTTTCCATTTTCTTACACTCTAAACTAATTCATAAAGTTCCTTATCATAAGTAGGATAGTTAATTATTGCACTTGAAAAGGTTTTAGAGTGCTAGCAGATTGGTTTACATCCTTGCATTAGTACTTCTCCCATGGGAAATCTACTTGCATCTGTCTCGATCATGAACAGTTGATGTAAATACGGTAAAGCTAGAACTAGTGTTGTGCTCAACTTTTCCTTCAAAGTTTTGAAGGCCTTCTATTGTGGACCTCCCCATTGAAAAATTTTCTTCGTACTGGTCAATGCGTGCAATGGTGATGCAATGTAGGAGAAGTTTGCAATGAGCTTTCTCTAGTACTGGACTGCACCTAATAAACTTATGACTTTAGTGACTATACTTGGCTTAGGCCATTTTACAGTAACTTTGACCTTTGTAGGGTCTACTTTCAATTGACCACCACCTATGACATAGCCTAAGTACACTAAGGATGTCTTAGTGAATTCACATTTAGATATCTTTACAAAGAGTTTTTCTTTTCTCAATATGTATTAAAAACTTTCTTTATATGCCTTACATGATCTTCCCAAGTTCGACTGAATACAAGAATATCATCTAAATAGACTATGACAAAATCATCAATACAAGAATGAAAGACATCATTCATGACTCTCATAAATGTAGCTGGTGCATTGCAAAGCTTGAAGGGAATGACCAACCACTTGAATAGTCCTTGTTTTGTCTTAAATGCAGTTTTCCAAATGTCATCTTTTGCAATTCTTATCTGATGATATCCGATACACAATTCTAACTTTGAAAAATAAACTACATGTTTTAATTGATCAAGTAAATCATCTATCAAGGGAAGAGGATACTTATTCTTTACCGTTATCTTGTTCATGGCTCGATAGTCAATGCACATTTGCCAAGACCCATCCTTCTTTAGAACCAACACAATTGGAGAACCACAAGGAGATGTACTAGGATAGATGACTCCTTTTTCAACCAACTCCTGAACTTTCTTTTTTATTTCTTCATTCTCCAAAACTGAAAAATGGTACATGTCGATGTTTGGAAGAGGCACATCCTGCTGCAACTGGATTTCATGTTGTATCTCTCTCTTAGGTGCCAACCCCTTTGTCTCCTAAAATAAGTCATCATAAGCAAAAAATATTTTGACCATCTTAGTTTTATGCTTTGAATCACACCGCTTAAATGCTTCATCTTTTTCATCCTCTTTGTGTTTTACAAGCATTAATACAAATTTCTTACTAGAATTGACCAACCTTTTCATTTGACCAACAATGACTAGTGCAAGATTAGTCTTAACTTTATGTGCACGTACAATGTATTCTATCCCATCTTTAAAAAGATGATACTTATTGTCCCCCTATAAAATATTTCTTTTTTGTCATATAGATAAGGACTACCTAACACAAGCCCACAAATATCCAAAGGAACAACATGTACCTCTACCTCATCAACAAGGTTTGTAGTGATAACAAATTTCAATTTACATTATTTTGTTACTTTTAGTTGAGCATCATTGCAAACCAATCCAAGTGGATATGGATTTAGATGAGATGTTGTAGTTAAATTGAGTTTCTTTACCACCTCTTCAAATATTAAGTTGACTTGAGAACCTGTATAAAATAGTGTGTGAATCTTAGTGTGCTTAGTTACAACTCAAATATGAAACAAATCATTCTGTTGTTTATCATCTCTAGGAGGAGTAGATACTTTACTTGTACTTGCATTAGAAACATTTGCATCAGAAGAGAGAGTTATACCTTTCTCTTTACCTTGGACCCCAACAACAACAATTTGTGTTTCATCTCCAGAGTCGGATCTAAGATCTTGTTGAATCATTGCAGTAGTCTTTTTCTTTCCTTTATTACCTCCATATCTTTTTGGCCTTAATTTTGGATGCAGCTTCAAGCACTTTGAGTCATCATGCTCCTCTTTCTTGCAATGGGAGCATGTGGGCTTATCACCCTCCTTCTTAACTATAGCTTTTTTTTCCCTTTTCCTTTATCTTTATCTTTGTCTTTACCCTTAGACTTCCCCTCAAAATTAGATGGCTTTGAGAAATTATCACTGAAAGTGTTCTTACCCCTTGACTCTAAATGAGTTGCTTAGATTGACACTTCATCCAGATTATTAGGACTTAACATTAAAATAGTATGTCTTAGGTAAGAATGCAAACCACCTATGTACTTAAGTAATGTATCCTGAGTATACAATGGAACATTTAAAGCAATAGCCTATTTTCTAAACTCATGGGTATAATCTTGGATAGACTGACCCTTACCTTGCCTAAAGGTTTTCCAATTCATTGTTAATTGTTGCATATAACCTTAAGGGTAAAACTATTTTTTAAGGGCAGCAACAAATTCCATCCAAGTCATATTAACCTTACCATGGTGAGAAATTTTCTCCTGAGTCCTACTCTCCCACCAAGTGAGAGCTATACCTCCCAACCAGAGAGTGGCTAACTAGATCATAGAAGAATCTTTTTCTAGTCCTTGAATCCTACAATACACTTCTACCTGTTGGATCCAATCATCTAATTTTTTGTAATTTAACTCCCCATAGTACTTAGGTAATTCAAATTTTACATCCAGTTTAATAATAGGCTTAGACTTCCTCATGAAAGGATTAATAGTAGAAGAAGAAGAAGAAAAAGAGGAAGATGGAGAAGAAGGTAAAGATGGAGGAGATGGAGTTTCTAGAGATTTTCTTTCTTTGTCCTTTTGATCTTCATTATTTTCTCGCTTCGAAGAATTTCCCTTTTCACACTTCTTCTTTTCCACATAAAGCTCTTCCACCATAGCCTTCATGTTGAGAAAATCTCACTAAAAAGTCTAATCATCAAGCTCAGGCTCAATACTTTTCCCAGCCTCAGTTTCTTCCATCATTGGAAAAGTCATTCATTTTCTAATTTAAGGATTATATTCTTCTAGCTCGCCTTCACCTCGTTGTTTCCTAGAATGTGTTAGCATCCACTTCTGCAATACTAGTCACACAAAACTCTGATACCAAACTTGATCTAAATTAGGATCTATGAAAATTTCTATTTGAACGCTTAATGATTAAAATGAATAATTAAAGCTTTAGATTTAAATTAACATAATTGAAATGTTTAATATTAAATAATTAAAAAGAGGAATAAAGGAAATAACAAAATTTGAGAATGAGAAAGACAAGACAAGACAACCAATTGATAACAGAGTTTGTCTGAGTGGACTACATCTTCGGGTCCCTCTCCAACAAAGTGACCAATCCTTCAATTTAGCTCCAAGAAATCTTACAAATCCTTCTCGATCAAGGAGGAAATTGATAGTATCTTCTCTCCTTCAAGCACAAACACTTTAGAATAATATCCCTATTGTATGCATAGTGATTTTACAAAATTTCCCATATAGTTCCCAAGAGTTCACCCAATTCCTCTTCACAAAGTAAAAATATTTGAAAATCCCCCCTATTTACATATAAAAATCTATAAAAATCCTCCCTTTATCATAAGAAAATCCCCTTATAAAATTTCATTATTATTGTATCCCTCTAATTTTAACATTCCCAAGCTTTGGAGGATTTATTTTAACCTTCTATAACAAATTGGATGATTTTTTCTTAACTTAGGGGATTAAAGATTAAAAATAAGGAAGGAAATGGGTTTAAATAGTTAACAAAATCCAAAAACCCCAAATTTTCCTCCAAACCGCTCGGTGGTCTATTAGTAGGGAATGTATTTAGGGAGTGAGGGGTCAGTGGTTGAAATTTTTGTCCCCTCAAAATACTCCTAAGTCTTCATCAAAAGGAAATGGGCTCGCTATATTCATGTCGATAGGTGTGTTGGTCTAATGGTGAGGTGACATACTTGGAGGATGGAGATTGAGGGTTCAACCCCCACCTCTACATTTTTGGTAAACTATTGAAACAGTTCGCCCATCAGAGGAGATGACAAGGTGCCATGTGGTAGATAACTATTCATCAGAGAGAAGACATGTGTCACATCCCAATTGGGCCAGCTCATTCTCCATACTTCCAACTCATTGTATAATTTGCTGAATAAGATGCCACATGTCAAGAGCTTATTGGTTCATACAATATGATTTGCCCTGTCAACATGTTGATGTCATGTTGACGCCGACATCCATACTCCTCAGTCAACTCAGTCAACCAGCAACCTTTGACTTGGTGTAACTTACACGTACAACCTCTAATTTTGGAAAAATGAGTAGCATTGGATTCATGTCGACGATCTCTTCATTTTATCACTCTTTTCATCAAATTCTGAGAGAACAATTTTTCTTTCCTTTTTAGATGGCCTCAGGTCCTTGTTTGACCCAAACTTTGACTAGTTGTATCTTTGGCATACAGACTCCTTTTGAGCCCATTCAAGTTGCATTGGACTCAAAATTTTGAGCACTTTGATCTAGCGATGATTACTAGAGAATATGAGATACTTCAATTTTTTATGTCGAGTATCCCCCTAGGTTAGCTATAGAGTTAGACAACACAAAAAGACAAGAAAAAGACAAAAAACTGTACAAATATTTATAGACTTATCTAACACTTCAATGAGTGAATAGCTTTAGATGTTGTTCATTGTGAGGTAGCAAAAATGGTGTCTCATCCTATTATACTAGAAGAAAACTATTTTCACCATAAAGTTGGTGAGTTGTTGTGGACACTGAAAAAGTAACCCTTATACTTTTCCTATCCTGTTTGGGTCCTCCTTGTGATTTTGGCTTAATTTTACTTTGATTTAATGTTGTAATGTGCATAACACATTCACATTAGGTCGTGGGCCCTTGTAAACTAAATAAAATACATGTCTTGTAAGGGTGTTGTAAAGTGTTGTAAATGACTTTCACACTTTTCTAGACTTTTATTAAGTATTTAAGTCTAATGTACCTATTTTTCCCTTAATTCAATGTTATAAAATGTATTTAATTGAATTTTTGCATTAATCTAGTGTAAATTAAACCTGGCCTTAATCTAGTGTTGTAATGTGTTTTACACATTTACATTGGATCTTGTGCCTTTCTAGGCTATGTGGACCTCATTTTAATGTTCTAGAGTGTATTTAATCACACTTTCACATTGAAATTTGTGTCCCTATCCCTAATCACCCTTTATATCATCATTAATAGGCCCCTATGACCCCATATTGTGCATCCCAAGGCTTATTTTGATAAACAAACCCCACTAGATTAACATATAAACCTGATTCCTTCACTCCCCAACATCCCAATTGAAAAAAGATTCCCTATGGAACACATTCACCACTTTGGGTGAATGAGTCCCATCTAGGTGGGACCCATTCACCAGGATGGTGAATGAGTCCCATTTGGTCCATTTTTGAAGCTTTAAGTAGGAAAAATTAGGGTTTAAGTTTAATTTTCTTCAATTTCATCCTTAGGGATAAAATTAATGGGAATTTGAGTAGGATTTCCTATATAAACAAGCTCCTAAACCCTAATTCATTATTTATTCATCATTCATTATCTATCTCAAGTCAAGCAAGCTAGGGTTTTTAAGTCATCAAGATAGTTTTCTAAGGAATTCAAGGGAATATTCTTCATCCATTATTGCAGAAATTGAAGATCTATCATCATGGAAATTCTCTAATTGCATTATTTCATGCTTCATTATCTTATTTCATTATTTTGGTTTAATTACCTAAAAGGGGTTTGACCAAGGCAAACCCCCATGCCCTAACAATCAACACTTTTGTTCTATTTCTTTGTGTGATTGTAGATCTAAGTACTTTGAAGGCTTGGAGATTATTGAAGAATAGGTTGCAAACTTGTTGAAGTAATCTTCTTATTGGATAAGTCAAAATATCCACAAAAAGTCACTTATAGTGCCAAAAATCAAGGTTTCGAACCTGAAAACCTATCAGGAGTAGAAGTACAAACCAAGAGCTTTCGATTCCACTTTCGAGTTTTTTAGAAAAGTTAAAGTGGACTCATATGCCATTAGTGGTGAATGAGTCCCACTGTACCTATTTTTCAAAGATTTTTTGTAGATTCAGATACCCATTTTGTTGAAATAGGCTCCGGTACAGTTTTCTAGATCTGGGACTGATTCACCCAGAATGGAAAATGAGTCCCAGTAGGTCAAAATTTGAGGTTCAACAACATTTCTAGTCTTCATTCTAGCCTCTACACATTTCTAGGTGCACACTTCCTGTTTCACAACTTTTTGCTTAGTTTTGTTAGCATTTCTAGATAATGTTTGCATATCACATTATGTTTTCAAACATTTTGCATTTTCCAGGTTTTGCACTATTAGTTAATCTCTTTTATTAATTTCCAGCCTTGAGCACAATCCCCTTTGAAATATTTCAATCTTATTTGCATTGGAATCTCAAGGGTTTGTTCTTGAGTGTGAGCATTGTGAAATCAAATTCCTCTTCCTTTATTCCCCTTTTGGTGTGAACAAGGAAGTTGTGCATTCAATTTCCATTGTCCAAATTTTGGTGAACCTGACTTTCAAATACCTTCTTTTCTGATTTAGAGTCCATCATCATCCTAGAATTATATTGCATTAGGGTTTGCATTGATTAATTTGCATTCTAGGGTTTCAAATTTTTCATTAGTGAAAGTGCATATAGGTTGCATTTTTGCATCTCAAATCATTAATTTTTTTTGAAATTCTGCATTTTCATCTTAGGTTTGCATCATACAGCATAGAAAACATAAAAAATCAATCAATTTTTTAAAAAAATTCTAAAAGAAATCACCACTAGGACTCATTCGCTACCTTGGGAAAATGAGTCCCTTTGCACCTCTGAAACTACCTTTTACAACACTGAAAATATTATTTCTACACTTTGTTTACTGCCATTAACTATCTATATCACTTGGCTGAGTTTTTGTTACATGCATTTCATTTGATCTAGCTTAACTTATCTCATTTCATGCATTTCTCAATTTCAAATTTACATTTACAACATTTCATCTTTCAGGTTGTTACATAATGTAATCAGAAAATTACCTTGTTTCACATCTGAAAATTGCATTTAAACATTTCACTTTAAGTCATTGCATTGCACTTTCTTTACTTTTTCATGATAGCATTTTTTCTTTCAAGAGATGTGGCTTTGATATGGTTAAAAATGGATTGCATAAGTACAACATCCCCTCTCATGAGTTCAATTTAGATTACAACAACGAGGTCATTAAGAAATATGCTAATCATCAAACCATTGACACAATCGTTAATATTACATTGCCCATTGGTGAGGATGGTAGTGTTGACAATCATAACAATCTTACTTGTTCTTCTCCCGATACCTCTCCTATTTGTGATGAAGGTATCTTGGTGAAAGAAGATACAAGCATTGAGGATCTTGAATGTCCCTCTCCTCATCCCCCTTTGGAAGACATTAGAGAACAAAAAGATGATATCATAGCCACCACTTTTCTTATCCTCAATCCATCTCTCAATACCCCCACTACTTGTAAGAAGATTTTAATGAAATATGATACAATCATGAATGATCATGAAAATCACATTTTTCAAGAGGACATGTGGATTGAAAGTGATAGCCTTATCTCTCTCCTTCCTAATGTCCCTAATGTTTGGAAAGATCTATTTGAACAAAAGAATTTAATAATTTAGGAAAATCATAGTTGTCCTTCTCTTGATGCCTCCCCTATTTTTGATGAAGCTACTTTACAACATTTAACCATGGGATGTGATGAACATCTTACAAGCTCTCCTACTAGGGTTGATAACATGACACAAGAGAATGGGACCTTAGAGAAAACAAACAATCAAACAATGCCTTCTCCTAATAAGATCCCACTATTGATAATCAATAAAATCCAACCATTGATCATTCCCCTACATGTGATGAAACCATTTTTGAAGAACCAATCCTTGAATGTCAAGAGCACTTGGTTTGTAGTTCTCCTAAAAAATATCCTCCTAGGCAATATATCATGGTGCAAGAAGAGGAAAACATTGACAATAATGATATTGGACCCTTAGAAAAATATGATGAAGTAGCATTGGACTCTCATTCACTAAGGGGTGTTAATATTATTCAACCTCAACTCATCCTTTACCCCCTTCACAAAAACTGCAAACTCAAAACAAACCTAAACTCATCCTTTACCCACCTAGGAACAATGTTTTGGAATAGCCGAGTCATAATATTGTTGCTCATACATATAACACTAGGAAAAATCCACAACCAAGCCAACCACCTTCAACATCCCTCCCTTTTCCTAACTCCATCTTACCTGGTCCTCCTCGTGGAAAGGAGTATGATCTTGTCAAGCAATTTAAGAATATTACTGCTAAGATATCATTGTGGGACCTTATTCAAGCATCCACTCATTACCACAACATGATTCAAACAACCTTACAACAAGTTCCTATCCCTTCTAATGCACAACCAAATGAAATAGCAGCCATGATTCAAGGAATAAATGTTTCCATTGTTTTCCAACAAAGTGAACTCCCCCCTTTGGAATTACAAAAAAAAATGAGGCTTTCATAATAATATCTCAATACAAAAGAAAAGGGATAAATATAACTCTTGTAGATACTGAATCTACCCTTAATGTATGTAGTGTGAGCCTTCTGGATAGGCTTGGCATTGAAAAATCAAACATTCAACCTAATTCTTTATCTATTACAGGATTAGACAATGTTAAAAAAAAACCGCTCGGTGTGATTACTTTTCCTATTACAGTTGGAAAGGCCACATTGGAAACACCAATCCATGTTATGCCACATGATCTCTCATATAATATTCTCTTTGGCATACCATGGATTCATGCAATGAATGGAGTGCCTTCTACTCTTAACCGTAAAATGAAATACATCTACAACAACAAAGTGTACACAATTAAAGATGACCCCAACCCAAATAGTTGCTTAAATATTGAGAAAAACAAGGAAAATCATTTGGAAACATTAACACCAACTACACAATTCCAACATTTGGAAACATTAACACCAACTACATAATTCCAACATGTGCAACAAAGAGACAAAGACAAACACAATGAGGAAGTCATGAAGCTATTAGAAGACGATTGGGGTTCCTTAGACTTCACACCAACATTCATGGGAGAATACAAGATCATAAACAAAGACTCTGACAAGGGATGCAGAACAATGGTAATTTCCACACAAAATTTGGAAGACCCTTCGAAAGCATCTACCTCAACCACTTCAAAACACAAGAAAACAACTTACATGACAAACTTTGATGAACTCAACCACAAACAACCATTAGATCTAAAAGCAATAAAAAATATTTATGAAAAAGGTTATGAACCTATGAAACAACATGGCTATAGTGGAAAAGTATGTGGTGTTAGAGAACAAGGTATCCACAACCCTATAGAGCCTAACATGCAAGAAACAACTCATGGTCTTGGTTATTGTCCTTTGATAGAAATAAAAGAACCTTCCCTTAATATCAACACTATTACAAACCATCCTTCTAAGACAACTTTAACAACAGTGCATCCTGAACTAATAGACACTAGTGGTCTTGAAGATTATCCTTTGCAAGCAATGACACAAACAAAGACATATTCACTTAATTTCAATGTCATCTCGTAAAACACTAATGATTTGAGTTCATTGGATTTTACACCCTCATGTAAAGGAGAGAAAAAAATATTGCACTCTAAAGAGTCTTGCATAAGTATGACATCTTGTACTAAGCAAGAGATATCTTTGCCAAAAACTACAGGAAAACCTTCTATCATTGATCAAGAGGTTATCTTGTAGAGACTCCTCCAAGATCACTTAATATCTCTCCCTCCAAGAACTCGAAAGAAATTCTATTACAAGAGTTCATTTTGTGCCTATCATAGAGTTCACAATCATTCCACTAATGAATGTAAGGATTTGAGTAGTAAAATCCAACATCTTAAGGAGTTTGGTGCTCTCCCTTATGTGGGGGCACCTAAATCCTCTAATTCATACAATATTTCACTCTACCATGCATCTTATCAATCATTTTGGCTCACCCTTTTCCTATGCCAAGTGGGGGCAAGGAGTTAGGTAGCCTTGTCCTCATATGTCATTTTTCATTGCCTCTTTTGGCTAGTCATTAAACTTTCATGATCATATAAGAGAAAGCTTGGAATGTGGACGACATGATTTCAGTTGGATCACATGTGACATACTACCTTATTCCTAACGTGGCTTATTGGTAACATATGACTTGGCATAGGGATTTCTGAATTATAATCTCTCATGTATTCTTTTTTTGTCTCATTTGGGTCCTCCTTGCGATTTTGGCTTAATTTTACTTTGATTTAATGTTTTAATGTGGATAACACATTCACATTAGGTCTTGGGCCCTTGTAAACTAAATAAAATACATGTCTTGTAAAGGTGTTGTAATGTGTTGTAAATTACTTTCACACTTTTCTAGACTTTTATTAAGTATTTAATTCTAATGGACCTATTTTTCCCTTAATTCAATGTTATAAAATGTATTTAATTTTATTTTCACATTAATCTAGAAGGCTTGTAAATTAAACCCGGCCTTAATCTAGTGTTGTAATGTGTTAAATTACACATTCACATTGGATCTTGTACCTTTCTAGGCTATGTGGACCTCATTTTAATGTTCTAGAGTGTATTTAATCACACTTTCACATTGAACTTTATGTCCCTAGCCCTAATCACCCTTTATATCATCATTAATAGGCCCCTATGACCCCATATTGTGCATCCTATCACAAACCCAACTAGATCAACATATAACATGATTTCTTCACTCTTCGACATCCTAGCTCACAAAGGAGCCCCCGTGGGACCTATTCACCACTTTGGGCAAATGAGTCCCATCCAAGTGGGACCCATTCACCTAGGATGGTGAATGAGTCCCATTTGGGCCATTTTTGAGGTTTGAGTGGGGAAAATTAGGGTTTAAGTTTAATTTTCTTCAATGTTAGCCTTGAGGATCAAATTAATGAGAATTTGAGCAGGATTTCCTACATACACAAGCTTCTACACCCTAATTCATTATTCATTCATCATACATTATCCATCTCAAGTTAAGCAAGCTAGGGTTTCTAAGTCATCAAGATAGTTTTCTAAGGCATTACAGGGAAGGTTCTTCATCCATTGTTGCAGCAATTCAAGATCTATCATCATGGAAAGTCTCTAATTGCATTATTTCATGCTTCATTATCTTATTTCATTATTTTGGTTTAATTACCTAAATGGGGTTTGACCAAGGCAAACCCCCATGCCCTCACAATCAACACTTTTATTCTATTTCTTTGTGTGATTGTAGATATGTGTACTTTGAAGGATTGGAGATGATTGAAGAATAGGTTACAAACTTGTTGAATTCATCTCCTTATTGGATAAGTCAAAATATTCAAAAAGGTCACTTGCAGTGCCATAAATTAGGGTTTCAGACCCAAAAACTTGTTAGGAGCAGGAGTGTAGACTAAGAGCTTCCGATTCCACTTTCAAGTTTTCAAAAAAGTCAAAGTGGACTCATATGCCATTAGTGGTGAATGAGTCCTAGCCTACATATTTTTTAGAGAATTTTGCAGATTTAGATACCCATTTGGCTGAAACAGGCTCTAGTACAGTTTTCTAGATCTAGGACTGATTCACCCAGAATGGCGAATGAGTCCCAATAAGTCAAAATTTCAAGTTCAACAACATTTCTAGTCTTCATTCTAGCCTCTACACATTTCCAGGTGCACACTTCCTATTTCATATCTTTCTATTTAGTTTTGTTAGCATTTCTAGGTAATGTTTGCATATCACATTATGTTTTCAAACATTTTGCATTTTCCAAGTTTTGCACTAGTAGCTAATCTCTTTTATTAATTTCCAGCCTTGAGGACACTCCCATTTGAAAAATTTCAATCTTCTTTACATTGGAATCTCAAGGTTTTGTTCTTGATTGTGAGCATTGTGAAATCAAATTCCTCTTCCTTTATTCCCCCTTTGGTCTGAACAAGAAAGTTGTGCATTCCATTTCCATTGTCCATAATTGTGAAAGGTCCTCTCCATAAATAATATATCTTTCTTTGCATACCCTTGGGTTCTCTTATTTTATCCCACAAGAGGACTTGATCTCCGACTTAGAGATCACAAGACTTCGCCTTTTTGTCAAAAATCCTTTTGACTTGGACTTGGTGTTCTGCAATGCTATCCACCACCTGTATGTGCTTTTCCTCCAATTCAATGAGGAACATGGTGCAATTTTCCACAGAGTTATGAAATGTTTCATCTTCAATGTTCTTGGCCAATTTCAAAATGAGCAATTCTAGAGTGATAGGAATTTCTACATTTAACCCATACAAGAGTTAAAATTGTGAGATGTCAATTGCTCATTTACGAGTAATGTGTTTTTCCCATAATGCATCATACAATTCCTTGTGCCAAGAAATTTGATTCTCATCCACTAGCTTCCTAATAATGGTGACCAAATTTTTGTTGCTCAATACTGCTTGACCATTTCCTTGGGGGTAATAGTCTGAAGAATGAGAAAGAATGATCCCATATCCGAAGAAAAATTATGTTATCTCACCAGATGAGAATGAAGCAACATTATCTACTACAATCTTATTTATAACATGAAACCTTGAAATGATGCTTTCCTTGAGAAAATTACATGCCACTTTTGAAGTAGCATGTTTAATTGGAATGGATTCCACCCACTTGGTGAAATAGTCTGTTGATGTCAGAATGTAGATATGCCCTATAGTTTATGGTGGATTAACGACATCGATGAAATTGATACCCCACTATTGGAAGGGTTCTCCAATGATCACCAACTTGAGGGGAAGTGATGCTAACTTGGGTCTTCCCATGAGCTCTTGGCATAACTCACACTTACATACCCAGTTGTATGTATGTTGGAAGAGTGTGGGCTAGTAGTTGTTGGAACATAATAATCTACTTAGAGGGCGTGAATTAGTAGTTCTTAAATTTTTTCTAATAATAACTTTGTACATATTGAGAATTAACATGTAAATACAAAAATATGCACACACACAAGCATCACATAACACAGGATGTACGTGGAAAATCCACGGTGAGAAATGCTGCTAGGAGCTATTGTCTTAATCTAGCCTCACAAGCATGAAGATGAGTTACAATGCTTTAAGGGCATCAACCTTAAGGAGTCACCAATCCCATAGTTTTAGGAGCATCCACTCCCTAATATGAGAACCTACCCAGATATCTAATGACACCCACCAATCAGATTTAAAATAAGAGATATATCAATTTTATTACAATTCTATTATTTCAACGTTCTTTGCAACAACTTAGTCCTATGTTGTTGTCTCTAAGAAACTCCCTTTTTCACACACCTCTTTATTTGCTACTCACTCCTACTCCATGAATGAAAACATCTAGAAGATATTTTGTATTACAGTCTAGGATACATGTACATTCTCTGTACTACCTTGTTGTACCTTGAATATTAATCCTTAATCATATTTTTCTTTTTGTTTGGGTTCTACTAATTTAGATTTTGTGTATACTCTATCTGTTGCACTTCCTCCTCTCTTCATTCTACCTCTACTACACATTCAATAATACATGACTCTACTCAACACTCTCTTTTCCCCTACAAACTATTCTCTCTCTCAAATCACATACAACAGATACAACTCTTTTTAACAATTACTTCATTTTCTTCTTTTTTCTTGACTCCATCGATCTACAATTACTGGCTCAAAATGATCACACGTGATTATATTTTCTAGAATCCTCTATTAGGGTTTTCCACACTTTCTTGCTTCACTAGCAAGCTTCATGTTCATCTTGAGCCTTGCACCATCATCCAGCTCATCATAGAAACATCTGATAGGTTCATGATATCTTCTTCGACACACAACCTTTGCATTGAGCAACATCCACATTAAATTTGGATATAGAGAATTTTCTAAGAATAGCAACCTTCAAAATTCTAGGGTCTGACATGCATTTAATTCATTCCTCAGTTTATCTGATCTAATCTTGATTTTTCTTGACATGGTGATCCATAATACCAACCTACAAATCAAATCTCCATCATATTAGTCATTAGAGCAATTGAACGAATTAAATTTTTTCACTATATCGATTACTAGAAGAAACCCTCATTTACACAGACTTAGCCATTTGTATTCTTCATCATTAAATATGGGTTGTCGATCTCTATTCTCTGTTCCATGATCTAGGGTTCCTTGCTCATTACCACATCTTCAAAACATTACCTTTAGATAAACGGTCTTTAAATCTCCATCGTAGATCTTATCCATTGTATATCACTCCAACTCCTGAGTCACCATAATTTACTCATGTTATGCGAGAAACCTTGGTGATGTCCATTAGATTATTCACTCTTCAAATATGCACCATTGATATTCATTCATTGGGTATCGTTGTAACTCATATTACTTCAAATGTCATTCTCTTGATGTGAATGCACTCAATGATCATTGTAGGATCAATTGCCAAAAAATCTACATCGATCATCCCCCACAAAATTGTTGGTAGAGGACATGGGCCCAAAAAATCCTAATAGACTAGTAGGCTACTTCCACTTGTTCACCTTTGATGTCATCTTCTTCCACGTCACACCTTCATCTATTCATCACCCATCGTACAAACACTTTCTTTTTTTAGCTTCATAACCACGATGTGAAACAACCAAGTGATGCAATAAAAATCTTCCACTTATACACTATAGATTTCACCTTCCACTAGCTCTTGATGTCCATCACTCATCATGAAAAACATCCTATCACTTCACTTCACAACAATGATGTGAGGTAACCGAGCGATATGACACCTCATGTCTAATAGACCCACCTTTAGAGTATCAAAGGGACTCACATTTGGGTTCTACTGATATTCTTATGTCTCTTTGATGTACTGTAGCCACATGTCAAACTCTTGCAAGCCCATGGGGTCAAACTAAGTCAACGCTTCCAATCGGCGGGGTGGCAGGCTGCTATCACCTACCCTTCTATTGACTGTTGGGGATTGGGGATCCCTCATTTTTCATCCAAAACCAAAAAAACATCCCTTCAAACTATGAAGACCAAAAGATGCATTGGATTTTTAGGTGTCAGCTTTCACACATCCTTCATACACCCTACTCCATACTTTCCATTTAGTAAGTCACAAACCATACCTTTGTCTTGTGATGCCCGATAAAGTCCTTTGCAAGTGTCATTAGTTATAACCCTATTGACTTTCATGATTTCATCGTTCACCATGCTTCATAACCTATCAAGGCCTTAACTTTGACTCAAGATCCTTGAATCCTCTTCAGGATTTGGAGAACTTCCATACCCATTCCTTCAAACACAAAGGTAAGATGTATACATGAAGTCCAAAGTCTGAAATACACTAGACATGGAGGATTTTACTTCATCTTTCTGAGGGACTTGGTAAGAGGTATGTTTGAGGCTCGAGGCCCATACCTTTTAGAATTAACACAAATTTGACTAAGTCTTTTTGAATGCATTGGGTAAGTGATAAGCCTAACAATTGATCTTTGATTCTCTTCAAAGCTTCTATGTCTATTTCACATCTTCTATAAGAAATTGCTCAGATCTTCTTTTGACTTCAATGACACCAATTATGTGAACAATCTCTTTTTAAAATTAAGGTCAACCCATATTTGATCTCCTTTTGACATAAATAACAACTATATCCCAAAAATATCCCCCTTTGTCATTGATGGAAAAACTTAAATGCTTTGAACCAAAAGATGTACCAAAAAATATATCGTACCAAAGCATAAATCACTATCACACAGTCACTATCACCACCCCCCCTTAGTCATATCTTCACCTTTGACAAACAGGGAGCTTTTTTCTTACCTTCTCCTAATAGAGCATTTTGTTCAATTTCTCCTCTTTGAAATCAATGGAAAAGGGTCTAACTATTTTCTTCTTCAAAGCATAGTGTTGATGTTGATAATATTCCCCTTTGATGAACCATATAAAGAGAAATAATGTGTCTATACTATTGCAACCATCAAGTCATTAGAAATTTGTAAAAATAATTATACCCAACTTGATCTTTCTGTCTATTTCTAGGGATGGATGAATAAACAATGAAGCTCCCCCTAGATGTATGCCCTATCACTAATTTTTAAATTGATGTGATGTGGTAGATATTGCTCCTAACTTCTACCTCAAATATTCAAATTGCTTTGTAGGAAAAGGCTTGGTGAAATTGTTAGCCACCAGTTCTTTTGTTGGAACATACTCCATGTTGACCTCTCTTTCTACAAACTTTTCTCTAATGAATTGATACTTTATAGATATTTATTGCACTTGAATTGTCACAAAGAATAGAGATAGGTTCATTGTACTCTACTTTTATGTCCTTAAGTGTCCACTTCATCCATAGGAATTGAGTATAACAAGACTTGGAAATTACAAGACAAAGATAGGTTAATTTTACTCTACCTTGATACCCTTCTTTGGATGTCTGAATCTTCACTCCAAGTTCCTTTTTGTGACCTAAACACAATAAAATGAGAGGAAATTTGTTGGGTGGTTGTGTAGGGGCCTACCTTAGTCAGACCCCGTTTTGGTGTTCCCACCTCCATGAACAACCAAGATGGAAAGGAGTGCTAAAAAAGTCAACAAAACATGTGGTGAAAGAAAAACCTACTTAGGAGTAGAACCCACACCACAAGAAGTGTGTGGTGAGAGGAAAAACCAATCAGAAGTAGAATCCGAACCACAAGATAGTAAGAGGAAAACTATGAAAGAAAAGTGAAAAAGAGAGAGAATTACCCATGGGCCTATACTCTCTCTAGGGCACACAGATGCACTATTGAGTGCTTTCTTGAGAGCTGCTATTGCTGCTAGGAGGACCTTATTCTGACATGGCTTCACTTATGAGAGCACTGCTATCAAAGATGAGGAGATCTCAAAGTCAGAGTAAATAACAAGAAAGCTTGAGTGATGTCTTCCAACCCCAAAATGAGAGCCAAAAAGGGGGTTTCAATGCTTGCAAGGGTAGTAAAGAGCTATTACTTTCAGAATGTAACCACTAGGAAACATGTCTCAAGGGTTAGTATTCTAGATTCCACATTTTGAACTTAGGAATCCATAAGGACACTAGCACATTGCTCAAATTTCTGCGTGCTACACATGCGTCCATAGCCTACATTCTTGGGAAACATGTCACCAAGCTTCTCTCACTCGACCACAAGTCTGCATGGAGTTAGAATCACAAAATTCTAACCCATGGGATTTGGTCATTAATGTTTCAAGGCATCATAAATGCTAGAATGTGGAATTTACCCTAGGTTCAATTCTATGATATTACATTTTTCCCCCACTTTAGTGGCCTCAATTTTGAAGAAATCAGCCTCACTAAAGTAGAAAAGAAAAAATTTCATCCAAATTTTGAATTTTACGAATTTGCATGACTATAGAGAGAGACCATAGTAGCTACCAAAGTCAAGCTAATCGGTACTAAGGGTTTCCCCAACATCTAAGCTCAACGAACAATGTTAGAACAATCATGAAAAACTATTCAAGGCTTTAACATGCAAAACTCAAATTTTGGGTCAACTTAAAAAAATCGAAAGAAAGCTACTATGGAGAGAGGAGTGATCAAGAAAAAGTCATCGATTCAAAAGAAAAATATGAGCAAGAGATGACCCTATTCCCCCTCTTGAGTTTTCCCCTAGCCTAGTGGGGAAAATTTAGGAGAAACTAGGGAGCCACAAGCTCTAGGAAAAATGGGCCTAAGGGGGCCTATATATACCTAGGTGGGCCCCTAGAAGGGTCATTTTCACTATTCACTATGAGAAAATTGTTAACTTTTGTGAGAGAAAAGTTAGCAAAATATTGAGCAGGAGAGAATATGAGGTGTTGATGTTGGAGCAGCTATGCTAGGACATCGCCGAGGGTCACGAGGAAAACCAAGTAGCCATCAAAACCTCCTTTTTGTGTGACTTTTATTGGAATATGTGCCTCAATCCTTACTGACATGAAACTCTTTGAAGGAAAAGTTAGTGTGACATCACGGATGTCTAGCTGACTAACTATTCTAAAGTTCTAAAATGATCATATCGGCGTGACAGGGTTGATGTCTTGCCGACAAGACTATCGCTGTAACTTTCGGCATTCGGCATGAACTTTTGGCAAATGGAGATCCTTGGGTGACAGGTTTGATCTTATCGGGTTAACTCACAAGTGTCAGGGAGAAGTCCCAGCGAATGGTGAAAGTCTCACCAACGACATTTTGGTTATCGGCAAAACTCAAGGCTGTTGGGATAAAGTCTTGGTGATCTGCAGAATGTCTCGCCAATGTTGGGTTAACATAAAGGTTATTGGGGTAACTCAATAGCCTTGATAAGATGTCCTAGCGACATTAAAATGTCTTATCGATGATGTAATGCGTTCAGTATAAGGTCTTGTTGAATGGTAGTTGTTAGTGTGATTTAGGACTTCGGTATGAAGTCTTGGCAAAGGCGAGTAGTCTCACCAACTACTGGGCATTTCGGTATGACTTCTTCAGCCATTGTAATGTCTTGGCAAAGGGCTTAAGTATTGCTAGCTCGGTAAGACTTAGGGAGCTCGGAGAAGGTCTTGGCAAAGATGAAGAGTCTTGCCGATAGGTGAAAGGCTTCGGAGTAGCACAAGGTTGTCGGCAGAAGGTCTTGGCGAAGACGAAGGGTCTTGCCAATGGAATGTCTGATCAATTGTGACTTATACATTCAATATGAGTCTTGCCGATAATGGAAACCTTTGCTAATAGGATCGAAGTGGACATCGATGGTTTTGTTGTGACTTATACATTTGTTATAGCTTCTTGCCGACTTGTGGATGCTATAGCGATATCGATATGAGGACTTTGTGGCATCGAGGAGACACTATGAGTGTCTCACCGATATGCCAACAAAGTTGAACATCATTGACTGTGTGATCATCCTGTGTGGCATCCTGCTGGTCCAATCAGAGGAAGGAGTTTTTTCAAACTGAAGTCGATTATTTTTTGTAACTATTGCAATGCTGGAAAAAACAACATGCAGGGAAAAATCAAGACTCGAATGGAAACTGTCTATGGTTGGCATTGGCAGATAAGGATGCTCAGAAGATTTAAAGCAGATTTGATTCTGTTTTGAAAAAAGATGAACAAAGTGAGAGAATCAAGTTGAGAAGAGAGAGCATTTTCTATAATTGGTTGAACAGTGAGAATAAGCTACTATGACTAACACCAAAAAGTTGTCTTTCTGATTGTATGTAATTTTGTTACTATAATACAATGAGATCTAGTTTGGTGTGGTGGGTTTTTTCCCGAAAGGGTTTTCCCATGTAAAATCTGTTGTTTGATTTGTCTTTGTGTATTTTCTCTATTTCTGTTATTCCTTCATGTGTGTCTTAATTGGACTGTAGTTAGAAAATTAAAAGTATTGTCTGCTTACTCCCCTATGGTTTTGACTTTAGGAAAGTTGTTTCTGCACCTCTTCTTTCCTTACAAGTGGTATCAGAGCCTAGCTAGTTGTGTTGTCCTTGTGAGTGGGTTGGGTTTTTTGTGTCAATCCTCTTCTAGTGGGAGTTTTGTAGAGTTCTTTTAATTTAATTACAGATTAAGATGGCAAGCACATCTAGTAGGATGGATATAGAGAAATTCAATGGAAGCAATTTTGAGCTATGGAAACTCAAAATGGAAGATCTGTTGGTAGACCGAGATCTTTGGACTGTTGTGTTTGGAACAATACCTCAAGGCATGAAGCAAGAGGATTGGGACCTTGCAGATAGAAAGTCTAAAGGGCTGATAAGGCTCTATTTGGTAGACTCTATTCTTTTGAACGTGCATGAAGAATAGACTACATATTCATTGTGGAAAAGATTAGCATCTATTTATCAAGGCAAGTCCTTGGTGAAAAAGTTGTTCTTGAGGAAGAAGCTATACTCTTTGAGGATGCAGGAAGGAGGGTCTATTGCTGATCATTTGAATATAAAGATAGTTGCATGTTGTTGCTGTGTTCTCTGCCTGATTCTTTGGATCATCTAGTGATGGCCATTGGGAGTACAACATCCACATTCAAGATGGAAGATATGTTGCTTCTCTATTATCAGAAGAAATGAGAAGAAAATATTCTGAGATGACAAAGGAGGCTCTGGCTATTAGAGGTAGACCAAAGGAGAAAGGCAAGAAGAAGGACAAGAAGTCCAAATCAAAATCAGAAGGGAGATCAAAGTCTTCTGGCAAGAAGTCAAAGGTGAAGTGCTGGAACTATGGGCAACCTAGTCATGTCCGAAGGGATTGCAAGGAGGAGAAAAAGAAGAAGAAGAAGTCTTCTAGAAATGATTCTTCTCAGAGTGATGCAGATGCCTTCATTGTAGCTTTGGCTACACGGGCATCCAATGATGTCTAGCTGATTGATTCTGGAGCATCTTTCCACATGACATCTCATAGAGAATGGTTCACGAAGTATGAAGAATGCAATGGTGGAAAGGTATACTTGGAAAGTAACTCATCTTTGGAAATTGTTGGTCGTGGAAGAGTCAGAATTCAATTCCTTGATGGAAGAGTAAAGAGAATTAATGATGTGATGCATATACCAGGTCTGGCTCGAATCTACTTTTTGTAAGTAAGCTGAATGATATCAGAGTGTAGGTCACGTTCTCTAGAAATGGCTACAAGATGACTAGAGGCTCTATGGTGTTGGATAGGGGTGTTCGAATTGGTACCTTGTACAAACTGGATGCACAAGCTATTCAATGCAACAATGTCTCTGCAAAGTCACTTATGGCTGCTCATGGAGAAAAGAAGGAAAACATTCCTAATGGAGTAAATGCCATGGAGGCTAAACTTCCAGTAGAAAAGACTATGCTCTAGCATCATAGGCTTGGCCACATTGGTGAGAAAGGTTTAAAAATCTTAAAAAATAAAAACCTGGTTGAAGGGCTTGAAGATTGTAACCTTGAGTTCAATTTTTGTGAACATAACATATATGGAAAGCATCACTGTGTTTCATTTTATTCCAGTCCTCACAAAACTTCTAATTTTCTTGATAATATACATTATGATG
Organism: Sequoia sempervirens; assembly: GCA_007258455.2. Taxonomy (NCBI): domain Eukaryota; kingdom Viridiplantae; phylum Streptophyta; class Pinopsida; order Cupressales; family Cupressaceae; genus Sequoia; species Sequoia sempervirens. The sequence goes on along the minus strand of VDFB02105785.1, from coordinate 135,000,968 downwards.
TGTTTGGTCCAGTGAATGTTTCTTCTTTGTCTAAATCAAGATACTATGTGTCATTTATTGATGATTATTCAAGAAGAGCATTTGTATATTTTATGAAAAGTAAATCAGAAGTGTTCAGTCGGTTTAAGGAATTTAAAAACCTTGTAGAAAATTAGACTGGTAGAAAAATAAAATGTTCAAGGACTGACAATGGTGGTGAGTTCTATTTAGATGAATTCAAAAGGTACTGTAAAGATCATGGGATCAAAGGACACAAGACTACACCTTACACTCCACAGCAAAATGGAGTTGTTGAAAGGTTTAACAAGACAATAATGGAAAGAGCATGAAGTATGCTGAGTAGTGCTGGCTTGGAGAAGTTCTAGGCTGAAGCAGTCTCTACAGCATGTTACTTGGTAAATTGCTCCCCTAACTTTGCTCTTGTTGAGAAGACACCTTTGGAAGCATGGTTTGGAAATAAGCGCTCTCTAAGACATATTCATGTCTTTGGCTATGAGGCATATGCATATGTTCCATTTGAAAAAAGATCCAAGTTGGAAAACAAAGCTGTAAAGTATATATTTATAGGTTATAGTGCTAGCATAAAAGGATACATGCTTTGGAACCCTGAGACTGAGAAGGTTTTACATAGCAGAAGCATTATCTTTCATGAGCTGAAACCTTCTACTTTGGATCGGTAGTCGAACAAGAAATCAGAAAATGAAAAGGATGTAGCAGCAATTCCTCAAACACCAGATAAAGAGGAATTGAAAAATTAAAATGTACCTGATATTGAGGAGAGCTCAAGTAGTTTTGAAAGTTTTGAAGATGATGAAGAACCACCTCAGCCTCAGCCTATAAGGAGGTCAACTCGTGAAAGAAAGCAACTTGAAAGGTATGGGTTTTCTTTAATTGAGTCTACGTGTGCCTATGCTTTAATTTCTAGCATTGATGAACCTAGGATTGTGAAAGAGGCATTTAAAATGTCTGATTCAAACTCTTGGTTGAAAGCCATGAATGAAGAAATGGCATCATCAGAAAAGAATGACACCTGGAGTTTGGTTCCATTGCCTAAAGGTAGAAAATCTGTAGGCTGAAAATGGATATTCAAAAAGAAATAAGGTCTAGATGGCAGTGTAGAAAAATATAAAGTGGGGCTGGTTGCAAAAGGTTATTCCCAAGTAGAGGGGATTGACTATGGAGAAATATTTTCTCTTGTAGCTAAGTTGACATCTATTAGATTTCTTTTGTCACTTGCATCAGCATATGATTTAGAGATTGAATAGATGGATGTGAAAACGACATTTCTTCATGGTGATCTAGAAGAAGAAATCTATATGTCCTAGCCGGAGCACTTCATGGAAACAGGTAAAGAAAGACTAGTATGCAATTTAAAGAAATATTTGTATGGTTTAAAATAGTCCCCTAGAATATAGTACCAAAAGTTTGACACGTTTTTTTTGTCATTGGGATTTGTAAGATCAAAATGTGATCACTATGTGTATTACAAAACTGAAAGTGATCAAATACTTATTATTGCTCTATATGTTGATGACATGTTGTTTATAGGCAATAGTAAGCTAATGATTTCTAATCTTAAGTCTCAGTTGTCTACAAAGTTTGAAATTGAAGATCTTGGTGCAACAGGGTATATTCTAGGAATGGAAATAACTAGGGACAAAAAGAATAGAAAACTTTGGCTCAGTCAAAGTAAGTATATCATGACTGTTCTAGAGAGATTTTGTATGACTGAGTGCAAATAGCTAGTTGTTCTAGTTACACAAGGAACAAAGCTATCTATTGACAATTTTCCAAAATCTTCTTCTCAGATGGAGGACATGACCAATGTGCCTTATGCAAGTGTAGTTGGTAGTCTTATGTATGCAATGGTCTGTACAAGGCCAGACATTGCCCAAGTAGTGGGAGTTCTTAGTCGTTCTATGGAAAATCCTGGAAGAACACATTGGGATGCTGTGAAGAGAGTGTTTAGATATCTGAGGGAACTTCAGACTATGCTTTGTGTTACAATGCTAACTTGGTTGAATCAAAAAAGACTCTCAACATTCAAGGTTATGTGGATTCTGATTAGGCAGGGGACATTGATAGCAGAAGATCCACCAGTGGATATATTTTCATGATGAATGGTGGCGCAATGAGTTGGATGAGCAAGCAGCAGGCTGTAGTTCCTTTGTCTACAATAGAGGCAAAATACATGGCAGCCACACATGCTTGTAAAGAAGCAATTTGGTTAAAACATTTTTGTTCTAACATTGGCTTTGATGTAGAAAAGATTACTATCTACTGTGACAGCTAGAGTGCTATATGTTTGGCAAAGAATCCTACTTTCCATGTTAGGATGAAACATATAGATGTATAGTATCATTTTATACAAGATATGGTGGAGGATGGGAAGGTCTTCTTGGAGAAAGTGGATACTCTGGAGAATGCTGCAGATGCATTGATGAAGCCTGTGAGCACAAACAAGTTCCGTTGGTGTGCTAGTTCGATGGGCCTCTTGGCCGATGAATTTTAGTAGTTTTGTTATGCTCTAGAGGTGTCAGTAAGATTTTCGTCAAGTGGGAGCTTGTTAGAATATGTGCCTCAATCCTTATTGACATGAAACTCTTTGAAGGAAAAGTCGGTGTGACATCACAAATGTCTGGCCGACTAACTATTCTAAAGTTCAAAAATGATCATATCACCGTGACAGGGTTGATGTCTTTCTGACAAGACTATCGCTGTGACTTTCAGCATTTAGCATGACCTTTTGGTGAATGGAGATCCTTGGGCAATAGGTTTGATCTTATCAAGTTAACTCACGAGTGTCGGGGAGAAGTCCTAGCGAATGGTGAAAGTCTCACTGACGGCATTTTGGTCATCGGTGAAACTCAAGGATCTTGAGATAAAGTCTTGGTGATCTGCAGAATGTCTCGCTGATGTCAAGTTAACATAAAGGTTATTGGGGTAACTCAATAGCCTCGATAAGATGTCCTAGCAACATTAAAATTTCTTGCCGATGATGAATGCGTTCGGTATAAGGTCTTGCTGAATGGTAGTTGTCGGTGTGACTTAGGACTTCGGTATGAAGTCCTGGTGAAGGCAAGTAGTCTCGCCAACTACTGGGATTTTTGATATGACTTCTTCGGCCATTGTAACATCTTGGCAAAGAGCTTAATTCTTGTCGACTCAGTAAGACTTAGGGAGCTCGGAGAAGGTCTTGGCGAAGATGAAGAGTCTTGCTAATAGGTGAAAGGCTTCGAAGTAGCACAAGGTTGTCGATAGAAGGTCTTGGCGAAGACGAAGGGTCTTGCCGATGGAATGTTTGATCAACTGTGACTTATACATTCGATATGAGTCTCGCCGATAAGGGAAACCTTTGTCGATAGGATCGAAGTGGACATCGATGGTTTCGTTGTGACTTATACATTTGTTATAGCTTCTTGCCGACTTGTGGAAGCTATAGTGAAATCGATATGAGGACTTTGTGGCATCGGGGAGACACTGTGAGTTTCTCACCAATATGCCAACAAAGTTGAACTCCGTTGACCGTGTGATCATCTTGTGTGGCATCCTGCTAGTCCAATTAGAGGAAGGATTTTTTTCAAACTGAAGTCAATTGTTTTTTGTAAATGTTGCAATGCTGGAAAAAACAACATGCAGGGAAAAATCAAGACTCGAATGGAAACTGTCTATGGTTGGCATTGGCGGATAAGGATGCTCAGAAGATTTAAAAGAAAATTTGATTCTATTTTGAAAAAAGATGAACAGAGCAAAAGAATCAAGTTGAGAAGAGAGAGCATTGTTTGTAACTGGTTGAACAGTGAGAATAAGCTACGGTGACTAACACCAGAAAGTTGTCTTTCTAATTGTATGTAATTTTGTTACTATAATACAAAGAGATACAACTTGGTGTGGTGGGTTTTTTCCCGAAAGGGTTTTCCCACGTAAAATATATTGTTTGATTTGTCTTTGTGTATTTTCTCTATTTCTGTTATTCCTTCATGTGTGTCTTAATTGGACTGTAGTTAGAAAATTAAAAGTACTATCTACTTACTCCCTTATGGTTTTGATGTTAGGAAAGTTTTTTCTGCACCTCTACTTTCCTTACAATTTTTAGCTCATTTTTAGGAATTTTTTAGTCGGTGAGGTGTGTAGGCATCCTTTTTCTACCCCTACATCCAACATATGTGATGTCATCTATTAGGAGAGTTGGGATGCCGACTCTACGCTGTCATCTCAAAGACATGTTGTCATCTTCGAGGTGACCATGGTGAATAGGGATGCATGCGTAACACATAGACGTCAGTGTGGCATGCATAAGTCTCATTTATTTTTTGTTTTCATACAAAATTTTGATGTTTTGACTCAAATTTTTTGCTACTTTTTATAGGAGTACGCGGATATTCAGGAGCATCATGGAGGGTGAGCATTCCAACTCACTCCAAGTTCTTTTAGGCAAAGTCTTGTGATTTCCAAGTCATAGATAGGTTCACTCTACTCTACCTTGATACCCTTCTATGGATGTGTGAATCTTCACTCCAAGTTCCTTTTCATGACCTACACACAAAAGAATTAGAGGAAATTTGTTGGGTGGTTGTGTAGGGGTCTACCTTAGTCAGACCTCATTTTAGTGTTCCCACCTCCATGAATAGCCAAGATGGAAAGGAGTGCTAAAGAAGTAAACAAAGCGTGTGGTGAAAGAAAAACCTACTCAGGAGTAGAACCTACACCACAAGAAGTGTGTGGTGAGAGAAAAACCCACATAGGAGTAGAACCCACACCACAAGATAGTAAGAGGAAAAATATGAAAGGAAAGTGAAAAAGAGAGAGAGCATTACCCACTTTAGTGGGCTTGATTTTGAAGAAATAAGCCTCACTAAAGTAGAAAAGAAAAAAAATTCATCCAAATTTTAAATTTTACAGATTTGTGTGCCAATAGAGAGATACCATAGCGGCCATTGAAGTTGAGCTAACCAATACTGAGGGTTCCCCTAGTATCTGATCTCAACAAACAATGTCAGAACGGTCGTGAAAAACTATTGAAGGATTTAACTTACAAAACTCAAATTTTGGGTCAGCTTTGAAAAATTGAAAGAAAGCTAGTATAGAGAGAGGAATGATCAAGAAAAAGTCATTGATTCGGAAGAAAAATATGATCAAGAGATGACCTTATGCCCCCTCCTAATTTTTCCCCCAACCTAGTGGGGAAAATTCAAGAGAAATCAAGGAGCCACAAGCTCTAGGAAAAATGGACCTCGGGGGGCCTATATATACCTAGGTGGGCCCCTAGAAGGGTCATTTTCACTATTCATTGCAAGCAAATTATTGACTTTTTAGAAAGAAAAGTTAGAAAAACTTCAAGCACGAGAGAGTATGAGGTGCCGAGGTTGGAGTAGCTACACTAAGACATCGCCGAGGGTCACAAGGTGGACCAAGTAACCTCAAAACATCATTTTTCATGATTTTTAGCTCATTTCTAAGGAAATTTTTAGTCGGTGAGGTGCGCAGGCATCATTTTTCTATGCATGCATCTATAATGTGCATTGTCATCTTCAATGAGTGTTGGGGTCCCAACTCCATGTTGTAGTCTTGAAGATGTGTTGTCATCTTCGAGGCGGCCATGGTAGGTAGGGACACATGCATGACACGCAGACATCTACACGACACACATAAGTCTTATTTCTTTTTTGTTTTCATGAAAAATTTTTATGTTCTGACTTAGATATTTTGCTACCTTTTACAGGAGTACCCAGAGATTTAGGAGCATCCAAGAGGGTGAGCATTTTGACTCGTTTGTGAGCAGAGGGATCATCTATTATAGGACGAGGTCACGCTTCTAGAGCAGGTCGGTCTCTGGCACGTGTTTACCATGCCAGAGATGAGGTACCGCAAGAGGATGCTGATAGCCCTTATGGAGTGGTGGGATGCCACCATGTCATCTTTCCAGCTACCTTGTGGAGAAATGACTGTCACACTTGAGGATGTCTATCAGATCCTTGGGCTTCCCATTTGTGGATAGTGGGTAGCTCTTGATGATATGTGATCAGCTCAGGAGTGGATAGAGGGTGTCCTCTACTACATAGGGAGGACCGACAGTGGTGACGACTTGGGTCATATCTATACACACTGGTATGACCATGTGAGGAACACTACACCATTGCTCTGACAAGTCATGGTTGTGATTGTTTCCTTCTGGATCACGATTGATGGGTGAGGCTCGCACCTACATGGGGGCCTCATCTACAATATCAAAGAGATAGTAGAGAATAAGACTATTTTTTCCTGGGGGCGTAGCATGCTAGCGCACCTCTACCAGGAGCTAGGTTGGTACATGCATTATGAGTACCATAGCCTTACAGTGTGCACCCTTTTGTAGGTGTGGGCCTTTTCCCATATCATGTGTACCTGACCAATTGGTTTCCCCAATGATGGTCATATCAGATTCCTGTGGCCCACTGGTATGACATGATGGGCCAGTGGAGATTCATGGACTTACAGTTTGACACTCTCACTATGGATGGGGTTTGGTGGAGATGCTACCAATTTTTCAGATGGGTGGATGATAGCAAGTTCTTGAGGAACCTGCAACAGACTATTTTTTGATCAACTGGAGAGATTATATCATAGTACCCTACTACTGGAGTCGATTCATATGGCAGCATGGCCAACCTTAGACTATTCCAGCAGACATTCCCACCTATACTAGGGCCTATAGGAGTGCAGCAAGGGTTGGGGATTGCCCTCACCCCACTATTATAGATATTGTCCCCTCTGATGATGATGAGCCTGATCATGATCAACCCCCTATAGAGGTGATGGATAATGTCAAGGTAGTGGCTAATTTTGCACAGTGGTGGGATAAACATCATCCTACTCTTGTGTTCGGTGAGGATGCTCGAGAGGGGATCCTGGTCCATAGGAGGAATTACCACTATAGTCATCACAGGATAGGAGGAGAGGTCAACAATAGGCCAGCAAGGAGGAGGCACCACAAGAGGAGTGGGCAACACCACTGAGACTGAGGCAACAGAGGAGGTCAAACCCCCCACTAGCTACCCTTGTCTCTTTGGTACCACCAGCTTCCACTATAGCTGCGGCAATAGCTCTAGCATCATTGAGAGTGGCCATCAATGTCAGTAGCATAGGTTCTAGCACCAATCCTCACCCTGACCTGAAATGGTATCTAGGGGACCTAGGTATATGAGACATGTTTATGTTTCCATTCTTTTAGTTTTTTGTTTACAATATATGTATATACATGCCATGTGATATTGATACCTCTTTCTTTCTTTATGGTTGTAGAGGACACATAGGGATGAATTGGGCTTATAGCTAAGTGTATTTTAGAGGTTGTCCCTGACATGATGATTCAGGGATCAGTCCTCGAGGCTTATTCGCCAACATCTACAAGATGACATGCCTCTAGCTTTGAGCCAGTTGCATGCCTAAGGATCTCCTAGGAGGAGCAAGGCTTGGAGATTGTCCAACTTACTATGGAGCTGATGACTATCTAAGGATAACGTGACCAACTATCGAGGGAGCTACAGATGACGCTCACTGTCTGAGACACGGTAGTGAGGAGGGCTAATGCTGCCAAGCAGGCACATGATTCCCTCAAGAGCCATCTTGATGACCTCAACGGGCAACCGACAACCATGATCCTGATAGATGTTTAGTGATTGTGGGATGAGTTGAGGTAGGCAAAGCTGACAGTATCCTCCCTATAGGGGGAGATCAGGGGGTTGCAAGAAGCTTTGTCTATATCACACTTTCACCATTCATGCTCCATGACCACTATTCAACCCCTCCTGAGGGATCTAGAGTGTCCACCAGAGCCAGAGGGCTTTGGGAGCCGCACACCACAGTGATTAGAGGCTCATCATCATTTATGTATATCATTTTTGTAGTGAGATACATATATATACATATGTACTTGTAGATCTTTTGTATTGACACACATTCAACAACCACTCATTCTTGATAGTAGTGGCATGATACATGTACATGACATTTGATGCATACATGCATATATATATATGGATGCATAGATTCTAATCTCATGGCATCGTTCATTTGGATATGTATATTCTTTATTTTTCATGTATGTTTATGCTATGGATGTTATATGCTCATATGGATGTATACTTGCATTCGATGCTAACGTGATTTAATAAACACACATGGTTGTATGTTAATTAAATACAATGATGATCTAATTGTTTTAGTAGACATAATGTGATGCATGGTCACACACACACACGTGGTCATTAACAATACAATTTTTTTCATAATGTGTTAATGATTAATGTCAACATATGTAGTGCTACTTCCCTTCTATAGTGAGAACACCACATAGATGACACATAGAACATTACACATAGTATTGATGAAGATGCATCACATTAACAGGCTCTTTTAAAGGTGTTCCATCCATAGACGATAATCCATAGGCACTTGAACCATATACAAAGATCGCAATGTAAGGGCCTAACCAATTAGGACTGAATTTTCCTCTCTGATCAAGCAGTGCATTTAGATTTCTCTGATTTTCACAGAGAACTAGATCTCCTATTTTAAAAGTCCTAGGAAGCACACTCTAATTATATTGTCTAGATAACCATCTTTGATAAGCTTTAAGATGTTAGAGGGCTTGTAAATTACACTCATTGAACATCTCTAGCTGATGTAAATGGTTAACTCAATAGGTTTCATCATCAATTAACCCTTTAAGGGAAACCTATAAAGACAAAATCTCCAACTCCTAAGGCATGATAGCTTCGACACCATACATGAGGTTGTAAGGCATTGTTCCCATAGCCGTAGGAACACTCATGTGATAGGCCCACAAAGTGTACATCAGTTGAATATGCCAATCTTTACCATGCTTATTAACTATTTTATGGAGAATAAGCTCAATTTTTTTGTTAGATGCTTCTTCTTGACCATTATATTGTGGGTAGTATGATGTGGAAAGCCTATGTTGAATATGGAATTTCTCAAGGAACTACTTCACTTCCTTGTTCTTGAATTATGTACCATTTTAAAAAACAAGCATAATGGGCAATCCAAACCAAGAAATGATGTTGTTCATGAGGAAACTACATATAAATTTAGCGTTCATGGATCAAATTCGGATAGCTTCAACCCATTTCATGAAGTAATTTGTAGTAGTAATGATAAAGTTATGTCCCTTGGAAGAAGGAGGTGATATTTTTCCAATAATATCCAACCCTCATTTGGCGAACGACCAAGGGGAAGTTAGATTTTGTTATTCTTGGGTAGGTGCATGAATAAGATGACTATGTTGTTGACATTGAGGGCACTTAACAAAATCAAAGGAATATTGTTCCATCATTTTCCAATAGTACCCCATGTGTATTAGTCTTCTTGTGAGGGATCTACCACCAAAGTGTCAACCCCTGGAGCCCAAATGGGCTTCCTTAAGGGCAAGGGGCATTTCCGCTTTAGTGAGACACCTGAGAAGCAAGCCATTATAGGATTTTTCTATAAAGGACATTAGACAGAATAACATAATGCACTGAAAGCTTTTGTATATGAGTGCTATCATTCTTTGTCGTATCATCAGGAAAGTTTGCAGTCTTTAGGTAGTTATAGATATTAGAAAACCATTCTCTATAGTCCACATGGGAACATACAAGGGACTTGGCTTCGGGTTGGTTAGGAACCATAGGGGTTCGTAGGACCTGGACCACAAAGTGGTATTCTTTCATATCTTCTTCTGAAGGTACCAAGGAAGCAGTGCTTTCTATGGCATCAACACACTTATTCTATCTCCTAGGGATGATGTCTATTGTGACAAAAGAGAACTATTCAAGCAAGGATAGGGCAAGGTCATGATATCGAGACAACTCACTCTGCTTGGCTTGATAGGTTCTTGTTACCTAGCTCATGATAAGTTCATAGTCACCTAGAATATGAATAATTTGATTCTTAGTGAAATTATAAAACATAAGCCAAAAATAAGGGCTTCGTACTCAGTGATGTTATTGGTACAAGGAAAATTTAGTCAAAAGGATATAGGAATCAGTTTACCTTTAGGGGATATTAGAACCACACCAACTCCATAACCAGTTTGACACCTTGATCCATTGAAATACATTTTCCACTCAAGGTCATGATTAATTGCAAAAATATTTTCATCAAGAAACAAATCCAACCCTAGAAAGGAGCGAGATGAGGGAGTGTCTGCCAGCTAATCCACAACCACTTGACCCTTTATTGATTTTTGAGTAACAAAATTTATGTCAAACTCAGAAAGCAACATAACCCATTTCGCTGATCTCCCAACTAGGTCAGTGCTAGAGAATAGATGCTTTAAGAGGTTTTTTTTACTATGACGTATGTTTTAGCATGGAGAATATAGTGTCTCAACTTCTATGTAGCGAAGATGAGAGAAAGGAATTGCTTCTCCATGGAGGAGTAATGGGTTTCATAGTCAACTAGAATGCGGCTAATGTGGTAGATTGCTCTCTCCTTCCCAGTGTCATCGTATCAAGCCCAAAGAGCTACCAAAGCATATGGTGATGTGGAAACATAAAGCAGAAAGGATTTGTCTTGCATAGCCAACATCAATACAGGAGGATTGGCCAAGGAGGCATTGATTGATTCAAAAGATTTCTGACACTCTTCATCCCATATGAAGCGAACATCCTTTTTTAATAGATGAGTGAAAGGAAGGGTATGATCAGCCAATTGAGATATGAATCTACAAATTTCCTTAATCTTCCCCTGTAAACTTTGCAACTCAATGGTATTCCTCGATGGAGGCATGTTAACAATGTCATTAATCTTATTTGTATCAACCTTAATCCCATGGTGAGAAACTGTAAAATCCAAGAGCTTTTCGGCATCAATGCTAAAGAGTTATGTATGGGGAGTTAGTCTCATTTTATAGAGTCAAAGCAACTCAAAGATAAGATGAAGGTTCTTCACATGATCTTGATGGGTTATCAATTTCGCCAATATATCATCAACATAATCTTCTAAGATCTTATGGATAAAATCATGAAATATCAGGGTCATTGCCCATTGGTAAGAAGCTCCCACATTCTTTAATCCAAAGGCCATGACAACATAAGAGAAAGTACCCCATGGGGTAGTAAAGGCTATCTTGTATTGATCATCTAGGTTAATACAAATCTGATTATAACCCGAGAAGCCATCCATGAAAGGTAGTAATGCATGGTTGGTAGTTGAGTCGACAATCATATCTATATTAGGAAACAAAAAATCATCTTTAAGAGAAGCCTTATTAAGATCACAAAAGTCGATACATTTATGAATGTATTCATCAGGATTACCAACAACAACTATATTCAAAATCCAGGGGGAATAGTCGATAGGACAGATAAATCCTACTTTCAACAATTTCTCTATCTCGGTCTTGACCATCAATGCCACCATGGGATTGATCTTCTAGATTTTTTGCTTAACCTGCTTGGCATCAGGACATAGGATGATATTTTGAACCATTATAGACTCATTGATACTAGTCATATCCTCATGTGTCCAAGCAAAGATATCAGGGACAGAATGCAAGAGATCAGAGTGTTCGTCTACTTCCTCTGAAGAGAGACACTTCCCGATCTTGATCACTTTTTCTAAGGATTTAGGATCCATAGAAATTTCAACAGTATCTCCTTTAAGAAGGGAACTTTGGTCTTTAGGATGAGATATTGTAACAACATCATCGACGTTAGATAGAGGGTCTTCCTCATCAATGCTCAAAATAGACTCTCCAAAGTATGCTTGACTATGTAAGCGATACAAGAACTGTTTCTTGTGATGATAAGGAGGAAAGGGGTAATAAGGACCTAGAAATTCCTCCATTGCTTCATTTGAAGAGAAGACATCTAGAGGGACCTTCTCAGCCTTCCCCTTTCCTCTATTAACTAAGGATGAACCAAGTTTAGTGGCTCAGTTGAAATCATATTAACACTCCACCAAGGCTTTTGCTTGGATTGTTCTATAAAGCATCCAAAACCCAGATAGTGTTGTCACGGCTTCAACTAGATAGGAACCTGAATCCCTTGCTTGATATTCCCTAGGCCTTTCTTCCCGTAGCCATATTGAGAAGCAAGCTCATATCTGAACCTGTAACGAGTTTGCAAAACCTCAAGAGGTGACGACTCCATGTATAGTATTTCATTCCACCAATGGATGTCAAATGTTTCTACAGGGGTACTCCCGCCTTCTTTACCAGGCTCACAAATGTTAATGTATTTTTTAGGAGTAGGATTATTTTCCTTAGCACAGGATCACACTTCTCCTCCTCTATGGGAGTATCATTCGCCCTTGTGTCAAGGGAACCTAGAAGATTTATGCAACAAGGGTTTTCCTTGAATTCTGCAATGAATAATTCATAGAAATACAAGGAGCCCCAATCATCTCCAAGGAAGGCATTAGTTTGAGAAGCAGACAAGGGAAACTCAAGGTCTTCTGCTTTAGGTGATTCTTCATTTCCAACACTCACTCTAGGAATAACTTCCACAAAGGTAAAGATGGGAACAACTTTTGGATCTTCTTTAACTATAACTACTCAATTATTTGCAACAAACTTAAAAGAATGTTGTAAAGTAGAAGTCATCGCACCCATAGGATGGATCCAAGGTCTCCCTAAGTGGAGGTTATATTGTAAGGGGCCATACATCACATAAACCAATGTGGGTAAGGTAATGGGACCCAACTACAAAGGTAGTGTTATCGTACCTAGAGCTTGGTGGCTGACATTATTGAATCCATGAATGTACAAGGAGGAAGTTGCTAAGGAAGATGAATCAATCTTAATTTTAGGTAATAGGTCTATACCATAGACATTGAGAGATGAACTAGTGTCAAGGAGGGTATGCCTAATATCGATATTGTTAACATTGACTATAATCATCAAAGGCATTGCTTTCTTTTGCACATCTAGAGGTGGGAGTTCTTGTGGGTGGAATGTGATATTTGAAGAATCCACATGAACATGAGACAATAGTGCATTAACATTTGTGGCCCTAGAGGAGGCAGGCAAGATAATATTTTGTAAAGCTTCCTAAAACATCTCTTGATAAACCAGAGTGGCCTGAAGCAAGTCCCAAAGCAAGATCTTAGCTAGAGTAACACGAAGATGATCGACAAGATCATAATCACCTAGTGCTTTGATTGTAGGTTTGGGTGTTGAAGGAAGGCTTGGTTGAGAAGGTGGTAAATAAGAAGGAACAAAAGGTTGTTGATTCAAGTTTTTTTTATTACTCCTTGTACAATATGTGTGCTCAACAACATTATAATATGTAGAGTTCGTAGCTTTCATGAACCTTGAGTATAAGTTCGATTAATCACTATGACATGAAATCCCATAGACAAAAGAGTTAGTCGGGCTCACATTAATGATGGGTTTCTTAGGGCTTGGAGAAGCCACAAAGACCACCACCACATTTATTGATTCCTCAGCCTGAAGAGAGGAGACTTGTTTGAGAGATTTTCCAATAGGGGAAAGCACTTCTAAGAAGTCATCTAGAGCATCTTCCAACATATAAAAATATTCCCTAAAAAATTCATTATCATGAACGTGCAACATCGCAAAGAAAGATCTATCGTTCACATCAAGTTCACCAAAATGTGATATAAGAGGGATTCACTGCACACAGGTCTCTCCTTTCTCAAGAGATTTCCAAGGAATGAACTTCCCTTATACACCTCAAAATAATATATTAGCAGAACAATAAAGAGATAAGATTCAATTATGATTTGGGAAAAACTACTAGAGACCCTAAGAGAGAAAAACAAGGATATTTCTATGTCAGAAAGGGAGCTCTTGGCCAAAAGAGGTCATCGTAGTATCAAGATGCCAACACAGCGCGTTGGCATCCTAAGCAACAGTGAACTCAGGAACTCGAATGGATAGAAATAAACTTTATTTCCAAGCTCAGCGGTAAGTCGTACTGAACTATATAACTAATCAGAAAACTAGAAACTAAAATGAACACAAGGATACTTGGAGATAGCTTACCCTTCTCTAGACATCTAAATCTTCACTCCAAGTTGCTTTTCGTGACCTACACACAAAAGAACAAGAGGAAAGTTGTTGGGTGACTGTGTAGGGGCCTACCTTAGTTAGAACACATTTTGATGTTCCCACCTCCACAGATAGCCAAGTTGGAAAGGACTACTAAAGAAGTAAACAAAGTGTGTGGTGAAAGAAAAACCTACTCAAGAGTAGAACCTGGACCACAAGAAGTGTGTGGTGAAAGAAAAAATTGCTCAGGAGTAGAACCCACACCATGAGATAGTAAAGGGACACATATTTAAGGAAAGTGAAAAGGAGAGAGAGCATTACCCATGGGCCTAGACCCTCTCTAGAGCACATAGATGCACTGTTGAGTGCTTGCTTGAGAGTTGTTGCTACTGCTAGGAGGACCCTAGTCTGGCATGGCTTTGCTTGTGAGAGCATTGCTATCAAAGATGAGGAGATCCCAAAGTTGGAGCAAATAACAAGAAAGTGTGAGTGATGTCTTCCAACCCCAAAATGAGAGCCAAAAAGGGGTTTTTAATGCTTGCAAGGGCGTAAAATAGTCATTACTTTCAAAATGTAACTACTAGGACACGTGTCTCCAAAGTTAGTATTGCAGATTCCACATTTCAAACTCGGGAATCTGCTAGGATGCTAGCATGTCATGCATGCGTCCAGATCCTAGATTCTCGAGAAATGTGTCACTAGGCTTTTGTCGCTCAGCCACAATTCTTTATGGATTCAGAATCACAAAATTCTGATCCATGGGATTTTTTCATTAATGTTTCAAGGCATCATAAATGCTAGGAAAAAATGCCAGAATGTGGAATTGCTACTAGGTGCAATTTTGTAGCATTAAACTAATGAATTCACTTAATGTGAATTCACCACCTCTATTTTATCTCAACCATTTAATTTTTCTTTTGGTTTCCTTCTCAACCAGTTTCCTGAATAACTTGAATTTCTCAAATGCCTCAGCTTTCTCCTTTAAGAAAGTTACCCATGCCATTCTAGTATAATCATCAATTAGTAGCATAAAATATCTCTCACCTTGCAATCCTCTTGTCCTTGTGGGACCACACAGACCAATATGAATTATTTTCAAGCATTTTATGGTTGAATAATCCTTTGTTGGAAACTTAAACCTTGTTTTATTTCCTTTCTAGCATCCTTTGCAGATAGTATTTGTAGGATTTGTTAACTTAGGCATGTTCCTAACTAGTCCCTTTGAGCTTATCTTTACTAAGTTGTCAAATTTTACATGCCCTAATCTTTTTTTCCACAACCAACTTTCATCTACTTTGGTTATTATCTAATCTTAACCTTTTACCTAACAAATATTGTAGAGATTACTATCAGTCCTTACTCCTTGTGCAATTGTCTTACCATTCTTATCTTGCATCCTTCAGAGTTAAATAAAATTTTGTAACCATTGTCACAAATCTAGCTAACACTTAGAAGGTTACATTTCAAACCATCAACATAAAGGATGTCTTTTGTATTATTCTTTCCATCTATACTCTGAATTCTTTTACCACAAATTTTCACAGTAGCATTGTCACCTAAATTGACTAATCCTTCTTTGCATTTCTTAAGCTCTATAAATTTTCTCTTCACTAGTCATGTGCTAGGAGAAACCACTATCAATTACCCACAAATTTTGTTTCTTTACATGTAGTGTTGTTTGGGAAATCATAGATTGAGTGGAACTTTTCTCTTTGTCCTTCCACACCTTCTTATATTTCTTTTCAACTTTCTTTTCCTTCTCAAAAACCTTAGCTTCCTTTTCAATATTGAAATGTGTTTTTTTATTCTTCTCATACTGAACATTTGGTCTTATAAATCATGTTCTACAATCTCTAGGTACATAATCAAAATTATTACAGTTGAAACGAACTATATTCATATCCATTAAGGGAGAAAAATATTTTTTCTCACAAAGTCCATACTACTTTTAGGGAAAACTCTACACTCTCTATGCCTATGACCAAATTGACTACAAGCATAGCAATAACCATAGAAGTATGATGAATACCTAGTCATATAATTTCCTTGAGTTGGATGAGGTGATCTTCTTTGTCTTGTCCTCCTTGGATCATGCACTATTGTAAATCCATCAACATCACTCCTAAAATTCTACCTTACCTTTTGATGATTTGGAGCAGATTGGTTATCCTTGTTTTTTGCAGTAGACTTCTATTCTTCCTTGGTTTTCTTAACTTTTGTAGATTTCTCTTCATGTTCACTTCCTTTGCAATCACTTTCAATGAAATATTTATAATTTTTCTCGTACCCTAAATCATTCATATAACTTTGCAGAAGCATCAACAAATGATCTCTACCCTTTCTCCAATCCTAAGCCTAATTTTTCTTTGTTAGTTGGATTTTGTACACTTAATAGTTCATCCAGAATTTTAGAACTACCTTTTCGCTTCAAGCCTTTTTCAACATGCTCCTCAACTCTCTCCAAGTCCTTTCCCAAGGCAACTATTTTTTCCTCAAGTTTCATGCATCTATCCATTTCCGATTTTAATTTTGATTTCATCACTTCTTCCATCCTTTTGGATTCCTCCACTTGAAGTTTTAGATTTAATACCATCTAATTTGATTCCTCAATATCTTTGGTTAGATTGTCAGTCTCCTTTTGAGAAAACTTCTTCAATTTTTTTTTCCTTTTAAGATCATCAAACCTATCTCTTAGATCATCGAGATCTTCAAGAGCATTGAATAATTAACCCTCAAGATCAACAACTACTTCATCTTCACCTTCTTCACATTAATCTTCAAATTTTCCATCCTTTTGACCCTTAGATTCTTTGGCCATGAAGAGGAATTCTTCCTCTTCCTCCTTCATTACAAGTGCACAATTTTTTTCATCATCTTAACTATCACTAGCATCAAATGAGTCACTATCTTCCTGAATGTACAAACTCTTCTTTTTCTTTCCAAACTCCTTTCTTTCTAGATACTAGGATTTATTCTTTTTTCTATATCATTATTTCTCATAGTTATCCTGATTATTATAAGGGAACTTAGAAGAAAAATAACCTATCCTACCATAGTTAAAGCACTCGAAGGGAAACTTACCTTTATACTTGTTGAATCCTCTCCTCATTCCTCTTAAGAAGTTTTCTTCTTCCTCATCAGTCTCTTCATGTTCTGATGCAATGACTATAACCTTTTCTTTCTTATCTAATTCATCCTCTTCCTTTTTTACAACCTTGAATGTAGGTTCTCTCCTGGAAGGCTCAATGTCTCCCATCCTCATTTCATATGAAGTAAATATGCCATGCAACTCATCAAGAGTGAGTTTTTCCACTTCTCTTCCTTCTTCAATTGTAGAGATCTTGGGATCATATCTATTTTTCATTGACCTTAGAAATTTTTGTACAATGACATATTCTTTTACTTCTTCTCCATATCCTCTAATAGAGTTTACTATATCATAAAATATCAGAAGATAGTTTGCAATATTTTCCTCTTCAATCATCTTTAGACCTTCAAATTTATCTCTCAACACTTGAATCTTTTCCAGCTTGACCTTGCTATCTCCTTCATAGATATTATTCAGTTTTTCTAAAACATCATACATAGTCTAACAATGCATAACCTTTCCATGCACATATCTAGACAAGTTGTTCATAATGGAAACCCATGCTTTTTCATTATTCTCATAATCCTTATTTCCTACAGTACTAGTGGGAGGAGTATGAGGAAGAATGCATTTTTTCTTGACTAAAATCCCAAAATCAAAATCCTAGGGATCCCAAATATCCCTTCATCAAAGAGCTTCACATAGCATAATCTGTTCCATCGAACTGAGATGGCTTGTTTGTGGAAGAACCTTCCTAGTTGCTCATTATGTTATCACTACTAGAATCTACCTAAACTGATTAAGCTTTAACTAGGGAACCTAAGCCTCTGATACCAATTGTTGGAACATAATAATCTACAAAGAGGGTGGTGAATCAGTAGTTCTTAATTTTTTTTTTTAAGAACTTTGTGTAGATTGAGACTTAACATGTAAATACAAAAATATGCACACACACAAGCATCACATAACAAAGGATGTATGTGGAAAACCCAAGATGGAAAAAACCATGGTGAGAAATGTTGTTAGTAGCTACTATCCTAATCCAGCCTCACAAGCATGAAGATCAGTTACAATTATTTAAGGGAACCAACCCTAAGGAGACACCAATCCCCTAGTTTTAGGAGAAACCACTCCAAGGAAGCACCCACTCCCTAATATGAGAACCTACCCAGATATCTGATGGCAACCACCAATTAGATTTACAATAAGAGATATAACCATTTTATTACAACATTATTGTTGCAACATTCTTTGGAACTATTCATTCCTTTGTTGTTGTCTTTGCAACACTATCTTTTGCACACACACCTCTCTATTGGCTACTCACTCCTACTCCATGAATGCAAAAATCTAGAATATATTTTGTATTACAGTCTAGGATACATGTGCATTATCTATATTCCCTTGTTGGATCTTGAATATTAACCTTTGATCATATTCTACTTTTTTTTTAGGTTCTACTCATTCATATTTTGTGCATACTCTATCTGCTACACATCATCCTCTCTTCATTCTACCTCTGTTAAAAATTCAATAATACATGACTCTTCTCAACATTCTCTTTTCCCCTATAGACTATTATCTCTCTCAACTCACAAACAACAGATACAAATCTTTTTCACAATTACTTCATTGTCTTCTTTTTGTTTGAACCATCGATCTACAATTGTTTCCTCAAGATTCTCACACATGATTAGATCATCTAGAATCCTTTGTTAGGTTTTTCCACACTTGTCTTCACCAACAAGCTTCATGTAAATATTGAGCCTTGCACCATCATCCAACTCATCATAGAAACATTTGATAGGGTTTACTACATATCTTCTTAGACACACAACCTCTGCATCGAGCCACATCCACATTAAATTTGGATACAACGAATTTTCTAAGAATGGAAACCTTCAAAATCCTAGGGTTTGACATGTATTTAATTCATTACTCAGTTTATCTGATCTAATCTTAATTTTTCTCGACATGGTGATATGTACCATTGACTTATAAAGAAAATCTCCATTCATATTGGTCATTGGAGCAATTCAACAAATTAAATTTTTTCACTGTGTCAGTTACCAGATGAAACCCTCATTTACATGAACTTAGTCATTTGTGTTCTTCATCATTAAATATAGGCCATCGATCTTTGTCCTTCACGCCACAATCTAGCATTCCTTGCTCATCATCACATCTTCAAAACATTACTTTCATATAAATGGTCTTTAAATCTTCATCGTAGATCTTATCCATCACATCTCACTCCAACTCCTAAGTCACCACAATTTACTCGCACAATGTGAAAAACCTTGAGAATGGCCATTAGTAATTCACTCTTCAAATCTACATGATTGATCTTCATTCATTAGGTATCACTATAACTTATGACTTCAAATGTCATACTTGCGATGTGAATGCACTCAACGATCACCATAGGATCAATTGCCAAATAATTTGCACCATCCCTCACAAAATCACTAGCAGAGGACATGGGCCCACAAAATCCTAGTGAGTTGGAAGGATACTACCACCTATTCACCTTTGATGTCATCTTCTTCCATGCCACACATTCATCCAATCATCACCCATCATACAAATACTTTCTTTATTCAACTTAATAATCATGATGTGAAATAGTCGAGCAATGTAATAAAACTCTACCACTTATACACTACAAATGTCACCTTCCACTAGCTCCTGATGTCCATTGCTCATCACAAAAACCATCCTATCGCTTCACTTCAAAACATCAATGTGAAGTGATCGAGTGATATGACACAACATGTCTACTAGACCCACCTTCGAAGGGTCGAAGGGACTCACATTTTGGTTCTACTAATATTCATTTGTCTCTTAAATGTATTGTAGCCACATGTCAAACTCCCACAATCCCATAGGGTCAAACTAAGTCAATGCTTCCAATCAACGGGGTGGTGGGCTATTGACACCTACCCTTCTATTGACTGTCAAGGATTGAGGATCCCTTGTTCTTCATCCCAAACTAAAAAAAATTCCTTCAAACTATGAATACAAAGGATACATTAGATTGTTAGGTGTCAACTTTCGCACATCCTTCATACACCATACTCCATACTTTCCATTTGATAAGGCACAAGCCATACCTCCAACTTGTGATGCCTAATAAAGTCCTTTGCAAGTGTCATTAGTCATAACCCTATCAGCTTTTGAGCTTTCATCCTTCACCATACTTCATAACCTATCAAGGCCTTAACTTCGACTCAAGATTCCTGAATCCTCTTCAAGGTTTGGAGAACTTCCATACCCATTCCTTCAAACACAAAGGTAAGATGTATATGCAAATTCCAAAGCTTGAAATACACTAGACTTAATGGATTTTACTTCATCTTTCTGAGGGACTCAGTAAGAGGTATGTTTGAGGCCTGAGGCCCAACACCTTATAGACTTAGCACAAAATTGACTAAGTCTCTTTCAATTCATTTGGTAAGTGATAAGCTCAATGACCGATGCCTGATTTTCTTAAAATATTCTAAGTATTTTTCACATCTTCTATATGCAATTGCTCAGATCTTCTTTTTACTTCAATGACACCATTTTGCAAACAATCTCCTTTTAGAATCAGGTCCAACCCATCTCTTATCTCCTTTTGACATCAATCATAACTTTATGCCAATAGTAGTATTTTACTTGCAAGATCTTGTGAGCGGTGACTGGTGCTGAGAAGTTTCTTCCACACACTAGGTTGTGAAATGACTCCAACAACTTGCTTTGTTGTTCTTTATCTATGAAATGTAGAAAGGTACCATCAAGACTCCTCTTATACATATCGATTTCCCAAAGGACAAAGTTCATAGCGTTAAGTTTTATTGTCCTCTTTTTTTTGAAAGTCAGGTTCTTAGGACATTCTCCATAAGTAATGAAGTGTGTAGTATTTGAATACCATTCATCAACCATGCTAACAAAAAAGACTGTGAAAAAATCCTCAACATTTACTTCCTCATAATTTGATAATTCTTATAGTTTATTATCAATGATGGGCTGACACAAATATTTACCACGTACCAACTTTGTGGATTTTATCTCCATGTCATTTTCCTAAATTTTGGCAATCCAATTGCCTCTTTTGGTTCTAAACTCCTGTTGAGTCAAGATTGACTTGACCATGGAATCCAACACTAATACAACATGTGAGTTTAGGATGTAAAAATGAAAATTCTTAATTTCCTTAACCACAACAAAAGAATTTTTTTCCAATGGTGAGTATTTCAACTCATGGGCCTTTAATGTACAACTCATGAATGCTATAGGATATTTAATCCCATCATTATTCTATTGCACCATTATTACAAAAAGTGTATGTTTGGAAGCATAACTATACATGATAAATTCCTTTGTGTAGTCCAATAAAACTAGAACTGGAGCATGTGCAATGATTTCCTTGATATCATTAAATGAAAATTTTCCTTCTACACTCTAACAGAAGATAGATTTACCTTTCATCATATCAACGATATGACGTGTCTTCTCTACAAAGTTAGGAAAAAACCTCCACAAGAAATTGACCTTCTTGAAGAAAGAGTGGATGACCATATTACTTGAAGGTAAAATAAGACCTTGAATTGATTTGACCCATTCTAGATCAATTTTGACACCTTCCTTAGACACAATGTGACCAAGGAGTTTACCTTTGGTAACCCTAAATATTGATTTCTTGGGGCCGAGGGTAATACTATATTGTCGACACCTCTCAAGGACTTGCTGCAAGTGATGAAAATGATCTTGAAAATTGTTTGAAAAAATGGTCAAGTCATCAAGACAGACCATAATGAACTTTCCCATCACATCGTGAAAAGCCAAGTCCATCACTCTTTGAAATGTGGCACAAGTGTTGATCAAACTAAAAGGAATTCTATGATAAGATAAAATGCCCCATGGCATAGTGAAGGTAGTTTTACATTGGTCTTCCTCACTTTCGTCCACTTGATTATATCCCAAAAAACCATCTAACATAGATAACATTTTGGATCTTGTCGCTGTTTGCAATACTTGGTCCATTACTAGCAGGGGGTAATTGTCCTTTGGTGATAGTTGATTCAAGTTTTTGAAATCCACATAAATTTGGATTTCCCCATTCTTTTTCCATATAGGAATAATATTTTCTATCCACATTGAATGGTGAATAGGAAAGATAATTATTGTATTAAGCATCTTTTGAATCTTAGAAAGAATAGTACCCAAAATCTTTGGATTGTATTTCATGCTTCTTCTTTTGAGGAAAGGAACCTAATTTTAGGGGAATTTCATATTGGACCTCCTTCAAATGGAAAGATTGTAAGTCTTCATGAGAATAAGAAAGTACATCCATGTATTCCCACAATAATTCTAGAAACTTAATTTTCTCCTTTGACATGCAACATTTGCTAATGTTCACCAATTTTGGATCTTCCTCAGTTCCCAAGTTAACCTACTCAACTTCAATTAATGATTCAGAACTGGATTGTTGTTGCTTCTTGACATAGTGATCATTATTGCCAATTTTTTTTCTAGTGGTACCAAAACTTTGGGAATCTTATTCCCTTTAAGCTGCAATATTTGTTCACTAATATCTTGATCTATCTTGAAGATTGAATCTTGAAGAGGAGATTCACTTCCTTCAAAATACAACTAATTGAATTTTTTAACCCTTTTCAAGAAAGGAAATAATCTGATGATCATCATTGAAAATATGCCAATGATCTGATTTATTTAGAATGCTTTGTCGAAAAACTACCTCAATAGTATATATAGTTCCATGAAATTCTTTGTGGAAAATTAAAAGAGTAGCTAACACTGCTAAAGAATCAGCTTTATCATTTTACTCCCTTCATACTATAAATATATCAAGTGCATCAAAAAAATTAATGCAATCCCATACGAGATTACGGTAATTCCTTAATCATTCATTTTATTTTTTATATAGGTTCCTTATTTGATAAACCGCTAACTTGACATCACCTTATCCATGAAGGTTTTTAATTCCCTTCTTGCATGCAACCTCCATCCCTTACAACAATGCCTCATATTTTGTAGTGTTGTTAGTATTATCAAATTGCAGTTTGAAAGAGAAAGGGAAGATTTTTTCTTGTGGGATATGAAAACAATCCCCACTCCAAATGCTATAGAAGAGTAACTACCATCAAATTCCATAGTCCAAACATCATTTGGATCTCTTAAATTGATAGTTTCAAAATATGAGGTCTCTTCATCTGAAGAAGATGTTACAACTAATAAAGATTCTCTATCTAAAGTTTCATTATTTAAAGAACTAGAAACTTCATCATTTTTTAAGTAATATGTTCCCATTCCTAAAGACTTAAAGAGGATTTGAGCTCTTGGGTCATCAAACTTTGTTACAAAAAAATTGGCTTCCCTTTCCAGAAGTAATTTCTGCATAACACCCTTGATATGTATTCTAGCCTCAGACCATTTCATATTAATTTCTCCTCCAATATCCTTCCATAAGTTACATGCCAAAAATATCTTATATGATGTTGGGAATTCAACTACCAATATAGTAATTTTGATCTTCTTCAAAAATGTAGCAAATGTGCATCTTTAATTTTCCCAATAAGAGGCACTTTCTTATTTTCCATTAAAAAACATTGGCCAAAAGTTTTAGTCAAGTTCAAACCCAAAGCAGTAGCCACTTTTGCCAACATCACATTAATAGAGGCACTCGAATCAATGACACAATTACTTAACTTAAAACCATTAACCAACAAGAAAATACAAAATGGATCTATCTTTCTGAGAATGGATGAGGGACTGGAAACCAAATTACTTTTTAAAGGCATTGGTTTGGGAACAACTGGGGTGTTCTAGGAAGACTCAATTAGGATGAGTGCCTTTATCCTTAACAAACTTAACAAGCCTATCAAATTGATCAGGATTAGCATGAAGATACTCAACTTCCAACATTTGAACTTTTTTATTCCTTGCATGGTCTAGAATGTCAAAGGCTTGATAAGGATTTTCCAAAGAAGATGAGATATTCTCATTTCGGCGTTTTGGAATTGGAGTACTGGTCTTAGGCATAGAAGAAGATGCAAGAGAATTTGAGGTACTTACTTTCTTATTTCCTATTGTATCTTTTAGTTGAACTAGTAACGGAGTTCCCCTTTTAACAATAGTAATGGGTGGATGTGAATTATCCTTTGCTTTCACTACATCACCTTGTTGATGATCAAGCTAATTTTTTGAATGAGTAAACATAGCATAAGTGTCAATAAAATTTTTCCCTTCTTTCTCTGCTCCATATTTAAAGAAACCAATGTTAGAGTCCCTAGACTCATCTGCTTCCTCCTCCTAGAAGAGATTGAAATTATCTTATGATACATATTTTGGCTGTGGAAAATCTTCTTGCTCAGCTTCATAATATCCCACTACTACATTTATGGGTGGTGCCTCAAGAGCAAGTCTTTCTTGTGGTGCAGGAAGTCTATTCCCATTCCTTGCAATGTTGTCAGGATAATTTGAAGAATTTGGAAAATTTCTCCTTGGAAAATTCTTATATGAATGAATGGATGAACTTTGAGAAATTTTCTTCTTCAAAGCTAGCACTTCATTTTCTAACTTTTACATGATAGGATCTATAGTGCTTGTGGAAGTTTGGGCTGAAGATGTCTATCCTTTGTTCCTATTTGATTCCTTTCTTATCTTTCCAACAAGAATCAAATCATCTTCAACCTCAGTCACCAAAGCTTGAGCTACTTCAAGATTAGTTGGGTTCAATCTTCATAGAAGAAACTTACCTTTGATAACCATGTATTAATGAAGAAGCATTTCAAATTGTGAGGTTTTGGCTAAGCATCAGTCAAAATCCTAGTTGTCAACTTATTAAATTTTTCCAAGAACTCACACATGGGTTCATGTAGTTATTTCTTCATTTTTGTAAGTTGAGCCAACAAGGCATGGGAATCTTCAACTCGATTGAATATTTCCTCAAACTTGGTTCAAAAAGTGCCCAATTTGTGATAGTTCTAGTTGAGATATTGTAGAACCAACTAGATTCTACTCATTGTAAATTTTTAATGAACAATCTTACTGATACATCCTCATGTTCCATGCTAAGAACCCTGCATACAATATAGAATGCAATGATATACTCATTTGGGGGTTGCTTTCCATCTCCATAGAACTTGGGGATGTTCTTTGCCTGAGGTCCAAGGAAGTTCATGTAAAGGAGGCATTAAATTTAAAGGACCAAAAGCATTACCCAAGGGCCTTGAGGAGCACCTTGAGCTACCATTCTTTCTTTATTTAATGGAGGGATGATATACCTTTGAATTGGTGCAATAGACAAAGATTTTTGAATGCTAGAAGCTTAAAATGGAATAGGTGACCTTACACTTCAAGGAGAAAAAATACTTGTGTGTTGAAGAAGAGATCTCATCCTTGGAGGAACAATATCATAGATATATTTCGTTAGCAATTAAAACATAGGATCAATTTGAACTTGTTCCCTCTAATCATGTGTGTATCTTCTTTCTTCTAGAATGCACTCTTTGATAGGAAATCAAAATCAGTAAAAAGGAAATAATTACAAACACACTAAGAAAATGGTATACTTCAACTAAAAGCATGCAACTTGGTTGCATATTCATAAATCCCTAATGGAGTCATGAAAAAAATATTGGGTGAATATTTTGTATTCACTTAATTGATTACAAAATGGTAATTTCAACCATAGCTATGATGATATTTTAATCTCTCCTCTCAAGAAGCGGAGGCTCCCTTCTTACTGCTAACTAAAACTACAAGTAACTAACCTATATTATGTACAATAAATTTATCCATGGGTGTTACATGTTGGAATACGTTATCATTGATGTCAAAAGGCGATGAAAGGAGAAGTGTGTTAATCCTATGCAGAAGCGCATATAGTTTTCATTGATGTCAAAAAGTGCAAATCAGGTAAAGGAGTTTATTGGCATGATGACAGAAGATGGATGAGAGAGTAGTGGATTTGATGGAGAATTGAGTTGCAAAATCGTGATGGGTTTTTTGAGAGATTTCTAGAAAGGTATTGTGTAAGCCTAGATGATGTATGACATGTCTAGAAATGAATTTTGTTTTCTCTTAGACATAATTAGGGTTTACTGGTTAAACCCTAGAGTTGTAGTCATGGCATCCTCAAAATGTTCTATTTTGATGTTGACTTGGTATCAGCAATTGTTGGTTGCATTAGGTGCAAATTATGTCTCTACTATCATGGAGGTGATCAGGCCCTCTGCCTAGTGCTTTAAGGTTATATACTTCCATTAGTTTAGAAGAAAATGAATTCTTTCTTAAGTCGTAGAGTTCAAATTTTTCCTAACCTATGTCGTGGGGTTCTCAAGTTTTGAAACCTCCTAACTTGGTGACTTAGCTAATGGAGTAATAAGGAAGAGGGTTCTCTTTGTTGTTGGTGGGACACTAGTGTATTGACAAGAGTCAAGAAGAAGTCTCTTTGATGGACCGATGATCATCTCATCAGCAAGACATTGATGTATCACTAGGAGTCAAGTCGGAGTCTCTCTAATGGCCTGATGGTCACTTTGTCTGAGTGACAATGAGTGACTGGCGAGAGAATGGGAGATGTCTCTTCGATGTGGCAATGTAGAAAAAAGATTAATTTTTCATTGCCATGATGAGTTCGTAGCGATGAGACTTGCATCTGAGTCTCTTCAAAACCATGATATCTATATGTCAGCATGTCGTGGGTTTTCATATCTTAGTAACCTCTAACAAGAGTTTCTAAATTTCAAGTTCTTATGATGAAGTGACAAGGAGTGTAATAGTGCTATCAACAAGACTGGATGGCATTAGTGAGACATTTGGCTGTCTCTTCAATAGAGTGATGAGAATGTAGCATTCAACATAGGACCCAATCATGATGATGTGTGTAACAGTGATGACGAATATGACACATGTCATGATGAGATTGATTGAATGGTAATCCACATACTTTTTTGTGGATTATGATGGACACATGGTGATGAGGTGGATAGGTGACATCATCAATGGATTTTTTTAGCATGACCAATGGTCATCAGTGAGACATAGATGTCACCTCAAAATCCTGATGACTCTTTAATCGGTGAGACATTGGCGTATCACCAGGACTTTGAAGAAATTTTGCTCAACAGGGTGATGGGAGTATGATGCTGACTATGGGACCGAGTAAGGTGGACATTGTAGTGAGACCCAATATGGCGAGGATGAGGTGCATCCATATTCTAGTCAAAAAATGAATAAAAGGATGACATGTGGCAGAAAGAAATAGTGGACAGTGACAGGTAGTGTCATGATGGCATGGGAACTGCTTGTATGCAACAAAAAATGGTATCGGTGTGACAATGCCATATCGGTGAGAATGGAGTTGATGTCTCTATGATAGCTTGATGGCTATCTCATTGGTGTGGCATTGGTGCATCAGGAGGACCTCGAAGCATGTCTCCTCAATGTAGTGATAAGCTAAGTAGGACCTAATAGGATGGTGATGTAATAGGTGTACACATGGTAGTAGCTGGCTAGCCCTGCTAAGATGTTGGTGGAGCCCAAGAAAAACCCACGAGGTCAGCGGGGAATGGTACAAATTGCACGAGATAGAATGGATGATGTTAGTGAAAGTATTTCTCATTGGTGTGACTTTGATGTATCGATGGGATTTTGAAAGATATCCCTCTAATGGATCAATAAGGTGAGAAGTAAAGACCCTTTGTGATGGGTGGTGAGGACGATTTCTCAATGTGCTAATTCACATGGTTGTTATGAATTAGGTGGCGATGACATGGATGACATGTAGGTTGTGGGCCTAATTAGATAACATTGCAAGCATATCAATGTGACCTGCTTGATTCAGAGAGTTGGTAAAGGGTCCCATCAATAGAGTGATATAATTGGTCGATGATGGAGATCAAGTGGAAAAGATCAGATGGCGATAAGTGATTGGCATGAGATGAGAATCAATGGTGATATTTAAACTGAAGCTAATCAAGTGGTGGTGATTTAAAGTTTTTGAGATTAATGGAAAGCATAGGATCATGGCACAAAATTTGTAGATCAATGGCCTAGATTTTAATGCAGTAATTACAAATGGCTAATTTTGTGTGAACAGGGGGTTTTGACTAGTAACTGACATAGAGGAAGGAGTTAATTGGTCTAGATACACCAAGAATCCAATTAAATGAAGATTTGATCTTCATGGTAGTGATACAGATCACAAGAATGATTAAGATCAAAATCAGATCAAAGGATCAAAAGAGAGCATTTAATGCATCTCTGATCCTAGGGTTTTGTAGGATGTTATTCTTAGGAAACTTTTTGAGACAAAATTTAATGTTGCGAGGCTCAATGCATAGGTATGGTGTAGAGAAAGATATGTGGTAAACCCTAATAGGTGATTGAGATAAAATTAGATTGGATGAGTAGAAGAATGCATTGAATGCATAATCAGATTTTAGGATTTGATAGAGAGAATGAGGAAAATTCTTTGTAACCGAATTAAGTGTGGTATTGGCTTGATGCAGAGGAAAAGTGACAATGAAGATATTTGATAGACCCTATCAGATGAATTAATGCTGAGCTGGACAGTGGTATGTAGCTAGAGGTACAAGCAGCTTGCTAGTGAAGTCTACAAGGAACAAAAACCCTAATCTGATGTGTGAGCTAATCTGGACGGTTGAGAGAATCTTGAGGATGAGATTTCATATTGATGGAGTTAAGCAAAAATAAGACAATCTAATATTGTTTGTGTAGTTGCATCTACTATGTGTGTGTGAAGTCTGAGAGTGCACAGGGTGCTGAATAGAGTTATGTATTGTTGAGTGTGCAACAAAGGCAAAGATAGAAGAGAGTGTATAGTGCAGATGTATGAGACACTATAGAAAGGGAAAGAAGAGTAGAGCTCCAAGATAGAATAGTGATTGTTCTATGTGCAGAGGAGAGTGCTGTGTAGGGGAGTGTTACTGAGAGTGCAACTTCAACAACAGAGTGTGAGTTACAGTAAGTGCATCAATGTACTGAATGTAATGATGCATTATAGGTTTTGTAGAACCAAGGCTTTGCATATTTGAAATTATTATCATTATATTGATTTGTGGGTTAGATTAGGGTTTTGTTGCATCCTTGGGGTTGTAGCTCCTAAAACAGGGTGTTGTTGCATCCTTGAAGTGGTTGCTTCTAAATTAGGTAGTTGATGCTTCCTTGGGTTGTAGCCTAAAAATTATAACAAAGATTAGAATTGTGATGTTGTATTTGAGTAGTAGACTCAAGCAGCCTTAGTCACATTATAACAAAGATTTGGATTGTGACGTTGGATTTGAGCAGTAGACTAAAGTAGCCTTAGTCACCATGGTTTTTCCCATATCAGGTTTTCCATGTATTTTTGGTGTTATGTGATGTTTTTGTGTCCATGCATATTTTGTATAACATGATTAGTATATGTACATTAAGGGTTAAATAAATTAGTTTTTACAAAGGTTTGGAGAGCTAAAGATTTTAGTATCTATCAATTCACCCTCCTCTCAGTAGATCATTGTGTTCCAACAATTGGTATCAGAGTCGTAGGTTCCCTAGGATAATCTTAATCAACTCAGATAGATCTTGGATAGATGAACACAATGGAATTTGAGGAAGGTTCAAACAAGCCACCCAGGTTTGATGGAACAAACTATGCTCTATGGAGCTCATTAATGGAAGGATACTTAGTTTCTCTTGGAACTGAAGTCTGGGTATTTGTCATGACCCAATATACTATTCCTGCTACTACTCCTATTGATCCTATATGAAAGAAGATTCACAAGGATAATAAGAAAGCTTGGTTTATTATAATGAACAATTCAAGTTTGATTTTGCGCATAGAAAATTTATGCATTATAAAATTGCTTATGATGTCTGAGAGAAATTGAAGATCTATTAAGGTGACACCAAAGTGAAGTTGGAAAAGTTACAAGTGTTGAGAGAAAAATTTGAAGGCTTGAAGATGACCAAATAAGACAAAATGCATATTATCTTTTGAGAGTTGATTATATAGTGAATACCATTAAAGGATATGGTGTAGATCTAAAAGAAGATGTTGTGTTAAAAGTTCTAGTTCTATGACAACTAAATATGACTCTAAGATTTTTTCTATTGAAGAAGGAAGAGAAATTGATAAATTCACTCTTGATGAGGCGAATGGCATAATTACTGCATATGAGATGAGAATGCTCGATGTTGAATATTCTAGAAGAGAAGTTGCATTTAAGTTTGCTAAGAAAGGAAAGGATGGAGCGGTGAAGAAAGACAAAGTTGCAGTCACTATTTCAGACATTGAAGAAACTAATGAAGAAGAAGAAAACTTCATAAGGAGACTAAGGAGAGGATCCAATAAATATAAAGGTAAGTTTCCCTTCAAATGATTCAACTGTGGTAGAATAGGTCATCTTGCTTCAAAATTTCCATATGAAAATGAGGATAGTTCCAAGCAAGAAGAAGATAGCAAAAAGAAGAAAATTGTTTATCCGAAAAGTAAGAATTTTGGAAAGATGAAGAAGAGTCTATACATCAATGATGAAATTGAAGCATCTAATGCTAGTGACAATTTAGAAGAGGATAGAGACCATGCCCTTGTAATGAGAGATGGAAAAGAATATCTATTTATGGCTTAAGAAACTAAGGATCATAAAGATGTACAAATTGAGGACTCATATGAAGGAGAAGAGGACGCAGTTGTTGATTTTGAAGGAGAACTAATTAGTTCTCTTGAAGATCTTGATGAACTAAGAGATAAATTTGATGATCTTAAGAGAGAAAACAATAAACTAAAAAATAATTCTCAAAAGGAGACTAACAAATTAAATCAAGAACTTGAAGAATCAAATAAGCTAGTGGTAAATATGAAACTACAAGTAGAAGAAGCTAAAAGAGGTGAAGATGTAATGAAGTCCAAGCTAGAATCTAAAGTAAAGAGATGCATGAAGTTAGAAGCAGAAGTAGTTGCTCAGAAAAGATTTGGAGAAAGCCAAGGAGTAGATTGACAAAGGTCTAAAGTTGAAGGATGACTCTGAGATACTTGATGAACTGGTTAAGTCACAAAAGCCGTCAAAATCTAAGGAGAAGGTTGGCCTTGGATTTGAGGAAGGAATGAGTTCTTCTACTAGTACTTCTACAAAACTATATGACAAATTTATTGTAGAAGAAAGTTGTTGCACCAAGGAAAAGAAGCCTACAACAGATATGAAATTGAAGAAATCAATCCTTGAATCATTGAGGAAGAAGCATCATACAAAGGGAGTTGGTGTAGAAAGACTTACCAGGATTAGATATGCCAAAATGTCAAAGCAAGGAAGACCACCTCATCCTGCTCAAAGGAATTCTATGACCAAGTACTCTTCATAGTTTTATGGTTATTATTTTACGTGTAGTGAATTTGGTCATAAAGCGTGCGAGTGCACAACACCTAGTAGGAGCATAAAACATATGCATATAAATTCATTTTCTCCTAATGTAAACATGGGTGTGATATGTTTTAACTACCACAATTTTGGTCACTTTGAAAAACATTGTAAAATGAATCATGTAAGACCAAAAACACATAATGAGAAAAGGAATATGTTCCCCAAAGTGAACAATGGTTCACATATTCCTGATAAGAAGGCAAGTCTAACAGAAAGCTAGACAAAGAAGGTCTAGAAAGAGAAAGACTGGTAGGCAACACTCCATGAGGTTGCTTCTACCTTACATTACTAATTTGTAGTGATGGGCATGAATCCAAGGGGGGCTAAATTGATATTTCATCCATGCCTGGAAATAAAGAATGAGATCAAGTCAGGTAAAACATGTTTTACAAATTCCTAATGACTTGATGGTTGCAGATTTATGGTCACATTCTCGCCCTTTGAAATACTTGTCAGAGGGTAAGAACATCAGTAGAGAAGTGGACTGTCAGCTGCAGAAATTGATATCAATCATTGGTATCATTCATTGAAGAGGAAGTGGTGTAGATGATCTATTAAGATAAATGCTTCTTTCCTACAAGAAGGTGTGTTATGGCTAAAAGTAAATTGTTATGTATATTATTTGGTTTTAAGTTGGTATCAGACCACTATAATTTTTTTTAGAACAGTCTAGTTGGTACATAGCCCAAAAGGAAGCAAATACATGAGTAGGCCAGTAGAAGAGAAAGGAGCAAGGTCTAAGGGGATGTTGCTATTGGTATCAAAGCAGTGTTATACTTGATACAATGTAGTCATAGATATCAATTGGTACATAGCATAAAGTGAACATATTCATAATTGGTATCAGAATGATAATCGATATCAAGGCATGATATCATCAATTGGTGTCAAGCATATGATTTAATTGGCACAAAATAGTTGAAGCATATGGTATTTCCATTGCAATAAAAAGGTTGGATGCAACAATTGGCATGAGAGAAAAAAATATTTTTAATTAGTATCAGTCAAAGGGGGAGAAAAGTCCCTTTTCCATTGACGTCAAAGGGGAGAAAGTATAAAAAAGCTCAAGTATTTGAGAAATAGAGAGAATGTCATGAAAATGCTCAAAGAGGAGTATTGGTGGAAGATGCAATAGAAGTAGAAAGTAATGATGATACTCACACAAATGTTGAATTGATTAATTGGTATCATTGAGAATTTAAGTTTCTCCATCAATGACAAAGGGGGATATTTTTAGAATATGTTTTCATTGATGTCAAAAGGGGATCAAAGCAGAAGTGTGTTCATCTTGTGCAAAAGTACATATAGTTGTCATTGATTTCAAAAGTGCAAATTAGGAAAAGGTGTTTGTTGGCATGATGACAAAAGATGGATGATAGAGCAATGGGTCTGATGGATAATTGAGTGGCAGATACATGATGGGTTTTTTGAGAACTTTCCAGAAAGGTATTGTGTAGGCCTAGAGAGGATGTATAACATGTCCAGAACTAAATTTTGTTTTCTCTTGAATAGAATTAAGGTTTACTAGTTAAACCCTAGAGTTGTAGTCATGGCGTCCTCAAAATATTCCTTTTTTATGTTGACCTAGTATCATTGGTTTTTGGTTTCATTAGGTGCAACTTATGTCTCTATTGTCATGGAGGTGACTAGCCCCTCTTCCTAGCACTTTAAGGTTATACAGTTCCATCAGTTTGGCAGAAAATGGCTTCTTTCTTAAGTTACAGAGTTCAAAGTTTTCCTAACCTATGCCATAGGGTTCTCAAGCTTTGAAACCTCCCAACTTGGTTACTTAGCTAATGGAGTGATAATGAAGAGGGTTCTCTTTATGTCAGTGGGACACTAGTGTATTGCTAGGAGTAAAGCAGAAGTCTCTTTGATGGGCCAATGATCATCTTATCAATGAGACATTGATATATCACTAGGAGTCAAGCTAGAGTCTCTTCGATGGCTTCATGGTCACTCTTTTGGTTTGAACATGAGTGATCAATGAGAGAATGGGAGATGTCTCTTTGATGTGGTGATGTAGAAAGAAGATTAAGTTTTCATTGGTGTGACAAGTGCTTATCAGTGGGACTTGCATCAGAGTCTCTCTGATAGCCTGATATCTATATGTAGGGATTTCAAGGGTTTTAATAACTTAGTAACCTCCAACAAGAGGTTCTAAAGTTCAGGTTCTTAGCAATGGAGTGGCAAGGAGTGTAGTAGTGTTATCAACGAGATTGGATGGCATCAATGAGACCTTTGGCTATGTCTCTTTGATAGAGCGATGAGAAGGTAGTGTTTAGCATAGGACCCAGTCATGATGATGTGGGTGACAATGATGAAAAAGATGACACATGGCATGATGGGATTGAAAGAATGGTAATCCAAATATTTTTTGTGGATTATGATGTTGAAACATGGTGATGAGGTGGACAGGTGACATCATCAATGGATTTTGCTAACATGACTAATGGTCATCAGTGAGACCTACTCAGATGTCTCCTTGACAACCCAATGACTCTTTCATCAGTGACACATTGGCATATCACCAGGACTTTGAAGAAAGTCCCTTCAATAGGGTGATGGGAGTATGATGCTAACTATGGGACATAGTAAGGTGGATGTGGCAATGAGACCTGGTATGGTGAAGATGACATGCATCCATGTTACAGTCATAAAATGAATAAAAGGATGGCACATGGTAGAAATCAATAGTGGACGGTGACATCTAGTGTCATGATGGCATGGAACCACTTGTCTGCAACAACAAATGGTATTGACATGACAATGCCATATCGGTGAGAGTGAAATTGATGTCTCTCTGATAGATCGATGGCCATCTCATTAGAGTGATATTGGTGTATCAGGTGGACCTTGAAACATGTGTCCTTGATGGAGCGATAAGCTAAGTAGGACTCGACAAGATGGTGACATCATGGTGTACACACAGAAGTAGCCCACTATCCTTGCTAAGATGTTGGTGGGGCCCGAGCAAGACCCACGAGGTCAGTGGGGAATGATGCAGATTGCATGAGATAGATTAGACGATGCTGGTGAAAGGATTTCTCATCAGTGTGACTTTGATGTATCGGTGAGATTATGAAATATGTCCCTCCAATGGAGCAATAAGGCAAGAAGTCAGTGGGAACGACCTATGATGGACTAACAGGTGGTGAAGAATGATTGCTTGGTTTTCTAATTGAAATCATTGTTGTGAATTAGGTGGTGATGACAAGGATGACATGTAGGTTGTGAGCCTAATCTGATAACATTGCAAGCATATTGGTGTGACCTACTTATTTTTGAGAGAGTTGGTAGAGTGTCCCAGTGACAGAGCGATATGATTGATCGATGGTGGAGATCAAGTGGCAAAGATCAGATGGTGATAAGTGATTGGCATGAGATGAGAATCAATGGTGATAGTCAAACTGAATCTAATCAAATATTGGTGATTTAAAGGTGTTGAGATGAATGGAAATCAAAGGATCGTGGTGTAGAATCTGTAGATCAATGGACTAGATTTGAATGCAGTAATCACAAATGGATAACTCTATGTGAATAGGGGTTTTGACTGGTGACTGACATAGAGGAAGGATTTAATTGGTCTAGCTGTACCAAGCGACCAATGAAATGAAGATTTGATCTTCAGGGTGGCGATACAAATTGCAGGAATTATTGAGATCAAAATTAGATCAAAGGATCAAAAGAGAGCATTTAATGCATATCTGATCCTAGGGTTTTGTAAGATGTTATTCTTACAAAATTTTCTAAGAGAATTTAATGTTGTGAGGCTCAATGCACAGGTCTGGTGTAGAGAAAGATATGTGGTAAACCCTAATAGATCAAATAAAATTGGATGAATAGAAGAATGCATTGAATGCATAATCAATTTTAGGATTTGGCAGAGAGAATGAGGAAAATTCTCTATAACCGAATTAACTATGGAATCGACTTGATGTAGAGGTAGAGTGACAATCAAGATATATGATAGAACCTATTAGATGAATTAATGTTGAGTTGGACAATGGTGTGTAGCTTGAGGTACATGTAGCTTTCTGGTGAAGTTTGCAAGGAAGGAAAACCCTAATATGATGCGTGAGCTGATCTGGACGGTTGAGAGAATCTCGGGGATGAGATTGCAAATCGGTGGAGTTAAGCAAAAAGAAGATAATATGAGATTTTCTATGTAGTTGCATCTGTTGTGTGTGTTAAGTCTGAGAGTGCACAGGGTGTTGAATAGAGTTATGTATTGTTGAGTGTGTAGTAGAGGCAAAGAGAGAAGAGAGTGTATAGTGCCAATGTATGAGACACTCCAGAAAGGGAAAGAAGGGCATAGCTGTAAGATAGAAAAATGATTTTTCTATGTGTAGAGGAGAGTGTAGAGTAGGGGAGTGTTGCTAAGATTGCAACTTCAGCAACAAAGTGTGAGTTACAATAAGTGCAACAATGTACTTAATGTAATAATGCATTATAGGTTTTGCAGAACCAAGTCTATGCATATTTGAAACTATTATCATTGTACTGAGTTGTGGGTCAGATTAGGGTGTTGTTGCATCCTTGGGGTTGTAGCTCCTATCACAGGGTGTTGTTGCATCCTTGAAGTGGTTGCTTCTAAATTATGTATTTGATGCTTCCTTGGGTTGTAGCCCTAAAACATTGTAACAGATATTTGGATTTTGATGTTGGATTTGAGTAGTAGACTCAAATAGCCTTAGTCACATTGTAACAGAGATTTGGATTGTGATGTTGGATTTGAGCAGTAAACTCAAGCAACTTTAGTCATTGTGGTTCTTCCCATATTAGGTTTTCCACATATATCTAGTATTATGTGATCTTTTTGTGTGCATGCATATTTCTATATTACATGATTAATATTTGCACATTAAGGGTTAAAGAAAGTATTTTTCACAAAGGTTTTGAGAGCTAAATATTTTAGTATCTACTAATTCACCCTCCTCTTAGTAGATCATTGTGTTCCAACATTACATGCATCCTTTTCTATTTTTCCAGAAAAGATGTTTTCTCCTTACAAAAATACTATTATGATATGTAATTCACCTCAAATTATTACTATGAGCAGTAATAACCAATATCCAACTTGACTAAATGTAAGAGTAGTCAAATATAATAACATTCAGTTTCGTAACTAGAAAACCCACAAAATCTCAAATACTTTTATTGTTTCCAATGATGATTCTTAAAGATAAGTGAAGCAAGTTGCAGCTCAAAAACTTCAACATTCACCACCAATAGATCCACAAAATGTAGCAATTTAGCACAGCCCAAAGTCTCCAAATTATCAACAAAGTTCACACACTAGAATATAAAGTCCAAATATAATGATGTATCACAAAGACTATCAAGATCAGATTTGAATTCCCTTTCAAATATGAGATAAACACCACTTAATCAATCAGTTGAAAGAAAATTTAGTGAGAAGGATGTAAGAACAATCTTACACAACCAATAATATCCAAAACAAAGGTTGGATGCAAAATTTACCTCTTTTATTGATTAATATTTGATATGCACATTAAACACAAAGTCTCAATATATTTTTCAAATGGGTAGTGCTTCACTTCAAAAGATAAAAGCACCTTAATACAAGGAAACTCCCTCATATATATAGAGGAGAGTTGAGAGCTAATCAAGGAAAACTTTAACTAAATTGACTTTTTCAACAATGGACTCTGATTTCATTTAGGAATTATCTATTTTCATGTAATTGCATATGTATAAAAGACATAATATGTCATCAACTAATTACACAAAATAAAAATACTAAAAATAAACTAAGTGTGGCAAAGGCACGTTCATCATTCTTCAATGTCTTTCTCCAAGAAGTCTTCATAGTTTTTCATGGTTGCTTGGACTTCTTCATCATTAGGACCTGAGGTATGTCTGGAGATGCACATAACTCATGTGACTAAGTACTTGACAACGATACAAGACTTCTAATGCCTTTCTAAGACTACTTTGAGGTTACCCAATGTGAGCTGAATGTCCATCAATTTGTTAATTTAATCTATAGAGAAAGATTCATCTTCAAATTCCTTTCACAACATTCATGTATATTCTTGGATAACTAAGCTAGAGGGAATTATTTTCTAATTGTCATCAAACAATTGGCATGAAGCTCTTTGATTCTGGTGACAAGATGTGTCCCATTATCTTCACTAACCTCTCCATCCTCCTGTAAATCCTTAATCAGATCCTTGATGACACTTATCGTATGTTTCATTATTGACTTAACATCAATGAAATTTTGTTGGGAAAATGTGTCTCAACCTTGCAATTATATAACAATTATTTTTTATAGGATATAGATGAATATATATTTCCTAGTTACACCAAGAGGTGTATACAATGGTATAAGGAGGTGAGAGTGGGATGCGTGCAAATAATTTTTTGTTAAATTTTCCAAAAAACTTCTAAAATGGCTGACATAGATTAGATAAATGATACATTATAAATCTAAACCATTAATTATTAGGTTTTAGATCTAATGGTGGATGTTTTGTTGGCCTATCTTTCCCTAGAATGTCATCCTATTTTATGAGGGAAATGTATTATGACTTGGTAGGGAGAGAGATGGTGATGTATTCTGAGAGTTTGATAGTAGTCTTATTATCTCTTGATCTTTGAGTGTTGATACTCCTATGAGAAGCTTGCTATGTAAGTATATTGTAATCTTTGTGATTTATTGAATAATATATTGGGAAGATTTTGGCATGTGGGGTTTTTCTCCCAAAAGGGTTTTCCCCCATGTAAATTATTGTGTCATGGTATACACGATATTTGTATTTATTTCTATTTAAGTTTCTATAACTATTAAAGATCTGTAAAAATTTTGCATTGTTCTCCTCTCAAGATTAGTGTAGGAAGTTGTTTCGCTACTTTAGCTTCCTTACAAGTGGTATCAGAGCTTGATCACCTTTGGTTTAAGTTGAGGGTGTTGATTGTGGTGAGATATTCTCTCATGTTGCAAAAATGACATCCATTAGATTTTTTCTTGCTATTGTTGTTGCTTATGATTTAGAGGTTGAGAAAATCGATGTGAAAACTGCTTTCCTTCATGGTGATTTGGAGGAGGATATTTATATGACACAGATAGAGTACTACGTGGTCAAAGGTAAAAGTAAATTGGTTTGCAAATTGAAGAAATCGTTGTATGGCTTCAAATAAAGTCCTAGGATGTGGTACCATAAATTTGATACATATGTATTGAGTTTGGGATTTGGGCATTCTAAATCAGATCATTGTGTTTATTATAAAACTGATGGTGATCATTTCTTGTTTATTTCATTATATTTTGATGATATGTTATTTATTAGAAAAGGGAAAGGTATGATTTTAGAATTGAAATCTAACTTGTTACTAAATTTGAAATGAAAGATCTTGGTCTAGCTAGAAAAATTCTTAGGATGGAAATTAAAAGAGATAGAGTGAACAAAAAGCTATGGCTTGGCCAAAGTAAGTATGTCAATTCAATTTTACAGAGATTTAACATGCAGGGTTGTAGACCATTGTGTGTTCCCCTTTTTGTTGGAACAAAGTTATCTATTTCATATTGTCCAATGTCTCCATTAGAGATGAAAGACATGAGCAGAGTGCCCTCCTAGAGTGCAGTTGGAAGTTTGATGTATGATATGGTTTGTACTAGACCAGACATTTCCCAAGCAATGGGAGTTCTTTCCAGATATATGTCTAATATTGGTAGAGTTCATTGGGATGAAATTAAAAGAGTCTTCAGATATTTGCATGGTACTTCAAATTATTCCTTGTGTTATCATAGTAATGTGACTGACGATGATATTTCTATTGATATTCATGGTTATGTGGATTCAAACTAGGAAAGTGATACTAATAGTAGATGATCCACTAGTGCTTATGTGTTTACATTATTTGGTGGTGCAATTAGTTGGATGAGTAAGCGATAGGCTGTGGTTTCTTTGTCCACTACTGAAGCAGAGTATATGGCAGCTACTCATGTTTGTAAAGAATCCATTTGGCTTAAGATACTATATTCAGATATTGGAATAAAACAAGGTGTAGTGAAAATTTATTGTGATAGTCAAAGTGTGTTATGTCTAGCCAAGAACCCGACATTTCATGCCAGGACCAAGCACATTGATGGCAAGGTGAAGTTGGTTAAGGTAGATACTTTGATGAATGTTGATGATTCTTTAACTAAGCCTAAGAGCATAAAGAAGTTTAGATGGTGTTCAGACACTATGGGCCTTCTAGCCCCTAGCAATTAAGAGATAATGTTTACTCCCTCCCGTTGCTCTTGCAAGGTGTTTGACAAGTGGGAGATTTAGAAAAATGTGTCTCAACCTTGCAATTATATAACGATTATCATTGATAGGATATATATATATATCCTAGTTACACCGATAGGTGTATACAATGGTATAAGGGGGGAGTGGGATGCATGTAAATAATTTTTTGTTAATTTTTTTAGGAAACTCCTAAAATGGCCAAAATGACACATTGTAAATCTACACCATTAATTATTAGGTTTTAGATCTAATGATGGATATTTTGCTGGCCTATCTTTCCCTAGAATGTAATCCTATTTTATGGCCTGTTGTATGATTGTAGTAGAGGGAGGCGGTGATGTCTCTGAGAGTCTGATAGAAGTTGTGGTGTCTCTTGATCTCTGTGGGTGATCCTGTGAGAAGCTCACTCTGCAAGTATATTGTAATCT
This sequence comes from Sequoia sempervirens, assembly GCA_007258455.2. NCBI lineage: Eukaryota > Viridiplantae > Streptophyta > Pinopsida > Cupressales > Cupressaceae > Sequoia > Sequoia sempervirens. Next base: position 134,960,763 of record VDFB02105785.1, on the reverse strand, counting down.
TTGTGATTTATTGAATAATATATTGGGTTCTTTTGGAGTGTGGGGTTTTTCTCTCGAAAGGGTTTTCCCCATTAAATCATTGTGTCATGGTATGCATGATATTTTTTTTATTTTTGTTCATTTTTGTCACTATTAATGATCTATAAATTTTTTGCATTATTCTCCTCTCAAGATTAGTGTAGGAATTTGCTCCACTACCTTAGCTTCCTTACATATTGCTCTATTGGGAATCATCCCAATATCCACTAGCACACTGAGATTGAGTATTTCATTTTCTTCCAAGCCTCTAGACTATTTTCCATCACTTGCAAATCTTTGGAAAGTGTTTCAATGGTTTTACCTAGTTCTAACCTTACACTTTCTATCTTTCTAATTCTCTCCATAGAATATCTCAAGAGTTGTGTTCCTTGTGCCAACATTCTATCAAGAAATTCACCAACTGTTCTACCTCATGAATGTGTCTTCTCAACTTTCTGAATTATAGTATTTTGAATGCTTGTAGCCATAGATTCAACATATTAGGAAGATTGGGTAATATTTTGGAGTAATAAAGTCAATTGTTCAACTCTAGCTTTGAATCGAACCTTGATCTTGTTTTCTTGATTATACTTCAAAATAAGAGAAGTGAATGCTAACTATGCATCTTCCTTAGTATATTCATGAGCTCGCTTAATGAGCTCCACCCTTGTCATTAAATATTCAAAAATATTAATATCTTACGTAGCTCTTCCAGGAGGAGGTTGTGCAACCTCTACATATTTGTAACCACCCTTATCTACTAACAACCATGAAAGAGTATTTGGTTTCTTCATATATTTTTTCTTAATTGGAACTAACTGAACAAATTAAAAGTCATCTAGAGAGACAACCTTCTTCTTTCTTTTGGGTGTCTGAGATGATAGCCAATGGGGAAGAGGAGAAGAATTTCCTTCTAGACCTGCAGTCATGGTCTAAGAAGATGTGGCTGCACTCACAAATGTAGTCATCACAAGTGGTGGGGTGTTAGTCAAAATTGCTTCAAGAGTTGAATCTATACTTGTATTTTGCATAGTCTCAGCTATAAACTTATCCAAATTAGAGTGTGAAGTCACCTCAAAATAAGGAGTAGATAAACTTGGTAAACTAGAAGGGGAACCAAAAGAATTCTCAAAATCATTCCTAGGACTATCAAAAATAGATCTTGAGGTTGGGGATTAATTAATTGAATGAATAGAAATAGTAGGCATAACATAAATAGTGGTAGTAGAAAAAATAGTGGTAGATGAAAAATGTTGTTCAATAGAAATAGCGGGAGGAGTAGTAGGCTCGGTAGAAAAAATAGGGGAAGAAGTGATAGTGGTATCTTCTAGAATATTCTTATGTCGAGAAACTTGTATTTCTTTATCTTGACTTGCTTCTTCTTGTTCTTTCTCTTAATGGATACTTCCTTAGCAATAGTGGATGGCCCTTTTGTAGTCTGACTTTTAGCCCCTTTCACTATGAATTTGATTTTTGGTTTAGGGGTTTTGTTTGGTCGAGGCACATATCCCTTATTCTTTGTTCTCAGTTCTGAATTCTTACCCACATGTCATCCAAGATCTTCCTCTTCTAATCCAGTGTTGAAATGTTTTAAACTTATATCCTTCTCCTATAACCAAACATATGTATTAGCGAGAATGGGTTGGAATCTCTCCCTAATTTTAATAACCTCCTTTTAAGACCACTATATTGGAGGGAGAGGAGTCTATACAACATTATTTCCCTTATATATGGGATCCAATATATTTTATCATCCTCCATGTCATCTAGGATATCTGCTAGATCCAGGTTCACAATCTGCTCCAAAGTCAACTGATAATAATCCAAATTTCTTATGTCCTCTTTAGTTCTACAATTAGCCTAAATATCTTCCACTCTATGTACATGAGTGTAGGCCTTCTCTATTCTATACTTTATCCCTCGATACTTGAAGTCAGGTCTCCTTTGTATGTCTTCATTGTGACCCATTACATTTTTGAGTCCTTGGATTTGGCTTTAGGAGATGTAAGGATAAAATATCTACCTATTGGTGCAGGAGTACCTATTTGATTTCATTCCTCCATGAGGCCATTTGTAAATATTTTCTTTATTTTGGGTATTGGGTCTTATAATAATGTTTATCAATCCATTTTAGAGGTATTTGAGTCTTAAGAAGTCATATTTTAAGTCATTTGTCAAATAATGTTTAAAGTTGTTCCATATTGTAAAAAATTGCTTTGTAAGGTGTTTGAGTCATGTAATAAGGTGTAATTGACCATTTGAAATTTTTTAGGGGTGTTTGGTAATTTGGAGTCTTTAAAATAATATTTTGTAATATTGTTGAAAATTTGTCAAGTTGTAATTGCAAGATTTGGAAGTTCAAGAGTCAAGTAGGTGGAAAATTGTCAAAAGTTGCAAAAAATGCAAATATGGGAATACTAAGGGTCAAGTCATCTAAAATGTCATTGTAGGTGGTTGAAACTGATTAAAATACATTTTTAAAATCCATTTTCACATCCATCCATCATTTGGAGGGGTGCTAGTAAGAATTGAATGAAAAATCATAAGTTTCACCATGAATTTATATTATTTCTGAAGTTTTTTTCTGCTGTTTCTTGGCCTTGTACGGAATTTTATGGACAGATTATGATACAAAAGTGATTGTATGTTAAATTTATATGAATATACTTTCAAATTCAATTGGTTTCATTGAAATTAATGAAGGTATGAAGAAGTTATGACAATTTTACTCTAGGTGGGTATGTTCAGATTTGACAGGGCTATAAGCAATAAAAATTGAATATCTTTCATTTTAACCATTAGAAATTTGTAAAAATTTGCATGAAGGTCTGTTTTAAGGTTATGAATTATTTTCTATTGGTTTCATTTATCTTGGATAATATTTAGATGAGTTTTATGAAGAATAACGAGTCCTAGTTGCAAGGACATGAAAGATTTGTTGGAATTTTGTCAAGATTGAGTTTGTGACTTTCTTTCTCTTTATATTGCATCAAATTGGTATCAAAGCTCAAAAAGGTCTGGGATGAGAGAGATATTTGGTTTTGTGATTTTGTGGTTTGTGAGTTGTGGTTGTGTGCAGGTTATGTGAGAACCTAGTTGTTGCCAAGAGAAGGCAAAAAAATGTTTGAGAAGAGGAAAATATGGAAGTGATAAGAAGATGTTTGCAGGAAGAGAAAGAAAAGAAGAGAAAAGAGATTATTTACAAAGAGATAGTTGAGTTAAATCAAGAGATGAAAAGAAGGGAAGTAGAGTTTAGTGAATTTTATGCAAAGACCATGATGAAGATGGAACACTTGTATAGAAAAGCAACAAGTTGGAACTTGGCAGTTAAGAAGAAGGTAGTATGGCCTATTCAAAGGCTAATGAAAATGAGAGTAGTTGAACATGATGTGAAGAAAAAAGAACCATTTATGGGAGAAGGTAATGAGCAAGAAAAAGTTGATGAAGAAGATGATTTGTGGGAAAATTTTGCAGCCATTGAAGAAGAATGGGATAGTAAGGTTGGAGTAGGAAAAGTTAAGAAAGAGGAAGAAAAAATCATCAAAGTGCAAGAAGACAAGGAGGAGACCTCAAGGTCTCAATATTTTGTTTCTAATTTTTCTTTGGAGTATGTATGTGCAGGTTATGAAGGACAAGGAAAAGTGTATGATTATATGATGAAGTTTTGGAACCTCCAAGTTGCAAGCATGATTGATAGAAGAAAGCATGAGAAGAAGAAAAGAAAGAAAGGACCAAAGATGGTTGAAAAGACAAAGGACAAAGTGCAAAGGAACTGGAAGACTAGGAAGAGGAAAATTCAAAGGGGCTTGAATCCATTCCCCCCCGGGAGTTTGGTGTAGGAGAACCTATTTGATTTCTTGCCTCCATGAGGCCATTTGTAAATATTTGCTCTATTTATGGTATTGGGTCTTATAATAAGGTTTATCAAACCATTTTAGAGGTGTTTGAGTATTAGGAAGTCATATTTTAAGTCATTTGTCAAATAATGTTTAAAGTTGTTCCATATTGTAAAAATTTGCTCTGTAAGGTGTTTGAGTCATGTAATAAGGTCTAATTGACCATTTGAAATGTTTTAGGGATGTTTGGTCATTTGGAGTCTTTAAAATAATATTTTTTAGTATTGTTGAAAAGTTGTAAAGTTGTAATTGCAAGATTTGGAAATTCAAGAGTCAAGTAGGTGGAAAATTGTCAAAAATTGCAAAAAATACAAATATGGGAATACTAAGGGTCAAGTCATGTAAAAGGTCATTGTAGGTGGTTGAAACTTATTAAAATACATTTTTAAAATCCATTTTCACATCCATCCATTATTTGGAGGGGTGGTGGTAAGAATTGAATGAAAAATCATAAGTTTCACCATGAATTTATATTATTTCTGAAGTGTTTTTCTGTTGTTTCTTGGCCTTGTAAGGAATTGTATGGACATATTATGATACAAAAGTGATTGTATGTTAAAGTGATGTGAATATAATTTCAAATGAATTTTTTTTCATTTAAATTCATGTACGTATGAAGAAGTTATGACAATTTTACTCTAAGTGGGTATGTTCAGATTTGACAGGGCAGCAAGCAATAAAAATTGAATATCTTTCATTTTAGCCATTAGAAATTCGTAAAAATTTGCATGAAGGTCTGTTTTAAGGTTATGAATTATTTCCTATTGGTTTCATTTATTTTGGAGTAGATTTAGATGAGTTTTTTGAAGAAGAAAGAGTCCTAGTTGCAAGGACATGAAAGATTTTGTGGAATTTTGTCAAGTAAGATTGAGTTTGTGACTTTCTTCCTCTTTATATTGCATCACGTATGGTGAGAGGAAATTTGAACCTTGAATTATGTGATTCTGCTTGTTTGCTATGGAAAACTATGATCTATCTAAAAAGCTCCATGAGTATGATTTTATCACATGGATACCTCAGGAGCATGTGCGGGTATCCAACAAAGCAACCAACTCTTATGTAAGTAAAAGTAGTAAATTTCAAGTAAAGACAACCAAACTTATTAACCATTGGAATTGCCTCATCTAATACTCCCTTTTCCACATGTTCTCTATCAAAAATACAAATATATAAGGCAAATAAAACATCGTTGACCCTTGGAAAGTGATGAATACTCTTATTCAAGGTCAACTATGAGTATTATTGATACACTGGAATGATTCTCCTATCTCCCTTGGATTTCAACCCTGGAAGTTCCTCATTGATGCAGCAACATAAACCAAATATGAGGTCATGTAAAATTTCAATGAAGAAAAAACCTTTACAAGTTGATTATGAATGGAATCACTAATCTGTTGTCCCTAGAAAATTTTTTGTTTCCTCTTCTTGATAACATGAATGTACAAGTACATCTATTTGTGAAAATTGGAAGAATTAGGAATTCCTTTAACCCTGTTGAGAAGGGTAATCATATCATTAATTTCCTCAACAAAGTCACTACAAGGAAATCTCTTTTTCCATCTTGAGATGTTTGGCCTTGTGTTTTTTAACTATCTTGCATTAATTTCCTTTTTTCAATAATTTGGATCCTTATCATAGCGAGCTTATGCTTTCTCAATAGTAAGATTGACATATCATCAATGCTAGGATACATAAAAATCTTGTCAAAGAAATCTACATCTAGTTGGATGACTATATTTCCATCAAGATCTCTGACTCATGTCATCCTTGTTATAATATGATTCCACTACAAGAACAAATTCAAGGTTGTGTGCAGCTACTAGCAATGAAGCTACCAAATGAAGCTTGCATTCTACAATGTATCTCATCCCATCATCCAATGGTTTCTTTTTAGAATGCTTCCAAAATTTAGATACGTCAACATGTCCTATCTATGTTTCCTTTATTTCATCATCACTAGAAGAAATTGAGGTTGTCAGTAAAATGCTTGTTCCCTCTCGAGTGCAAAATCCCGATACAACATAAAAGGGAAACTACAACATGAAGTTTGAATTTTCTAGTGTTAGAGAAAAATTAGGGTTTATATGCACTAGTGGGGAAAAAATCAGCTTTTGTATGTGGATTGATGATTTGAAATGCAAAGGAATTTTTTTTTTAAGAGTTTGCATGGGATTTTCACTTTGAATGCAAAGGCACAAAAATTCTAAGATATTGCATGTTGATAGTATGTTTGATGTAAAAGAGGAGAAATTTTTAGCTATTGCATGAAGTTTTCATTTTGTATGCAGTAGCATAGAAAATTGCACTCCTACATAAGGGTAAATCATAATGATGTAAGGGTAGGATCTTTCCCTGCCCCTATATTTGGGGTATGGTAAATCAATGCAAGAGTGAGAAAATTTCCTTCCCCTACACAGGGTAATACTTTTTTGTGTTCAAGTGGTAAATTTTTTTGCTTCTAAATATGCAAAAATGCATAAGGTTCATGTCAGTTGAGGTTTTTCCCTAATCTAGATGAAAAGATGGATTCACATTAAACCACAAAAAAAATATTGTACGATTACATACAAGTTTTGTAGATTGAATGGGTTGGTTGGCCAATACATTCCATGCAATAATGAGGAAAAATCTTGACTTTGCATGTTTGCAATGAGGGTTTATGTATCATGGTTTGAGTCTATGTAATGTGTGGTTTAAAACCCTCAATACAAATACATTGTATATCGATAAATAAAACTCGTGATACATTGATTTCATGGCAATGAGTGTTTGAACATATCGTATGTGATGGGAGGTGTAAAATAGGTTTCAAATCCCATGCATCACATTAATGGGTGGACAAGTCAACATTAAAATGTAAAAATCTACAGATAGACCATGATAAAATATCCAAGGAGGAATCTGCTCAAAGATGGCAAGAGATCCAAGGAGGAATTCGCCAAAGGGTCAAATGAGAAAAAGACAACTCAGATGATCAAAAGAAATGGATAAAATTAAACTAAAATGAATTAAAATTGATTTAAACCCAATATAAACCTACATTTAAAACCACCATTAATACAACTCGTGTGATGGTCAGGGTGTAATGGCATTGAAGTTTAGTGCTATTGCACACTTAAATGCAATTTTGTAAAAGTCATGTAGGTGTGCTAAATTTTAGCCTTGCTACATGTTTAAAGCCAAAAATATGCAAGGGTGTTGAAATTAAGTGCTTCTACATGTGCAGGAAAAACAACTAACTCCAAAACTAAACTTTTACATTTTTTGACTTTTTACAATTTTTCCAAAGGAGAAAAGGGGGAATGAATCGAAATGACTTTTTGAGTACTTAGACCATGCACGAGGGAAAGTGATATTTTCCTCATTTTGCATGCTTAGAGAATGTAGGTTATGAAATAGACAAGTTTCATAGGGGTTATCGCATGGATTAAGTGCAACTAAATTCAAGGGTAACATAGTCCTTAAACCCTTAATAACTACTTAAATCCTTATCAAGAATTAGTAGAATGTAAACATGAGATACAATAATACAAACACATCCAAACACATGAGAACACTAGATTTATGTGGAAAACTAAAGAAGGGAAAAACTATTGTGAGGATTAGCTCACAATATAAAGTAATTTCAACATCGAATACAATAGGCTAACTTTTAGAGGGCTCATTGCCCAAAAGAAAAGAAGGGATCACTACCAAGGGCTCACTGCTAGATTACAAAAAAAAAAAAAAGAATGTTACAATGAGAAATTCATCTCAAACCAATATAAAGATCCACCACAACATCACCAATACATGTTGGTAGCCTCTCTAAATAATGTAGACACCTTCTTCTCATTGCTTCTAATAGTCTAACACATTAAATCTCACACTATATTTCACACTTTTGCACTTCAAAACTCTGCACTTTGCATCACACACACCATACTATAATTCTCCATCAACTCAACACCTATTTATACCATCCTCAACCTAGAAAATAATATCCAAGGTTGGCTATGCAACTCAACCATGTAAATTAAAATTAGGTCAGCACTAAGCATTCTTGTGGTGGAAAGGAATGAAAGTGGACCACACCACACATTAACTTGGACCCAAATGCACACATGCATGTTATATCATACTTCCACAAACACAAAAGCATATCCACAATTAGTGTAAACACCCAAGGTTGTTCAAACCTATGTAAACACTATTAAACATTTAAGTACATGCTTTCTTTGATCAAAAGATGACTCACAAACAACATAAATCACTTTAACACAATCTATAATACTCTATAAACACCCTAAAATCCAACAAACTCCTTCACGACAACTTTCACCTGAAGAACATACTCATCCTATACACCTAGTTAACTTTCATCATATTGTAACAAATGAATCCAACCTTATAGAGCACCAAAATTCAAACACAGACAAGAGATAGATACTAAAATATAAGCACACTTCCAAATCTACAAGACCAAAAACTAAATTGTTGAGAAATGTAGAGCAACACCATTTCTCCCAGACACCACTGCAATACACAATTCACATATTGGTGAGCACAACTTTCTCTGCGCAATGATCTAGAGTCTAAAACTATAGATGCAATACCACTGAACACTTGTGATCAACATATATGAACCACATAAGTAGATCTTCAACCATGAAGAAATGTGGAGTAGAACCAGATCACTACTATGCTACACTAAACACCTCTCAATCACACTATTTTCTCTTTTCTTCAAATTTTCTCAAAATCGCTTGGAAATCAAGCACCACAAACACATTATCATCATATGGAACACTTTCAACTCAACCACACACATTCTCATCAAAGAAACACTAGAGGTTGACACTAGTGATACTACTAATGACAACATAATGCAACTAATCAAAGCATCACCAAGGTTGACATCAATGCAACAATAACATATATTTGTTGACATCAATGACAACACAAAATGCACATACTTGCAACAAAAAAATATAAGGGTAAATAATTGATATGAATATGTCACTCTTGACTTCTTGTACAGATGTTTGGATCATCAAAATAAATTAACACTTATGCATAAGATAAATTTCAAAAAAATATAGATGCATAATTGTTCTCCAATCTCATATGTATCCATCACAATTGAAAAAATATTATTTAGTGTTATCACCATGAAATACTTTAAATAATGCATCTATTTACCTCATGTAATATGTCTATCAAAATATTAAAAAGATGCATAAAATGATTTTAAAAATAGGTAAAGGTTTTTTTTTATCTTTCTTAATTGAGACATTAGTTTGATGTCTTAGAACAAATTTTCACAAGGAATCCTTTTATTTAACTTATGTATTATCCTAAAATTGTGCATACCAAATCCCTCTATTTGAATCAATCCTGTATCTCCTCCTCTATAATATAAAAGCATCTTAATCACTTGACCTACTTAATAGTAAACATATCTATTTTCATACCCTATATAATAGGGTAACAAATCCCCTCTATACACACTCATGAAAAATGAAAGTTCCACATGGGAGAGTGTGTACGCTCATACAAATCATCAAAGAGATCATTAATTAGATTTAGAAAACTAACCATGATCATACAAAAAGACATAATAAAAAATATCAAAGCAATTTGAATTATGATAATTTCATAAATCTACCACAAGCACGTGTACTAATAAAGTAATATTGTGCACTTTTTATGAACCATGGAAATAGAGAAAATCATTATTTTTATTTTTATTTTAAATCATAGGTTAGATTATACCATGTTCTTTTCCTTGGATCATAATTGTTGCATTTAGGATCATTCCCTTGATCAATTAGTTCCTAGAAACAAAAAAAGGTCTTAATAAGAATTGCATGCTATTGAATTATAAAATTATTTGATATAATTTTTGGAAAGCATAGAAGACTGAAGACCCTAAAAGAAAGAAAAAAATTTGAGTTAAAGAAAAAATGAAAATACAATTAGCATGAATTAGCAACATAGTCAATGCACTAGGCATGAAGTAGAGCATTAAAAGTAGAAACTCGTAAAATCTCTTCCTTGAGGAAATGAACTTAAGGTAGTTCACAATAGGGAGTTTGGCATGTAAGTTATGACTATGAATATTCTTTGGTTTTCCAAATTCAAAGATTGTAATAAAGTAAGTTGCAAGTTGTTGGTGGTGTAGTGAAGTTTAATGTGTTGGCCAACTTAGTATATTGATGATCAAAGGTTGTGGATTAAAGGTTTTTTGTCGAGTATATCTAGTTTATCCATGTTAAGTTTCAAAGGTTTGCATGAAGATTTGATCGAGTTATGAGTATTTGTGTTCTAACAGTCTTTATGTAGTTCTAGTTGGTGTTCTTGAAAGGTGTTATGATTTTGGTAATATGAGTTATTGCAGATCCTTCTGTAGTGATTCATGATGCTTGTGGATGTTTGTAGATCATGCTCTATCAGTGTTGTTGGTCCACATTGATCATTGTGCTCGCGATTGGTGATTTTATCTTGTGTGTTCATGTTTTTCATGTTCGTGGTCAACAGGGTGATTAAAGCATGTTGTGGATCTTCGAGTAATAATTATTGAAGATGCTTCAAATTTGAGGATATTGTTTTGGGTCCTCACTATGTTGTGGCCGAATTTGGTTGATTCGCATTGTAAATTGTTTATTGATTTGAGCTAAGAGTTTGTATTCATATAATATTTTATTGAAGCTGACATGGAGATGATGTTATTCTTGTTGTGGATATATATGAGTGATTGTTTTATCATTTGAAGGCATGAGTGAATGGTGAAGTGAAGTGTTCAAGTCTTGTGTGTGAATAATTTTCTAATAATTCAAAGGAAAAAGTTAAGTGTGAAGAGTGAGTAAATTTATGTGCTTAATCAGAACTGTAATCAGGCATTAACATATGCTATTTTCTCAGTTCAATCTTCCAGATGTAATCCAAATCTTTCTATAAGATAGTGTTTCTTCCTTTGGGTAGAAAGCCTCTTCATATTTGAGCAGTGAGCTCTAGGAAGTGTGCTTGAATACATGTGAATTCCCCATTTATTATCATATACTTGTAACAAGGTATAATCTTGTGGACTAATCTCCACCATGGTTTTTCCCCTAATAGGGTTTCCACATAAAAATCTTGGTGTTATGTGTGTTTCTGATGTGGTAATGATTTATGCTTTCATGGTTATTAATCAAATCTAAGAATAAGTTTAATAAGGTCAAATTTTTGTGACAACTGATTCACCCCCCCTCAGTTTTCTACCCTTGTGTTGCCAACAATTGGTATCAAAGCAGGTTCCTTGGAAGAAGTTTAATAGCTTAAGGTGATCCAGGATGGTGACATATAAGAAGGATAGTCCAAGATTTTATGGAACAAATTATTCTTTATGGAAGACTCAAATGGAGTGTCATCTGAGATTCATTGGTGACCCTTATTGGAACATTACAAAGAATATGTATGTCATTCCATAGAATGGTCCTTCTAATGTAGGTGATATTAAAGACACCAAGTACAATATTAGGGCTAAGGAAACATTGTTGAGTGCTCTGACTGATTCTGAGATGAAAAATGTAATGGAGCTAAAGATTGCTTATGAAATCTAGAAAAAGTTGGAAAATTTTTATGAAGGTGATGCTCATGTGAAGATTGCTAAGCTGCAAAGTCTGAAAGGGAAATATGAAACATTGAAAATGGGTGAAGATGAGAACATCAATTCTTTTATGCAAAGAGTGAATGAACTTGTGTGTAATATCATATGTGCTAGTGGAACATTGGAAGAATCATAGATTTTTGCTAAATTGCTCAGATCCTTTCCTACTGCATACAAATAAAAAGTTGCTAATATTGAGGAGATCCAGACTGTGAAAAATGTAACTAGAGACATGTTGACTGGCAAGCTTGCTACTTTTGAGTTAAGTGAGTTTGGTGATGCTCTTCCTAAGATAGAATCTGCATTCAAAGCTACTACCTCTAGAAAATATAAGCAGAGATATGATCCAGGAGAAAGTTCCTCTAGAAACTTGTCCAAGTATAAGCAGGAAATGAGAGAGATTGAAGAAGAAGAGAGAAAGTTAGATGATCTTGAAGCACTTCTTGTCAAGAGAGTACCCAGACGAGAAGGTAAGTGTAAAGGGAAATTTCCTCTTAAATGTTTTTCATGCAATAAGATAGGTCATTTTGCCTCAAGGTGTCCAGAAAGAGTTCCTAAGCCAAGACCTAACAAGCCTAGATTCCAAACAAAGTGTTATTATGTTGGTGATGAAGGTGTGATAGATGAGGAATCTAATAAAGGGAATGCAAGTGAAGATGAATGGGTATTTATTGCTATCAAGGAAAATTATCCAACACCTACTAAATCTGCTAGTTGCATGAATGTGGAGAAAGCTCTTGCAACCAAAATTGAAGAAAAGGATGAATGGGTGATTGATAGTGGTTGCTCGCATCACATGACAAGTGATAAAAGTAAATTTGTGAGCTTGGAAAAGTATGATGGTGGTGTTTTAAGATTTGGTGATGACAAAGCTACTGTAATCTATGGCAGAGGATCCATTCTCTTAATGGTAAGAATAATACTAATGATGTCCTATATGTGGAAGGTTTGAAGCATAATCTTTTAAGTGTTGGATAGATGGTTGACAAGGGATACAATCTTCATTTCAAGGATGGAAAGTCTAGAATATTGGGGAGTTCCATAAATGTGATTGCATCTGGTATAAAAAAAAAGGTAATATCTTTCACCTGAATGCTACTAGTAAAAGATGTCTGATGGCTCAAGTTGATGAAAGTTGGTTGTGGCATAGGAGATTGTGTCATGTAAACTTTGACAATATTATCAAGATAAGTTCTACTAACGCTATGAGAGATCTTCCTAAGTTGGTAAAGCCTACTAATACCATATGCAAGGAATTTCAATTAGGGAAGCAAACTAGAGTTTCATTTCAAAGAAAACAACATTGTTTGAAGGAAGTATTGGAGCTTGGGCACATTGATCTATGTGGTCCTTCTAGAGTCAGAAGTTTACAAGGAGATAGGTATCTCATGTTACTCATTGATGATTATTCTAGATTGATGTGGGTTGCTTTCTTAAGGGAAATATTTGAAGCTCTAGAGAAATTCAATATTTTTAAGGCAAAGATTGAGATAGAGACAGGTTTGAAGATTAAATGTTTGAGATCAAATAGAGGTGGCCCGAATTCATTTATGGTGAGTTTAATTCTTTTTGTGAAGAGCATGGGATAAAGAGAATTATCTGCCCTACAGACCCCTTAGCAAAATGGAGTTGTGGAAAGGAAGAACATTACAGTTCTAGATGTTGCTATGACTATGATGCTAGAAGGAAATTTCCCTTATATCTACTAGAGAGAAGCTGTGAGTACTGTTGTTTACACTCTCAATCAGGTGCATATCAAAGGTGATACTGGTAAGACCCCTTATGAGATATGGTTTGGTCATAAGCCTACTGTTAGATGCTTTAAAATATTTGGGAGTAAATGATATATCAAAAGAGATGAGGATATAGGAAATTTTGATGCTGGGAGTGATGAAGGTATCTTTATTGGTTATTCTACTAAAAGTAAAGCCTAGCGGTCCTTCAATAAGAAATTAAGGAAATTAGTTGAAAGTGTTAATGTCAAGGTTGATGAAGACATAGTTAGACCATCTAGAACCTGTGGATATGATTCAAATGATCAGAATTTCAATTTAGTTCATACTCAAAATCAAGTTCAGATCATTCTGGTGAATCAAAAAAATCAAGAGGAAGGAACTAGTGAAAGTGCAGAAGTGAGATCACAAGAGCCTGAAGTTCAAGAACATCCTAAGACTCCAAGGTATGTAAGACTGAATCATTCAGAAGATTAGATTATAGGTGATAAGAACAAAGGTGTTCAAACTCGGAGAAGAATCGTAGAATAATATTGTTTGATATCAGAGACTGAGCCTAATAGTGTCAATGAAGCATGCAAATATGAACATTGGATGGAAGCAATGAAAGTGGAGCTACTGCAAATTGAGAAAATGATACATGAATTCTTGTTCCTAGACCTAAGGACAAAAATGTAATTGGAACTAAATGGGTCTTTTAGAATAAATTGAATGAGCAAGGTGAAGTTGTTAGAAACAAAGAAATATCAGTGTGTAAAGGATATTCACAAATGGAAGGAATTGACTTTGAAGAAAAATTTTCCCCTGTTGCTAAGATTGAAGCTGTGAGAATATTTCTTTCTTATGCTGCTTACAAAAACTTCAAGGTTTATCAGATGGATGTCAATTCAGTATTTTTGAATGGTGAACTAGAAAAAGAAGTGTATATTGAGCAACCTAATGGATTTCAATTGACTAATCAAGGAGATATTGTTTGTCAGTTGAAGAAAGAATTGTATGGACTTAAGCAAGCCCCAGGAGCATGGTATGCCAAATTGGATAATTATTTGTTGAAGCTTTGATTTAATAAAGGTACTGCTAATAGTAATTCGTATTTCAAGATTGATCATGATAAAGATTTGATTGTTGAAGTCTTTCCTGATGATATCATTTTTGGAGGAGATGATAGTTTGTGCATGAAGTTTTCTATTGAGATGTAGAGTGAGTTTGAGATGTCTATGATTGGAGAAATGAAATTCTTTTTGGGACTGCAAATTACTCAGCTAGACAAAGGGATCTTCATAGCTTAGTCCAAGTATGTGAAAGAACTGCTAAAGAAGTTTGGTATGGAAGATTCAAATCCAATTAGTACACCTATGGTGATTGGATGTAAGTTGACACAAGATGATGATTCTCCTAAAGAAAATCAGACTAGATACAGATCCATGATTAGTGGATTGCTTTATTTGACTCAAACTAGACTTGATACCATGAATGTTGTATGCATTGTTGCAAGATTTCAAGTTGATCCTAAGGAATCTCATGCGACTATTGTGAAGAGGATTTTCAGATACTTGAAGGGGATAGTTGATTTTGGCCTATGGTATCCTAAAGAAGATGATTTTACTTTAATTTCTTTTACTGATGTTGATTGGGCAGGATATGTGGATGACAGAAAAAGTACCAATGGTGGTGCATTTTTCTTGGGAAAGAAGCTGATTTCATGGTTAAATAAGAAGCATAATTCCATTTCTTTATCTACTGCAGAGGCATAATACATTGTTGTTGCTAGCAATTGTACTCAAGTATTATGGATGAAGTAGATGTTGAAAGATATCAAAATTGTGTATGATGAGCCTATTACTATATTCTATGATAATTCAAGTGCAATTAACATTTCTAAGAATTTGGTGCTGCATTCAAAAACCAAGCATATATCTATCAAGTTTCACTTTTTGAGAGAGAAGGTGAGTGAAAAGGAAGTCAGACTAGAGTATGTGCTTACTAAGGAATAGATTGCAAATATCTTTACTAAGCCTTTTCCTAAGGATACTTTTGAGTATCTCAGAGGGAAGCTAGGGGTGATTAGCCCTCCTAATCAGAACTAAGGTGCATTGAATTGCATCAGTTCATGTATTTCATAGTCATATCTTGATCCAAATTGATGTTGTGGTGGCTGCTACTTAGGGGGAGTATTTAGATGTTCGTAAATGTGTTTTAGAGCTTGTGTGAAAAAATATAATGCATATCTTTTCCATTGATTTCAAAGGGGGAGAAGAACCATGTGAAAAACTATGAATTATCTTGTTAGAATAGTCAAAATCTAAGGGGAAGAAAGTGCTAAGAGAAAGTTGTGTTGATGGTGTTTTCTACATCACGCGTTGCCATCAACACCAAAGGGGGAGATTTTTGGATGTTTTTGATATGTGGTTGTCATTTATGTCAACACTATTAGCATTAATGTCATTAGAGATTGTATATGTCGAGGATATTGAGAAAATTGTAATAAAGTAAGTTGTAGGTTGTCGGTGGTGTAGTGAAGTTTAGCATCTTGGCTAGCTCAGTATATTGATGATCAGAGGTTGTGGATTAAAGGGTTTGTTGTTGAGTATATCTAGTTTATCCAAGTTAAGTTTCAAAGGTTCACATGAAGATTTGATTGAGTTATGAGTATCTATTTTCTGACAATCTTTTTGTTGTTCTAGATGGTGTTCTTGAAACAAGGTGTTGTGATTCTAGTAATCTGAGTTATTGCAGATCCTTCTATAGTGATTCATGATGCTTTTGGATGTTTGTAGATCATCCTCTATCAGTGTTGTTGGTCCACATTGATTGGTGTGCTCATGATTGGTGATTTTCTCTTGCATGTTCATGTTTTTCATGTTCATGGCCAACAGGGTGATTGTAGTGTGTTGTGGATCTTCGAGGAATAATTATTGAAGATGTTTTGAATTTGAGGATATTGTTTTGGGTCCTCACTATGTTTTGGTGGAATTTGGTTGATTCGCATTGTAAATTATTTATTGATTTGAGATGACAGTTTGTATTCATTTTATATTTTATTGAAGCTGACATGGAGATGATGTTATTCTTGTTGTGGATATATATGAGCAATTTTTTTATCATTTGAAGGCATGAGTGAATGGTGAAGTGAAGCATGGGAGTCTTGTGTGTGAATAATGTTCTAATCATTTGAAGGTAGAAGTTAAGTGTGAAGAGTGAGAATATTTTATGTGCTTAATTGGAACTGTAATCAAGCATTAGCAGATGTTATTTTCTCAGTTCAATCTTTCAGATGTAATCTGCAACATATTTTCCTTCATCATCCACCATTGATATTGTAAGAAGATCCATTCCTTTGGAGATGGAAATGGGTTTTTAAATATGTAATCTTCTTGGAGTAGTTGTAGGAGTTAAATTGGGTAGTTAATGGAATCCTATGAAGGTTTAGGGAATGGTTAAGGTCAATAGGAACAAATGTAAGGATTTGATGCAAGATGAGAGGTTAAAATTGAACATATTAAAGTAAGTCCAAAATTCCATTAAAAATTAACAAAAGGGTGAAGTGAGAAAAGAACACAATATAAAAAAAAGTGAGAGAAATATGTGAATCTATATATTAAGACAAGACATTTGAGTGGAAAATTAGTTCATATGTCAATTAAACTTTTCAAGAAGAAACTAATAGAAAAATCATTGGGACCTTTATGGGAATTTGATACAAAAAATTAACATTAGGATAATACATTTGAATGGAATTCTATAATTACACTACAAATATACAAGATAAGTTTATAGTTAATGAAGGAAAATGTGGAAGGATGGGAGGTATGGATTTTCAATGTAAGACTAGATGTGAGGACTAGACATGGAGAGGAATATCTAAATTTTTGTCAAAAGTCCACAAATGGATAAAAATGATGCAAGAGAAAAATAAGGAACTACTAGAGGAAGTGTAGAGGTCTAGAGGTACAAAGGAAATATGCAAGTAGGGAAGCTAGAATGAATGTAGAAACCAAGATGGGGAAGGATTGAAGTTCAAGAGGAAGAAGGGAAAGGGAGTACTTTGAATAAACTATAAAATTATACAAAGGAGATGAAATAGAAGATTATGGAGATGTAGGAAAGGAAGGGAGGTCAGGAAATAGGGGAGAGGAAGGGAATTTTGATCAAACATTATAATTATATAAATCCACAAAGCATAGAAATGAGAAAATATGGATTTTAATGTAGAAGAAGTTGGAATGTCTAGAAGGAGTACATAAGTCTAGATTTATGTTGACAAATGGAACCAAAAAAGGAATGAAGAGAGGAACTAATAAAGAATATGAATTTTTTATGTGGGGTCAATAGTTAAGAAAAAATATTGGACAAGAAGAATATGTCAAGTAGTCCACTAAAATCCTAGAAAAATAAAATAGTATAGAAAATGACCTAAAAACACTCCCAAACTTAGAAATTTATTCAACGATTTATGCAAATTTTATCATATAATATGGATGTTGGGGATGAAAAGAGCCAATACTTAGACAATTTTATTCAAGGAGGACCCCCTTAAATATTTCTCAAATTAGTTATATGTGATGGAAAAAATGAGGCCTAATGAATAAGAGGGATATAACTAAAGAATTTTTTTTCACATAGATTAGATTGAGTCTCACTATTGTATTTGGTTGGGGACATGTCTCTTGCAGGCATATAAATAATTTGGATTTATTTGATAATACCACAGAAAGAGGAGACTATGATAAATAGGCTTCATCATGACCAATAAAGGTCATAATTGCACAAGGAAAAACACACTTGTGAAAGTAGACTCTCCCTCAACACAACCTTACACAAAAAACAAAATTTAAAAATAACAAACATGAAAATTTAGTATACTTTCATGAAATCATCTACATACATGCAATCAAATGCAATACAACTATCTAGTTACAAGACTACTACTAGAAAAATATGGGCTGCAAATATGTGTAAAAAATAGACATGCAAGTCTTTGAATGGAAGTAATGGCCTCTAAAACCCTAACCTCTATTATATGTTGAAAATCAATAAATTTGTCTATCTTCTCATATAGAATGGATCTTTATGTGTAGTCCCACAAAAAAATGTTGGAAATATGGGAACCTTGTAACATGAGCATGAAGTTTACATGGGATATTTTGATTATTCCAGTGTTGTCATTGATGTCAACATTATGGTAACATAGTGGGAAAAATATTTAGTATACTAGAAGATGATCTCTACCGGAAGTGTTTTGTACTATTGGGCCAGTATGTTGCTTTTTGAGTCTGGAATTCAATATAAGATGAGATATGAATCTTCTCTATTAATCTCATCATTACGACTCTTTCAAATAGCTATATCCAAGATCTTGAGGAGTTTTGTGTTGCGTATAGAAAGTTATCAGTGACAAAGTTTAACTCTATACACTACAATTGTTTCTTTGTTTTGTATACCTATGTTGTAGACTCTGCATTTTCTTAGAAAGAACATTCTAGTGTTGTGATTCTAAGGATAATATCCTTAATGTTAATGTGATGAGAAATTAATGTAATATTGGATCTGGAAGGTGTTTATCTTAAGAAGTGTGTGTGTTGACTTGGAACTTTTGTGATTAGGTCATATTCCTAGCTGACCTAATATATGATTTATATTAAGAAGAATAATTATACTTTGTAGATGTTAGTTGGATCTCTTTCATATCTACGTCAACTTGATATGATACACCACATGGATAAAACTTTTTAATATTATATGGTTCTAACATGAGGTATTTTGATTATTTTGTTGACATCTAATTAAGCTGACCTAATTGATGTATGTAATGTACATGTATATATATAAGACCATTTTGGAGTTGAAGAACTATGTGTGGGTGTGTGGAGTAAGTGGATGAAAAGAATGTGCAAGCCTAAATGATTTATCAGTTGCAAGTGGTATATTATGGAAGAAGGCAAGGATTAGAGCACAATGGTTATGTGACTATTATGTAGAGCAATACTTCACATATAGAGCCTCATTAGAACTAAACATAGCACATGGAAGGTGCATTCCATCAGTTTATCTATTGGCAGTGAGCCATATTCCTTTGTATCTTGGCAGTTAGCCATTTCATTATTTAGGTTGTGAGCCTTTTAAAGATAGTGAAACTTGGCAGTGAGCCCTATAATATTCTATATCTGGATATATTATATTGTGAGCTAATCCCCACCATGGTTTTTCCCATTTTTGGTTTTTCACGTAAAAATATGGTGTTGATGTGTTTTGTGGAGTGATGTTCATTTCAATGTCTTTATTCTTGTTTACAGTCATATGTGCTTTAATAATTGGGTGTTTTGCATCTAAATGGTTTAATGGAATACGGATTCATCCCCCCCTCTTAGTATTCTGGGAAATCAACAATTGGTATCAGATCTTGGTTCCTCTAAAGAAGTTTAACAGCTTGAGGAAGGTCCCGAAATTTGAATATATGGGAGAAAAAAATTTGTATTCTTCCAGGAGTAATCTCTATTGAGCATTCAAAAGAAAAGGAATATTTGAAGGTTAGGTTGAAGGAAGAAAATAGGTGTATTAAGGATCTGAGGGAAAGATATGGAGAAATCACTGATCAACTAAAAAAGGAACATGATGATATCATTGGACTACAAGAGCAATTGGAAGTAAAGATAATAATTGAAGATTATCATAAAACTGAAATTCAGAGGAAGGTGGATGATATGTACAAAGTTTGAGCAAGAAGTGGAAATTTTGAAATTAGATCTGAAAAAAGGAAAAAGAATTGAGGATAAATTCAAGGAAAGTATTGCAATGCTTGATGAGTTGATTATTTCTTAGACTTGCAATGGATAAAAGTGGTTTAGGGTTTGAAGAAGGACAAAGTTCAAAGGAAAATCAAATTTTGGATATGAAGACTTAGTGCAATGATGGAGAACTCAAGAATCATAGAAGCAATACCAGAAGGACTCTCATCAGAAAATCTAATGCTCAAAGGTATTTATCCTTTAATGTTGTATGTTGTTTTTGCAATTAATTTGGGCATAGGAAAAAGCACTGTAAAAGTAGAATGAATGATAATTTATCATTCCTTGGAAAATGTTTTGAGTGCAAGAAGATTGGACATAAGGTTGTGGAATGTAGAAGTCAAATGTTGAACAAGGAATTTTTATCATTTAATGGCTACTATTATCACGACAAATTATTTGGACGTAAGGATAATTAGTGCAAATATATATTGAATAAAAGAAGATATAGATGGAAGAATGTTGTTTGTCATGAATGTCGTAATCTAGAACATTCTGCTAGAGACTACATAAACAAAAGGATAAAAATATATATCCAAAAAAGAGACATGAACCAATCATTCATCTGGAAGAAGTAAGAAAGGAAATGAAGAAAATTTGGAGAAAGGGAGGAGAATTCAAGCAAGCTTAATCAAAATCATCAGTTTTATCTATGTCGTCCTTTAGGGTAGATACACCCATCAAAATTTAAGTCAGGCAATGCCTAAGGGGTAGCAATAATCAGAGAATTTAATAAAACCCGCATCTATATATGATTTCATATCATGACAAAAATGAATTTAATAAGGTTACAAATTCAAGATTTCATGTGAAAGGAATTTTTCAGACTCAAGTGTGAAGAATGAATTTTTTAGAATTTGAAAGGATTGAAATGTACATGGATTTCAAGGTTATCTACTCGTAATTTGAAGAATTTATTGTAGAAGCATTTGGGATGAAAGAAATAAATTCAAAAGTATCAAGGAAATCACATTTAACAAAATGCATTTGTGAAAATGGAGAAGCGTGCAAAAGAATCCTAAAGAAACCAAAGCAATTTCATGTAGTAGAGTTTCAGGGTTCAGTGAAGGAAGAAGAAATTGAAGTGGATTAAAAGTGTGCTCTGGAAGCTAAAAATATGATCATGTTCTTTGGTGTCAATTACAAAGGTATTCTACTTAAACATATTTCAATTTTATGCTATGGATAATTCAAAGGTTGTGAATATTTTGGATAGATTGCAAATCAAATTTAGGAAGTATTCTTTGAAAAATTTGTCGAAAGAAGTCATTGGTGCATTTTCTATCATTCCTCGTAGAGTATTACCTACTAAGGATATCTATGCATATATTTATAGTAAAATTGAGGAAATTTCTTCAATTTGATTACGTATCTTATGGAAGAATGAGTTGGAAGAAAATAATTATGCATATAATATCTTAGTTGAAAATAAGTTGGATGTATGGCAGAAATCCCCATTGTTTGAATTTGACAAGAAATACATTCAAATGGGTTTAAGTAGGATTAATGATGAATCTATTTGTATTGATAAAGCACACCTGATAAATAGATAAGTTATAAGATATGCCATTGATTTGTGTTCTTTTGGACTAGTTCCTAGGAAAAATATTGTTAATACTAGTGTGACCCTTCAAGGAAAATAACTCATTTTGAGTACAATTGAAGATCTGGTCATTCGGTATGATGCAATGGTTATTGGTCACAAATTTTGTTTACCAAGTAGTGAATTCATGGTTTCTACTATTGTCGTTTACACTACTCTTGATATGGTTAAGAATAGAATGGATTATGATCTTTGTGAGCTACTTCGACTGCATCTATTGAAGAACTTAAAAGAGATTTTGAGAAGAATAAGAAAAGCTCATTTTGGTATGGTACCTTAGTAGTTTGTTTACTCTTTTACTTTATGAAAGAGTTATCAGTAACTAGAAGGATATAATAGACAAACTTAGAACCTATAGCTCATCAGATTGGGAGTTGCATGGAAAAGATTGGTGGCTTAGATGCTCAAGAGGCTGCTCTTGCTGCATTCTTCGGAACATTTCAGATGAGGATGAATAAAATATCAAGAATTCTAAAAGATGTGATTGAGAAGTACTCCATAAATATTAATTTCCTAGTTTCTACAAATTTTTGTTATATGGAAGTTGTTGAATCCAGATTGGTGTGGATTTTTGAACTGGATTATGAAGTAACTAAGGATGAGATTGATCATTATGCAAAGGTGCTTCTATAAATTCCTAAGAACCCTAATGTAGAAGAAACCTCTAGTAGTGCATCCAGAACATGAAAGAAGAGAAAAGGTGTTGTTATCAAACAAAAAATATTAGAAGGAAGTGAATTATAGAAAATTCAACATGAGCATGAAAGCATAAATATTCAAGAAGCATTGAAAGAGCTACAAAAAGTGATCCCCAATGCCAAATTTGATTCATCTATATCATCTGTGGAAAATCTCAAGAATATGATTAACTCTTTAGAATATTACATTACTAGAATAGAAGTACAAACTAGAAATACGTCTATAGAAGAAAATCTAGAAGATATCAAGAAGAAATATGCAGATGCACATCACAAAGTGTGAAGGGATTGAAGGATGTATAGGACTGTGAGAAAGAAGCTCAAGATTTTCTTTCTTTTTTTTTGAATTGGTCCAATAGAACACTAAATTTAAGAGATGAAATAAGGAAGAGTGAAACTCGAATGAGTACTCAAGCATATATGTATAGATTAGTAGATGACAGAAAAAATTAGAGATGGTCCTACATTGTGTAGCTACATGACAAATTATTTTCCCTTCAGGATCAAAGAAAAAAAGTAATTAAGAAGTTTTTGGCACTCAAAGATATGGTAAAACTCAGACACATTCCTATATCTAGTGCTCTTGATAGTATTGGTGGTCTATCAGAAGTTAATCTCATTCCCAATACTCTAGAAGATGGTGTAGAGTCTTTGACTAAGCTTAAAATAATACATAAGACTTTTGCAAGTGCAAAAGACACATGGGAAGATATTTTGAAGAATCTCAAAGCTTCTTCCTCAGGTTAACATCTCTTTTATGATGCTTGATCAATTTTTGGTGCACTTACTTATTTGAGGAATTATACTGGACCCTTTCATAACCTTTTCCATTGATGTCAAATGGGGAGAGATAGATAGATAGTGGGAATTTTTTTTTGAGGAGCATTAACTTTGAAAGGGGGAGTATTCAGTTATCTCTTATTGGTATAAAAATGTTTTTGATATGCATGTTGCCATCAATGCCAAAGGGGGAAATTGTTAGAGATATGGGAACCTTGCGACATGAGCATGAAGTTTACATGGTATGTTTTGATTATGTGTTTTCATTGATGTTAAAATTATGGAAACATAGTGGGAAACATATTTGGTATACCAGAAGCTGATCTCTACTGGAAGTGTTTTGTACTATTGGGCCAATACATTAGTTTTTGAGTCCGAAATTCATTGCAAGATGAGATTTGAATATTCTCTCTTAATCTCATTATATATTATGACTCTTTCGGAAAGCTATATATAGGATCTTGAGGAGTTTTTAGTTGTGTACATAAAGTCATCAATGATAGAGTTTAACTCTATACACTACAATAGTTTCTTTGTTTTGTATACTTGTGTGGGAGACTCCACATTTTATTAGAAAGAACATTCTGGTGTTGTGGTTCTAAGGGTAATCTCCTTGATGTTAATGTGATGAGAAATTGATGTAATATCGGATTGAGAAGGTGTTTATCTTAAGAAGTGTGTGTTGACTTGAAGATTTTGTGATTAGGTCCTATTCTTGGCTGACCTAATATATGATTTGTATTAAGAAGAATAATTATACTTTGTATATTTTAGTTGGATCTCTTTCAGATCTACGTCAACTTGATATGATACACCACATGGATAAAAAAAAAATCTTATATGGTTCTGACATGAGGTATTTTTATTGTTTTGTTTACATCCAATTAGGTTGACCTAATTGATGTATGTAATGTACTTGTATATATATAAGACCTTTTTGGAATTGAAAAATTGTGTGTGGGTCTGTGGAGTAAGTGGACAAAAATAATGTGTGAGTCTAAATGATTTATCTGTTGCAAGTGGTATATTGTGGAAGAAGACAAGTATTAGAGAAAAATGGTTAATTGATTGTTATGCATAGCAATACTTCACATACAGAGCCTCATTGGAACTGAACACAACACATGGAAGGTGCATTCCATCAATTCATTTATTGACAATGAGCCATATTCCTTTGTATATTTGTGGTTAGCCATTTCATTATTCAGGTTGTGAGCCTTTTAAGGATAGTAAGTCTTGGCAGTGAGCCCTATAATAATCTATATCTAGATATATCATATTGTGAGCTAATCCTCACTATGGTTTTTCCCATTTTGGGTTTTCCACTTAAAAATCCGGTGTTGATGTGTTTTTTGGAGTAATGTTCATTTCAATGGATTTATTTTGGTTTGCAGTCATATGTGCTTTAATAATTTGGTGGTTTGCATCTAAATGGTTTAATGGAATACTAATTCACCCTCCTCTTAGTATTCTAGAATATCAGCACACCCGATTTCACTTCTACAAAATGGAGGTCCCCTCTTTTTCACTTTTTCTTGGTTTGGGAGGAAGTGGTAAAATTCAAGTGCACCCATTAGTCCTATTTTTTTTTTATCTTTGATGTGTTATGTGAATTGAAAATGAAAAATATACTTGAAGTAACATTATTTTCCTTTTTTTAAACTAGTCAAGATGGTTTGAAATGAAGAAGTGAGTTTTTAGAAGAATTTTGAGTCTTGTGGAACCAAATACTTCACTTTTGAATTTTTTTCGTATTTGGTAATGTAATATATCTAGTAAGATAGTTTATTCGATAGCAGGGTTTCAGCCCACAAAACCTTAAGTGTTTCCATCATAACCTAACCTAAAGTCCTTGGTAAAATAAGGAGTTCCATAACCCAAATCGAAAATATTAATCAAGTGGCATTTCTTGTAAATTCATGAATTGAAAGTGCCATTAAACTAGATGTAGGACATTCACATCTAGATCTTGATCTAATTAGAGAATCAACAAAGGGTAATTTCCCCATGATTTTTTTTTTTAGTGTATTAAGCCTCATATTACATCATTGTAATGAATGTGGAATATAATATTGTTTGTGGTAACATAATGACTCATTTTAATACTAATAGCTAATGTGTTCCTTGGGCTATTTTGTCCTAGTGGAACTCAATGTTGGTAACTTGTAGCTTCCACATCTGGTAAGAATCACCAAAGTTATTTCATAAAAGTCTTGGAAGAAAAGGTTCATTCTAAACTTTGCTTGTTTTAAAATAAAACAAGCACAAAACTAAAAATTATCACTATTAATGCTCAACTACTCTCTCATACTCACCCATTGTATTAAATAAAGTAATGATTTGAATTCATCATTAAAGTTGCTAATTTTTGTGTTGTTGTATTATTAATTAAAGAATTACATTACATATAAATGCACTAACATGGCCAAGAATTTGTGATTAAAGAAAATCAAATAAATCTAGGGTGAACAAAGAAGGAGAAGCTACATAAATAATATTTTAAGAGGGTACATAGCATATCAAACTTTTCCGTTCAATAAGTATTGTTCTATAGAGTTAGGTATTCTCTAATTGAACCTCATTTTTTAGAATGTGGTTATTATTCATGAAATTAGCCACCTAATTAATGCTTTTGTAAATGTATGGTTAATTTTCCTACAAACGTTTAAACCCATTTTTATTTAAAGAATAATCAGGATGACTTAGATTTAATAAGGTAAAAATCATAAGCTAAACCTAATTAGTGGCATGAATGTTACAAACTAATTATGTAGGGCACCATGAGCATACACAAGAATTTTTTTAAAGAGTTTGAATTTCCTTAGTTTCAGATATCGACAACTTATGGAATGTTGATAAATATCCACTTGGGTAATTTTAATGAAGATAAATTCATTGATGGAATCATGTCGCCTAGTGGCACACCATATGCACAAAACATTTTGGAAAATGGATTGCATTAAGCTACAAGGTTTTTCCTAGCCATGAATGCTTCAAAACTGGTCTTGAAGTGCATACACTTTTATGATGAAGGAAGAAGGGTGGTATTAAAGGAAGGAAGGGTATATGTTGAATTCACCCTAGAAGGAATTGCTCAAATATTTGGGATTTCTATTTTTACAATAATGAGCCTAATAGAAATTGAAAAGGTTGTAAAATAATACACAAACTTAGAAGATAAAAATAAAATAAAAATGTTGATAGCCTAGTATAAGGAAGTTAAAAAGCTAAAGGAAATATCTAAAATGCCCAAATTTTTATATAAGAATGCTTTTTAAAAGGATATTCATGGCATCGTGACCCTATTAAATAGAATATCAGGGCCATGAGATGTAGGTAAATTTGATCCATGCATGTACGAGATAATTAATCATGTAAATAAAGGCACAACTAAAATTCATTAGTCAAAATCTATTAGTGACTTTCTATATAACTAGATGAAGGCCTTCAGGTTATGAAGGATTTTAATTATGGTGTCTTATGTGATTTATTCATATGTTTTGAAATAAAATACACAAGGTCTAAATAAGGTAGGAGTGCTAGGTAGTGCTCTTAGACAAAGGTTGGTGTATAAACGTTACCCTCAAATAACATCCAAGGAGTACTTGAGCCATTATAGGAGATTTAATGATGCATTCTCCATGAGGCTAGTGAGGACCATGGAGGGAGATAAAGAAAAAAGGATCTCTATGAATGCATAGAGTGTAATCAATTATTATGGATGTTGGTATATCCAATTTCCAAATTTCACCTAAACTAGGGTAGAAGGATTTTTGGGTAAGCCTTACATGTTACGCAAGTACCTAATGGAAAAGATAGTGTTGTTAGAATTCTCAAGGAAAATAATGGAACCTTATGATGCTTTATTTCAATCTCGTAAGAAAGGGAAAATAAAGTTCCCCATCCAAATTGGAAGATATGAGTGTAATTCACCAAAACATGCTAGAGGAGCAGATAAAGAGTTGTAGTTGTATGGGTTGCAAATGCTCAATTTGGCAAGGCTAAAGTATGATTCAGTAGGGATAATTTGTAGAAAAATCAATAGGAGAATAACTGATAAACCTCATATGGAGGATTATTGGAATGACTGTGAGGATGACCATGAAGTGAGAAAGAGGTCATATAAAATATTGACATTGGATCAGATGAAGACCCTTGGAAATCATGATGTTCCACCATAATTAAAAGAAGATGATGAATAGGCTTTGACTCCAATGTATGAATCATATCAAATATTTGATCATCCTATTCAACACCCTGACTAAAAAGAACCAAAGATAATATCCCTAGGAGTTATAAATAAACAAGTTATAGAGTCCATCTAGATATGGATTGATAGATACATTTAGAGTCTAAGGTCAAGGGGAGTTCCAATGACTTACCCAAAGGATAGGAAAAGGAAACAAAATGTCATAGAAGAACAAGGCTATGATGATTTTATGGGTAAGAAGAGAAGAATTATGGAATCTAGGGATATTAAGTTTGACAAAAAATGATTGCTAAGATACCAAGTAAAGGAGTTTCAATAGTAGTCCAGCTCGAGGATCCTCACACAAATATAAGAGAAATTCCAACCAACTTGATTAGAGGACTTAGAAGTTTTTTTTCTGGAGATTCATCATCAACTACATTACCATAAGAAGAATTTGTATCTCCAAAGGAGATAGTTGGTGGGTGGAAAGTATATTCAATAATAAGAAGATAAATATATCAATCAATCACAACCAAGTTTTCCTCTCCTTCAGTAGGAACATCTGTAATGATGCAAACTATGGGAGAAATACATTCACCTATTGTTGAAGAGGGGGAGATTTCACTTAAGAAAAGGGAGAGATGACAATAGATAATATTTTGGAAGAAAGAGATAGAGGTTAAATAGGTTGATAGAAGAGCTTCAAGATAAGAAGCAACAAGATATAGTGCTTGTACCTATTTCATCAATTATAAATGAGTAGAGATAAGAAGATGTTCTCTATATTAGTTTAGAGGATCCAGAGATAATAGTTCCTTTTCCTATTGTGGAGAAAGAAAATGCTCTAGGATTTGAAGAAGAAGCAATGAAGGAAAGAACAAGTGTAAGGTATCCAATTCAACATGAACCTAAAGTGGAGGAACCAAAAGATCTAGCTCTTGCAGAGATAAGGGAAGATGAGGTGTCACGTGAAGCACCATTTGATGTTGAGATGGTCGAATACTAGTCTCAAGACTAAGTGAGTAATTATAAGTTTGTTGAAATGAACAAGACAATTGAGAGGGAGGGTGAATTAGTTGTAGCAAATTTAACCTTCAAAACCCTCAATAGTAATTAAATCCACAAGAGCTCATTAAACCCTTATTCTATTTGTGTGATTAGACATGAAATACAACTAATGAAAACTAAAATCACAACACCATACAAAAGAGAACACCAATTTTTTGTGGAAAAACCAATGAGTAAAAAAACCATGGTGAGGATTAGCTTACAATATAAGCAATAGAAAAATTGATACAAAGGGGCTCACTACTAGAATAGGAAAAACTATCCAAAAGGCTCACAGTCAAGGCTCACTACCACAGAAAGAATACAAGAAGATAAAAGAAGAATGTTACATTGATAAAACACTTATCAATGCAACAAGGAGTCCACCACAATTGCTCGCACACTTTCATAGTCTCACATGAAAGATTTTAGATGCCTTCAACTCA
Source organism: Sequoia sempervirens (assembly GCA_007258455.2). Lineage (NCBI taxonomy): Eukaryota > Viridiplantae > Streptophyta > Pinopsida > Cupressales > Cupressaceae > Sequoia > Sequoia sempervirens. The sequence continues at coordinate 134,931,935 of VDFB02105785.1, read as the reverse complement.
CTACCTTTAGGAACCCTAACATGAATTTCACACTGCTTTGCTGAAATTTGCATCACAAACATTACTCACAACAATCTTGAATCTATCTTACTTCTTATTCTTTTTGTTTTCACTTCTTGCATCAACACCATACGTATTTATATCAAACTCTACCTTAAAGCTTTCACCAATGTCAACCACTAGTCGTTATACATACAAATTCAAAATAGGTTGACACCTAAACATTCCTAGGGTGGATAGGAATGAAAGGTGACCTACATAAATCCTTAATTAGGACCCAAATATATCCCAACACACTTCCACAAGCCTCGCATGTATTGTTAAATACAAGGTTGCTCGATACCCATGCAAAACACCAAAATCATTAAGTACATGCTTCCTTAAATCAATCCAAAATTTTGACACCATATTTCACTTGAACACAATCTATAACAATCCATTAACTACTTAAGATTCATCAACACTTCATCTAAGCTCACATCAATAAATACTTAAACTTTAGACAACTGGTAACCCTTATTTGCATACTGATAAATGAAATTCACACTATATTGCACCAAATCAAGTTAAAAATTGAATACAAAAAGATAAAAGAATTATAAGAAACTTCCCAAATCTGCACAACCTAAAGCTAAAAAATGGAGAAATTTGGAGCAAATACATTTCTCCTAGACCACAAAAAACATCACTGAACAATTGGTTCACACACTAGTGAAAATATCTCGCACTGTACAACAATTCAGAAACCCAAATTCTAAATATAGCAACCTCTAATAGCCTTTAATATCCTGTAAGATACACACAGGCATAGCATCAACACTAAAAGAACATGAAGCACAATACTAAAGCACACTATGAACACTTGCACAACACAATTTACTTTGTTTATCATTTTTTCTAAAAAGCACTTGGAAACCAAGTACAAGAGACATCATCTAAATTTATTACTTCATTCCAACTCACCTTTAGACTCTTTAACAAAAATAATAGCTCCATGTACTCACAAAAATTCCTTAAGGTCTCAACTACACATGCACAACCTATTTTTCCTCTTTTTCACAATTTTCTCAATATCCTCAAAATCTTCATCCCATAGTTGACATCAATGACAACACCAGTCAGTACACTTCCTTTTGACATAAATGACAAAACCATCATACTTGCAACAATATCCCCCTTTGTCATTGATGGCAACACAAGATGTGAAAATCCACCAAATACCACACAATAGATCTGAACACTCTATCCCTTTTTTCAAATAAGATAGCCTACACAACATTCTTGAAACCTCTCCCCCTTACAAGATTATCTTTCTCTTTGACAACAAATTTCTCTCTATTTCACATGATTCTCTCTCCTTGAGTAGATAAGTTCTTTTTTCACATGATTCTCTCTCCCCTTTGACATCAATGGCAAAGGATAAAATGTTTTGCATTGTTCTCCCTCTTTGACATTGAACCAAAATTACCTGCTCTAAAACCCCCCCTTAGGAGTACACCCAACTAAATCAACAACACAATGCCAACACATGAAACTACCTACTCCCCCTGAGAGGTAGCCACCAACATCGGTCTAGAAAAGAGATGGATCCATAAATCCACTAGCCTTATTCACCTCCATATGCATCTAGTTTAAAAATTGAGGGGAAATAACCCCAAACTTCTCCTGAAGATACTCAAAAGTATCCTTAGAAAGAGCCTTAGTAAATATATCAGAAATTTGATCCTTTGTAGGAACATACTCAGGCTTCACTTCATTCTCCATAACCTTCTCTCTCAAAAAGTAATACCTAATAGATATATGATTTTTCCTTGAGTGCATCACTGGATTCTTTGAAATTTGTATTGCACTTGTATTATCACAAAAGATAGATATAGGTTTGTCATATGCAACTCAGATGATATCCTTTAATTTTTGTCTCATCCATAATACATGTGTATAGCATGATGCTGCTATAATATACTCAACCACTACAGTGGATAAAAAACTATTGTTATCACCTAAAATTGCACCCTTGTTGAACCTGATGTTCAACACCTCAGTGTAACATTGGAAGACCTCTAAAGATGTGGGTTTCTTGTGAGCAAAGGTCAACCTCCGGAGAAGGCCGACTTCCCTTGTGTTATCACCTAAACTATTGATTCTTTGAAGGGGAAGGGAGAAGGGGAAAGCATTAAAATAAAGATTAAATTCTTAGGTGATACATCCAAATGATAAGAAATTAGGAAATGAAAACAAGATGCAAACACACTGGAGAAACAAGAATGCAGCTGTTTTACTTACTCAACATGACCCCATTAGACTTATGCATCACTCTTAACAGGTTTGATCTACATACATATCTCAAGAAGGAAGGAACAAACTTCACAACTTTGTGGTATGAATATAGATTTAAGAAAAACATTGTTGAAGAAATACATACATAAGCTAACATACAAAAAATGAGAGTGACATGAGCATTAGTACTTGTTTTCAAGGTGAACTCTATTTTGCATTCCAGATTTCAATTTTTTGAGTTATAAAGAAACATACATACAGTTGAGAAAGGATTGATAGAAATCACTAACTCTTTAGAGTGTATAATCCGAACTCCCCACAAAAAGGCAAAAAAAATGCCTTAAATATCAAAGTGTGTTGGCCCCTTAGGGCTTACAAAATATCAGGGCCCAGAAAAACTGCCCCTTAGATTTTTTATTGAATTTCAAGCTGCACCTTGTGTGTCCATGTTGGTGTCAAAGATTGCCTTCAAGGGACTCCCTTCTTGAACATTCTGTAACCACCACAATTCACTTATGTTCCTAGTGTCGATCTTCAAACCTCCCTATCGAACACCTCCAATGCTTTTGAGCTCAGAACAAATACACATTGCTTTTTATTCTATTGATTTTCTTCAAACTACCACGACTCTCTTTCAGATCCCTCTGGTTGGTCGAGTGAACTCCACGTAGATTCTTCGGGCGGTCAAAACTCCTTTGATCAGAATCGCATCTTGGCGAGACATTGGAGGTGTCTCACTGATGTGATTATGTGTCTCTACATCTATCGACATATCATAGAATAGTGGGTGAGAGCTCATAACAAGCCACCAAAGTTACATTGAAGTCAGCTTTGTCATCACCTAGAACATCAGCAAGACACTACCGAGTCAGCAGGACCACATGTCGAGCTCATTTCATTTACCCCAAGCTCACTCTTCTCCTTCGGGCTCGAGCTCCCTCTGCTTTCAGTGAGACCTTACCGAGTTAGCAAGACCTCATCCCGATGGGTTCAACTCATGGTGATGAGCTATTTTCTCTTTGGTCAAGGAGACATCACCAGTCACTGAGACTTCATAGCGAACTCCTCCTATCTGCCTGAGCTCTCCTCTATTCGCTGAGACTTTGGCTTGTCGGCTAGACATCATGCCGAATTTCCTTCCCTTTGGCAAACTCCTTTTGTTTTGGGAGGCTTCACTGGTCAGTGAGACCCTTGCCGATGACACTTCCTATGTCACCAAGACCCACCAGTGTCGCTTAGACCTCTTGGCGAGCTCCCTCTCTTTCACCGAGATCTCCTTGTCTTTCACCATGACTCTCATTGGTTAGGAGGACATCTCCCTGAGCTCCTTTATCTTTGGTGAGACCACTAGCCTTTGGCAAGACCTTGCACCGAGCTTCAAATCTTTTGTTTCGATCCCACCTTGTTATCGGTAAGACCCCTTGGTATCAGCGAGACATCTCTCTGATCTTCATTCCTTATACTGAAGCCACACCCCTTCAGTGAGACTTCAGTTGGTTGCTAGGACCTTTTGGCGAACGCTTTTCCTTTAGGCGAGTTCTTTTTCTTATTGGGGAGACAACCTTACTTCGGCAAGACCTCTTGCCAAAATCCTTTTCTCAGCAAGGCCTTTTTGTTGTCGGTGAGACTCCCACCGAAGGCAAACATAGCGAGGCCCTTTACTCAGTCAGCGAGACCAAATGTCTTTTCCAAGACATTACGGTGAAGGCATCTCCTCTTGGTGATCTCTTTGTTGTCAGCGAGACATTGGAGTCAGGGAGACCTTTCTTCGACTTGAATGCCACACCGAAGGCTCCCTTTTGTTAGTGAGAGATCACCAGTTCACCAAGACCTCTTGCCGAAAGCAAACTGTTTCCCCGAGATCAAATTTATGGGCTACTGTCGGTGAGACATCTGCATCAGAGAGACACACAAGACTTATGGCGACCCGAATGTCTTAGCGACTGGTATTTTAGACAAATGGAATGCATTACTAGTTGGCAAGACACTAGAGGGGTCTTGCCGACTTTCTTCTCTAATGGATTTTATGTTGAAACTGAATGAGGCATACTTTCAAATGAGCTCCTTATGACCTAGCATCAGATGCATGATTTAATCCTGCACAAAAATCCCCCATCTGGCCTTTTGAACATATGAAACACAACTTTGCCTTGCCTGATTAAGCCTGTAGGTGAAAATTGGGTAACATTTTTGGAGACCTTTACTGGATGTTTTCCTGCTAAACATGAAAAACAGTAGCCTAGGACTATCCATTGGGCATGGAGTCATTAGAAGGCTCAGAAAATAAACAAAATATCTATCTTTCACATGGCCTCAACTCCCTAAGATCCATAGGAAATAACAGGTTGCCAAAAAAAAAACATGGGGAAAATGAAAGAGAAAATTGTGCCATCATAGCACCCAAAAAATAGAAAATAATTAACCTAAAGCACAAAAGAACTTATTGAAAACATAAACCTAAGCTAATATGTACAATAGAGGAAATCCATTAACTTGAAAATAGGGTTTAAGGTGTATCCCATTGACTGGGATAGGAAGTACTTCCCCATCTGTTGTAGCCAGCTGATAAGAATTGTGCTCCTTACAGTCTCTGATAAGGAATGGACCTATCCACATGTTATAGAACTTTGTGTGATGGCCTGGCTTACTTTTCAAAACATCCCATTTGAGCACGAGGTCTCCTACCTTGAAATTTTTTTCTGTAGTCTTCTTGTCAAATGTTCTTTTTGTTTGGAGCTGATGATACTCCAAAGCTTTCATTACTCTATCCCTTGACTCTTCAAGCTCCATGAGCTTTGCATACCTCACAGACATGGGGTCCTACCCCTCAAACATCTCCAACTGGTGAACAATGTCTAGAGATGGAAGCTCCACAGATAGAGGTAATCTAGCCTCTTTGCCATAAACTAACATATATGGTGAATTACCAATAGACTTCTTAGGAGTCACTCTATCTGCCCAAAGTGCATACTTGAATTAAGTATGCTAGGTCCTTTGATTATCCTCCATTGTTATTTTGATAATCCTGATGAGATTCTTATTTGTGCTTTCAACTAAACCATTACCCTAAGGGTAATAATTTGAGGATGTATTCAAATGAATGCTATGTTTAATAGCCCAATTAGTTAATCTTAATCCCACAAATGCAAGAGCATTATTAGATATGATAGAGTCAGGAACTCCATATCTGGTCATTATATCTTCATAGAAGCTCAAAACTGAAGACTCCTTTACTTCTTTCAAAGCTATTGCTTTTGTCCACCATGTGAAATAGTCTGTAGCTGTGAGCACCCACTTGTGACTAGCACTGGAAGGTGGATTTATTGGCCCAATGAAATCAATGCCCCATCTCATGAAGGGCTGCTCCACTTGAATTTGATGCAGGGGCATAGCAGGTAGCTTTTCCTTTCCTAAAAATAGAGCACATTTGATACACTTTCTTGACTAGGCATATGCATCTTTGAACAAGCTGGGCCAGTAGTAACCAGCTCTCATTATTTTCCAAGTAGTAGTTCTTGGGGCAAAGTGACCTCCCGCATCTCCATCATGAAACTCGTGAAGCACCATCTCAATTTGATGACTATAAATGCATCTTAATTGGATGCCATTTAGATCCCTTTTAAAAAGAACATTATTTATTATCACATATGGTATGGACTGTAGTCTAAAGTATCTTCTTTTGGCTCTATTTAGACCATATACACACTCACCAGTCTGTAAAAAATGGGTCATATCTTGAACCCAATTAGTTATCCCCATAGGCACATCATCTTGAGCATTCTGAAACCTATTTGTATTAGTAAACACAACATCCTTTACTAATTCAATTTTACTGTTTGAGCCTATAGCAAGTTTTTCATAGAGACCCTTACCTCTAACCAATTTGGCGATCTTGATATCTACATCATACTCCATGACCTTAGTGATCCACCATACTCTTTTTTCATTTAGATCTTTGTTCAACATAAATTCCTTCACACTTGAGTGTGCTACCAAAATATGAATCTTATTATTCGAAACTAGAGGCTTAAACTTCTTCACACTTCTGATCATAGTGAGAACATGCTTCTCAACAAATGTATACTTCTCTTCATAATCAACAAGTACTTGACTAAAGAAAGTGATGGGCTACTCTAGATTATCTCTATTCTTCTGAACCAACATAGCAGAGATTGAACTACTACTACCAAAAGCATATAAAAAGAAGTCTTTAGAGAAATCTGGATTTACCAATGTTGGAGCAGATGCTAATGCCTCCTTGATTTCTCCAAAACTACGCCTTGCCTCCTTTGTCTAGCTGAAAACTATGTTCTTTTTAAGCATGGCGGTCAAAGACTATAGAAAATTTGCAACATTAGGGATAAACCTTCTCAGAAAGTTAATTCACCCCAAAAATCTTTGTAGACCCTTCTTGTGATTTGGTAATGGTAGCTCCAGTATAGCTTTGACTCTTTCAGAATCAATGACAACTCCATCTTTTGATACTATATGGCCTAAAAGCTTACCTTCATGAACTGCAAAAATACTTTTTGTAGGATTGAGGGACATCCCATATTCTCTACACCTTTCAAAAACTTGCTTGAGGTGTGACAAATGTTCATCAGCTCTCTTGGAATAAACTATAATGTCATCTAGATAAATCAGCATAATCTTGTTGATCAAACTTTGGAACGCCATGTCCATGGCCCTCTGAAACGTGGCACTAGCATTAGATAAACCAAAAGGCATCCTTTTGTATGCCATGGTGCTCCACTTAGTTGTAAAAGTAGTTTTGAACTAATCTTCCTCTTTAACCAGCACTTTATTATAGCCCAGAAAACCATCTAACAAGAAAAATCTCTCAGAACCAGCAACTACTTGCAGGATTTGTTCCATGGAGGGTAGTAGATAGTGGTCTTTTAAAGATGCTCAGTTAAGATCCCTAAGTCTACATAGAGTCTTATCTCACCATTTTTCTTCCTAACTGGTACAAGGTTAGAAACCCATGAAGTATGCTTAATAGGAAAGACAATACCCCCCTCAACTAATTTGGTTAGCTCTTTAGTCATTAAGGGATCAAGTTTGGGATTCAAGGGCCTTTGTTTCTACCTTACTGGCTTAGCATTAGGTTCTAACTCAATTATGTGCTGAGCAATATGGGGATCAAACCCTTTCAAATCTGAATATTCCCAGGAAAATACATCATGAAATTCCTGGCATAAAGCAACAAAAGCTTGTTTATCTTCATGTGAACAAATTTTTCCTATCTTAAGGAGCTTACCTTTGAAAATATCTAGTTCTTCATAATGCTCTTCTTTGATTTGCAAGCTAGATTTACCCTTTTTAAGCTAATCATCAGTACTGAAAATAGAATCTAAGGTAACAAGACCTTTGGGTCACATATTTGTCCTCAGCTGTATGACTTGATCATCATACTGTTGCTTAAGTTTTTCTTGATTCACCATGGAGAATTGATCTTCTTCGAGCAAGAAAGAAAGAATCTGCTCATCACTATCAAAGACTTAGTGAATGTTGTTATCAGGAACTGATAGTCTGACCACAACCTTCACATACTGTTGCACTTTTTCTTTTCTAATGTCATCTAGAATATCAAATTGTGCCCCAATGGCTGCAAGCCTATCATCATGTTTGTTTTGATTTCTTGGAATAGATACTAAGTTAAAGGCATCAAAATCTTCAAGCATGTTCCACACTCTATTTCTATAAGACTTTAATGTGTCATTTTTAGCAACACTTAGGCCTCTTACTTGATTAACAATTAGCTCACTATCCCCATATACTTTCAGGTGGGCTATTCCTCTCTTCCTTTCCCACTCAAGGCCTTGAACAAGGCCCTCATATTCAGCAGTGTTATTGGAGCATGCAAATACAAAACAGAAAGCAGCATAATACTTATCCCCTTGTGGAGATACAAGCATTGCACCTCCCCCAGCTCCATTTTTGCTTCTAGAACCATCAAAATACATCTCCCATAATTCATTATGCTGCTCAAATTGACTTTTTGCACTTCTTTCAAGGTTTGGCATTTCTGTCCCTACCTCATGCAATACATAATTTCCCAAACCAACATCCTAAATAAGCTCATTTGGATTATCAACCACGTTCTTAGCTACCAATTCATTCAGGAGTACTTCAGGTACACTCATAGCTTGTAATTCTTATGCTATAGCAAGTTCAGTATCCTCTAAAACAATAGAGTTAACATTTATAGCAGATGGCACATAAGGTTTGATGTGATCCTTAGTAAGGGACTCAAAAGTTATAGTTACCTTAGTACCATACCTGGTCCTAAAAAGCATATGGGACAAATCTGAAGATAAGTATCCTCCAATTTTAGCCGTGAAGTCTCTAGATAGGCATAGAGCAAAAAATGGAGGCAAATCTATGACCAACACATCTTGTGGGATTGAAAATTTGGGACAGGCATGTAGTGTGAGATTCAGATTTTTAATAACACCTATAGTGTTTACCACTATCCCAACCAATTAAAGTACTCCCTTTTCTAATGGCTGATATTGTAAACCTAGCTAGTCTGCAATCTTTTTTGGCATTACTGAGCTGCTAGCCCCACTATCAACCATGCAATTATGTACCAATTTATTCCCCACTATTAAGGAAACATAGAAAGGAGGGGGTTTTGGCACCATTACTTTGCTTTATGGTACTATCCAAAGGTGCATTGGTTAAAACTGACTTTTTTTGGCCTAAAGAGACTTCATTTGGAGGATTCAAACTAACTGGATTTGATAAGGCTGATTGTAGTAAATTGATTTGGCCAGGGATTGCTAAAGAATCCCACATCAAAATTGAAACATTTATCTTTTTCATACTTTCAACAATGTTGAAAGGTGCATATATATTTACCTTTGGCTACATCTTTACAATAGCATGGTCAGGTTGCACTTGACTTGTGGGTGAAGCATATAAAGGCTGCTCCTTACTAGTGTCATAACCTTGCTGCAAAGTGTGTGGTACTTGCTGATTTGATGAACCAACAACTCCCTTATTCTTATTCGTTGCTTGTTCAATCTCGAAAGCCCTCTTCTTGGCTCTAATATTAGCAGCAATAGATGCATCATCTTGGTTCACTCCATAAAATTCTTCTCTCTGCCAATTTAGGAGAGTTGAATCATCTACAAGCTGATCCTGCTGTTGTGAATACTCCTCCCTAGGAAAATCTTGTGCACCTACAACATTTTGCACCATAAGAGCTTGATTGATGATGCCATTAGAGCATGTAGGTTGATTCTATGGCTGATTACATGGACAATGCCATTCATAATCAGTAGCCAGATTGTTTTGAACAGGAACAAGATATTTGACAGCACTAACTAGCACTAGATTGTAGGCTTGAAAAGGCCTTGTATTCACATTCTATCTTGGGCCCTGGTAATTGCCTTGATACAGTTGTCTATTACCTTGATATGCTTGTTGTTGGCCTAGATTTTGCTGCTAATAAGGCCTACTATATGATTGTTTCCTCTCTAAGCTTACAAACATGTTACCAAAAGACTGCAATAGACTTTTGATTTCTTGTAAGTCATTTGGAGAACTGGAAGCAACATTTTCTTGTGTTACAACTGGAACAGTAGCTGGCAACATTGGTACAGCTGGTAGAGGTGTGAAAGGAGGAATTTGCAAAGGAATGTTTGCATGAATTTCTAGAAATATAGGCATTGGAGGCCTAGGAGTGAGTTTACCAACTTGTATTAAGCTGTTCTCAGCTCTTATTGCTATTTCGAAAGCATTTGGCAAAGACACTCCTCCCATTTACTATATCATGACAGCTATATCGCTATTCAGAGCCCTCAAAAAGTATAAAAATGTGTATTCTAGAGGTGGCCTCACTGTTTCAGGGATTTTATCCCAAGTTCTTTGAAATTTGAAGTTGAAGTCATTCATCTACTCTTATGGATCCCTCTTAATTGTAGTCAATCGTTCTAATAGAGACAAGTTGTCGGACCTATCTTGAAATTGTTTATGCAACTTATCTCCAAATTTGTCCCATGTTGCAATTGAATTAACTAGTAGGCTCCTATACCATTGCATAGCTCCTCCTTTCAGTGAAGTAGCTAATAATCTCACTGCAACATCCTCTTGGGTTATGTGATGGACTCCACATAATGAAGCCACATCTCTCCTGTATTCAATCGGGGTAGTTTGATCTTCTCCCGTGAAAGTTGGTAGACTCTTCAAGGCTGCCATTAGAATTTCATTGTGTTGTGCCAAATACAATGGTCTCTCTCCATTAAAAGCAACAAAGGGTTGATTCCTTGGAGTGGCCATTAGAGGTGGCTGAGGAGGATTTGTTGATACTGTAAATGAAACTAAAGATGAAACAACAATGTGTGATCCCACAGATGGAGGAGTGGATTGAGTTCTTCTAGAATAGATAATTATTGTTTCTCGCCTTCTTGTTGCTCTGCCTTTTCTTCTTGGTGGTAACAGCTGCAAATATTCGAAAGGACCTAAGTTGCTCCTTGTCATAAGCCTTCTCATGAACTGCAAAAGGTGCTGATTTTGAAATTCTTTCTCTCTATGGAGTCACCAAGTATGCCAAATAACTTCTATAAAGTTTGGGACTTGTTGGTTGCATACCAAACCAACAATTCAATCTTAATTTATGTCCCATCCGGTGTGCCAAAAACTGTTATCACCTAAAATTGCACCCTTTTTGAACCCGATGTTCAACACCTCAGTGTAACATTGGAAGACCTCTAAAGATGTGGGTTTCTTGTGAGCAGAGGTCAACCTCCGGAGAAGGCCAACTTCCTTTGTGTTATCACCTAAACTACTAATTCTTTGAAGGGGAAGGGAGAAGGGGAAAGAATTAAAATAAATATTAAATTCTAAGGTGATACACCGAATGATAAGAAATCAGGAAATGAAAATAAGATGCAAACACACTGGAGAAACTAGACTACAACTGTTTTACTTACTCAACATGACCCCATTAGACTTATGCATCACTCTTAATAGGTTTGATTTACATACATATCTCAAGAAGGAAGAAACAAACTTCATAGCTTTGTGGTATGAATACAGATTTAAGAAAAAAACTGTTGAAGAAATACATACATAAGCTAACATACAGAAAATGAGAGTGACAAGAGCATTAGTACTTGTTTTCAAGGTGAACTCTATTTTGCATTCCAGATTTCAATTTTTTGAGTTACAAAGAAACATACATATAGTCAAGAAAGGATTAATAGAAATCACTAACTCTTCAGAGTGTATAATCCGAACTCCCCACAAAAAGGCAAAAAAAATGCCTTAAATATCAAAGTGTGTTGGCCCCTTAGGGCTTACAAAATATCAGGGCCCAGAAAAACTGCCCCTTAGATTTTTTATTGAATTTCAAGCTGCACCCTGTGTGTCCATGTTGGTGTTAAAGATTTCCTTGAAGGGACTCCCTTCTTGAACATTCTGCAACCACCACAATTCACTTCTATTCCTCTTGTTGATCTTCAAACCTCCCTGTCGAGCACCTCCAATGCTTCTGAGGTTAGAATAGATACACGTTGCTTTTCATTTCATTGATGTTCTTCAGATTGCCATGGCTCTCTTTCAAATCCCTCTAGTCAGTCGAGTGAACTCCACATAGATTCTTCTAGTAGTAAAAACTCCTTTGATCATAATCACATCTCGGCGAGACACTAGAGGTGTCTCACTGATGCGATTATGTGTCTCTATAGGTATCGGCATATCATACAATAGTGGGTGAGAGCTCATAATGAGCCACCAAAGTTATATCGAAGTCAACTTTGTCATCGCCCAGAACATCGGTAAGACACTATCAAGTCGGTAGGACCACATGGCGAGCTCATTTCATTTACGCCGAGCTCACTCTTCTCCCCTGGGCTTGAGCTCCCTCTACTTTCGGTGAGACCTTACCGAGTCGGCAAGACCTCATCCCGATGGCTTCAACTCATGGCGATGAGCTACTTTCTCTTTGGTCGGGGAGACATCGCTGGTCGCTGAGACTTCATAGCGAACTCCTCCTATCTGCCTAAGCTCTCCTCTATTCGCTCAAACTTTGGCCTGTCGACCAGAAATCATGCCGAATTTCCTTCCCTTTGGTGAACTCCTTTCATTTTGGGAGGCTTCACTAGTTGGTAAGACCCTTGCTGATGACGCTTCCTATGTTTCCAAGACCCACCAGTGTTGCCAAGACCTCTTGGTGAGCTCCCTCTCTTTCACTAAGATCTCCTTGTCTTTCGCCGTGACTCTCACTGGTCGGGAGGACATCTCCATGAGCTCCTTCATCTTCGATGAGACCACCGGCCTTCGACAAGACCTTGTGCCGAGCTTCAAATATTTTGTTTCAAGCCCACCTTGTTATCGACAAGACCCTTTGGTATCGACGAGACATCTCGTTGATCTTCATTCCTTATACTGAAGCCACCCCCCTTCGGTGAGACTTCAGTTGGTCACTAGGACCTTTTGGTGAACACTTTTCCTTTCAGCGAGTTCCTTTTCTTGTTGGGGAGACAACCTTACTTCATAAATACCTCTTGCCGAAATCCTTTTCTCAGCGAGGCCTTTTTGTTGTCAGCAAGACTCCCACCGAAGGAAAACATATCGAGGCCCTTTACTCAGTCAGCGAGACCAAATGTCTTCATCGAGACATTACGATGAAGGCATCTCCTCTTGGAAATCTCTTTGTTTTCGGCGAGACATTGGAGTTGGGGAGACCTTTCTCTGACTTGAATGCCACACCGAAGGCTCCCTATTGTTGACGAGACATCACTAGTTCGTCGAGACCTCTTGCCGAAAGCAAACCATTTCCCCGAGATCAACTTTGTGGGCTACTATCGGTGAGAAATCTGCATCGGAGAGACACACAAGACTTATGGTGACCTGAATGTCTTGGCGACTGGTATTTTAGACAAATGGAATGTATTACTAGTCGGCAAGACACCAAAGGGGTCTTGCTAACTTTCTTCTCTAATGGATTTTATGTTGAAACTAACTAAGGCATACTTTCAAATGAGCTCCTTGTGACCTAGCATCAGATGCATAATTTAATCCTACACAAAAATCCCCCATCTAGCCTTTTGAACATATGAAACACAACTTTTCCTTGCTTGATTGAGCCTGTAGGTGAAAATTGGGTAACAACTACATTGTATTTCTTACTCGGCCATGACACCAATCCACATCCAAGAAAGAATGTTCCATCACTTGTACTTTTCCTTTCATCAACACAACCTACCTAATTTGTATCTATATACGCATTTAATATGAAATCAATTTCTTTAGGATACCACAATCCATAGTCCTGTGTGCCCCTTGAATATCTGAATATTCTCTACACTGCTGCAATGTGTGTTTCTTTAGGGTCTTCTTGAAATGTAGCCACAAGACAAACTGCATGCATGATATATGATCTAGTAGTAGTCAAATACAACAGTCCCCCAATCATAGATCTATACTTGCTCTTATCAACCTTAGGTGAATCATCATCTTTGCTCAATTTACAACCAGTCACCATATGAGTACATACTAGTTTGGATTCATGCATTCCAAACTTCTTCAACATCTCTTTGACATGCTTAGATTGTGAAATGAAAATTCCTTTATTTGTTTGATTGTTTTGTAGCCCAAGAAAGAAATTCATCTCCCCAAACATTGACATCTCAAATTCTTTTTGCATTTCTTCTACAAAATTTTTACACGTAGCCTTATTTCCCCAAAATATAATATCATCCACATAAACAACTACTATAAATATTTTGTCTTCCTCAATTTTAAAGTAAATATTACTATTTGCAGAGCCCTTATTGAATCCTTGTTGTATCAAGTACCTGTCCAACCTTACATACCAAGCTCTGGGAGATTGCTTCAAACCATATAGTTCCTTCTTCAACTTACATACCATATCTGGTTGATCTGACAACTAAAATCATTTTGTTTTTTCCATGTAAACCTCTTCTTCCAATTCTCCATCTAGAAAAGTAGACTTCACATCCATCTGATAGATCTTAAAATCTTTATATGCTAAAAATTCCAAGAAAATTCCAATAGATTCCATCATATCCATAGGAGAAAAAGTCTCCTCAAAATGTATACCTTCTACTTGTGAGTAACCCTTACACACAAGTCTTTCCTTGTTTCTTACTACTTATCCATTTTCATTCATCTTGTTCCTGAACACCCATTTAGTTCCAATTATGTTTTTGTTTTCCGGTCTAGGGACCAATTCCCAAGTCTAATTTTTATCTATTTGCATAAGTTCTTATTCCATTTCCTTCATCTAATGCTCATCCTTACATGCTTCACTCACTAATTTAGGTTCAACTTTAGAAAGTAAACACAAATTTACCTTAACTTTATCAGCTTTGCTTCTTTTCAATACAACTTTTGCCTTATCTCCAAGGATCTCATCTTCAAAATAATTATTTTGCACATACTTAGGGGTTTTAGGGGTCTTCTCTAGAGCTTCTTCCTCTTCATTCTATAGTTCTTGTTCATCAACTTGTTCTTCTTCTCTACAATCAAGTCCATGTGACACATATCCATCTACTATAATAGAATTCTTTAGGTTTTCATCAACTTTAACATTTTCACTTTCAACTATCTTTCTCAACCTTTTGTTATAACATCTATAAGCTTTGCTTCTAATAGAATATACAAGAAAGATACCATTAGACCTTACATCAAACTTTCCTAAGTTTTGTTCTTCTCTTTGATGTAACATTTGCTTCCAAACACTCTAAAGTAGTTCACAGTAGGAATCATTCCATACCATAGCTCATAAGGAGTCTTCATGTTGTTAGCTCTAGCTTGAACTCTATTAAGTATGTAAACAACAATATGAATAGCTTCTCTCTAGTATACTTTTGTTAAATTTTCCTCTTTCATCATAGTCCTTACATCTTCTTGAATAGTTTTGTTTTTCCTTTCAACAATTCCATTCTTCTAGGGATTTCTAGGGGTAAACAAATTCTTCTTTATTCTATGAATGTCACAAAACATGTTAAACTCATCGGAGGTAAATTTACCACCTTTTTCATACCTCAAAAATTTTATTTTCAAACCCATTTCATTCTCAACCATAGCTTTAAATACTCTAAATTTATCTAACGCATCAAATTTCTCTCTAAGAAAAGTAACCCATGTCATTCTAGAATAATCATCAATAAAAAGCATAAAGTAAATGTCACCTTGTAGACTTCTCACCCTTGTAGGACCACAAATATTTGTATGCACTAATTCCAGTAGTCCAAAGTAGATTGTTCCTTTCCCTTAAAGCTACTCCTTATTTTCTTTCCAAAATTGACAACTCTCACAAACAACATTGATAGGTTTTGTGATTCTAGGTAAATATCTCATTGCATGAATCAAACTAATTCTTGCCAAATTATC
Source organism: Sequoia sempervirens (assembly GCA_007258455.2). Lineage (NCBI taxonomy): Eukaryota > Viridiplantae > Streptophyta > Pinopsida > Cupressales > Cupressaceae > Sequoia > Sequoia sempervirens. The sequence goes on along the minus strand of VDFB02105785.1, from coordinate 134,916,290 downwards.
AAAATTAATGTAACAAATCCTCTTGTACAATAAGCATCTACCATTAATCAGAAACATAAAGCAATGACCATCAACACCCTTAAGCTAATAGATTTTCCATCTATTCTCTTACCAAAAGAAATCACAGTTCCAAGAAATTTACGGATCTCACATGCTTCATCCTTAAACAAAAGATTATACCCTAAATGCTACATATTTGTTCGACACTCAAGAGATTATGTCTTAATCACTTAACATAGTAAACATTGTCAGTATTATTCTTTCCATTAAAATAGATTGAACCTATTCCACAAATATTTTCTCTTGAAGCATCTCCAAATTAGCTAATCCTCCATCATACTTTTCAAGTTTAATAGACTTACTTTTGTCTCTGGTCATATGATTAGAGTAGCCACTATCAAAATCCTAGTAATTATTATCCTCTTTGACATGAAAAGTAGATACCAAAGTACCTTCAACCTTATCCTTCATCTTCGAAATACTTTCCTTCACACAACTTTCAGGGTTAGCAGAACAAAATTCTTCTTTTATAGCCAAAAAAAAACATCCATTATCATCAAAATCTCCATAATCAGATTTAACATCACAAATACTAGCATCTTCTTTAACATAGTAAGATTTCTTAATCATATTTCCTTTATTTTTCCTTTTCTTATTTCTTAGAGCTCTTTTTAGACATCTAGAAGCAAAATGACCTATCTCACCACAGCTAAAACATTTAAAAGGTAATTTACCTTTGTACTTACTAGCACCCTTTTTCATCTTCCTCGCAAAGTTATCTTCCAAATCATCAAGATCTTCTTCACCTGAATCTTCAACCTTTTATGATTTACCAATCTTGAAAGGAATCTTTACTTTTGTACCATTCTTTGATTTTCTCATCTCAAATGCAGTCAAAATACCAATCAACTGATCTTTGGAGTAATTATCAAAATCAACAGTTTCCTCAATAGAAGATACCTTTTCACTTTAATAGTCTAGACAAGATCTGATAAATTTCTTCACTACTTTAGATTCTTTAACTGTTGCACCAATGCCTCTCATATAACTCACCAACTCATCAAACCTCTATATGTAGCCTTTAATTGTTTCATCTTATGCATCATTTCAAATTGTGCCTTCAAGTTCTGCAATTTTTCTTGTTTGACCTTCAGATCTCCTTCATAAATGCTTTCTAATTTATCCCAAACTTCTTTAGGAGTCTTCAAACTAATAACTTTAACTAATTCAATATTTGAAAGACTATTCGCAATAATAAATCTTGCCTTAGCATTGATCTCATGTGTCTTGATTTCTACACTTTTACTTGGACCATTCAAAGGAGGAGTGTATGTATTCTGATAAGCCTTCTCAATCTCATACCCCTATGCAGAAAAATATCCTCCCATCTTTGTCTTCTAGAAAGCATAATACTATCCATCAAATCTAGGATATTCCAAATCAACCTTGTTCTCCATCCCAGATCTACCTCAAGTGATTAGGTTTTTCTTCAAGGAACCTTGCTCTGATACCAATTATTGAAATGAAAAAGACAACTAAGAGGGGAGGTGAATCAGTTGCAGAAAATTAAACCTTCAAAACCCTCAACAGTAATTAGATGCACAAGAATTCATTAAACCCCCTTTTTTTAGTGTGATTAGAAATGAAATGTAGATAACATAAACTAAAATCACTACACCATACATAAGAGAACACCATATTTATGTGGATAACCCAATGAGGGAAAAACCACGATGAGGATTAGCTCACAATATAAGTAATAAAAAAATTAGTACAAATGGGTTCATTTCGAGAATAGGACACACTATCCAAAAGGCTCACAGGAAGGGTTCACTGCCACATAAAGAATACACGAAGATAGAAGAAGAAATGTTACAATTTTTCACACACTTTTGTAGTCTCACTTGAAAGATTTCAAATGCCTTCAGCTCACTACCTTTACGAACCCTAACATGAAGTTCACACTGCTCTACTCAAATTCACATCACACACATTACTCAAATCAATCTCGCATCTATATTCTTATTCTTTTTGTTCTACCTTAAAATATTTCTCCAATGTCAGCCACTAGTTGTTATACATACAAATTCAAAATAGGTCGGTACCTAAACATTCCCACATTGGATAGGAATGAAAGATGGCCTACATAAATCCTTAATTAGGACCCAAATATATCCCAACACACTTCAACATGGTTCCACAAGCCTCACATGTAGTGTTAAACACAAGGCTGGCTGATACCCATGTAAACACCATAATCATTAAGTACACACTTCCTTAAATCAAGCCAAAAAATCTAGACAACATAATTCACTTGAACACAATGTAGAACAATCAATGAACTACTTAAGATTCATTTGGTATGAGTTTTCCACAGTCCATTAGTTTTTCTACAATCTCATCTCATTTTTTCCTCTTCCTGATGATGGATCACTGAGTGTGATCCGAAATGTCGACAAAAAAATTGACATAGTTGAATCCAAAAGCTTAAATATTAGTTACTTAAGATTCATCAGACACTTCATCCAATATTGCATCAACAAATACTTCAACTCAAGACAACTGGTATCCCTTATATACATATTGATAAATGAAACTCACACTGTACTACACCAAATCATGCAAAAAATTGAATACAGAAAGATAAAAGCATTATAAGCAACTTCCCAAATATTGACAACCTGAAGCCAAACAGTGGAGAAATGCAAAGAAAATACATTTCTCCAAGACTACACAAAACATAACTGAATAACTGGTTCACACATCGGTGAAAATATCTTACACTGTACAATAGTTCAAAAACCCAAATTTTGAATATAGAAACATCTAACAACCTTTAATAACCTATAAGATCTGCAAAGGCATAACATCAACACTAAAATAACATAGAGCACAATACCAGAGCATGCTATGAACACTTGCACAACACAGTTTACTTTGTTTATCATTTTTTCTCAAAATCACTTGGAAACCAAGTACCAGAGACATCATCTTATCTCATTACTTTATTCCAACTCACCTTTCAACTCTACAACAAAAATAATAGCTCCATGTAATCACAACACTTACTCAAGGTCTCAACTACACATTCATGACCTATTTTTCTCTTTTTCATAATTTTCTCAATATCCTCAACATCTTCATCCCATCATTGACATCAATGACAACACTAGTCAGTAGACTTCCTGTTGAAATCAATGACAACACCATCATACTCGAAAAAAAGTTTACTCAACAAAATTTGGTAGAGCCTCAACAAAATGAAGGCTCAACTAAAGAAAAAAAATATTTACTTGTTGAAGTTATAAGAGAAGAAAATCAGGACACTGAGAATTTTGATGCCTTATATTCTAAAAATAAAGTGGTGCTTGAGGAGAAATTAGAAGGATCAAGTGATGATAAAGTAAAAGAACAAAAGGATGTAGAGAAAAAAGAGATTAGTGAAAGATCACCTCATCAATAATCAATCACAATAGAAGTCCTTGAAAAGTGTGGATAATAGAGAAGGGGATAGTACACTACAAATGGGAGCTCTTGAAATGAGGGAATACTAGGTACAATTGAAGAAGGTCCTAAAGAATCAAGATGGGATGATGATATACCTAATTGGTTGGCTCAGCAATTACAACAACCAATGTAGGTATAATTAGTACCCTTGGACTTCAGAAGCATTATGTAAGAGGTGGAAACCCCAAAGCCTAAGACTAAAGCTAAAACTAGGGATGTAATAAGGAGAAGTGCAAATGGGGAAAATATTGTACAGGTGGATACACTTATAGGAGAGAAGAGCAGAAGTGAAGTCACTTATTGAGATTATCAAGTGTCAACCATCAAGCTAGGACTATTGGATTTTGTGATTGTGTTGTTGATATGTGGTTGTCATTGATTTCAACACTATTAGCATTATTGCATTAAAGGCTGCATATGTTGAGGATATTCAGAAAATTGTTAAAAGAAGAGTTGTTGGTTCCCAGTGGAACAATGAAGGTCATGAAGATGTCTTGTTCTATACGTTGAAGATCAATTGTTGTGGACTAAAGGGTTTATTTATGAGTGTATCTAGTTCATCTACCAGAAGTTTCATAGATCCGCGTGAACATTTGATCATGCTATGAATAGTTGTATTCTAATAGTATTTCAATGGGTTCTGTCAGTGTTCTTGAGTGAATTTTATGTGATCCTGGTAATTTTTGTTGTCATGGATGTTTCTCTGTTAGTTCTTGTGTTTTTGGATGCCTCTAGACAATTCTCTATCTTTGTGGTATGTCCACATTGATCGATGTGCTAGTAATTGAAGATTCTTCTTTGTGTGTTTGGTTTTTCATGTTCTTGGTCAACATGATGGTTGTAGCATGTTGTGGATCTTTGAGGTGAAATTAATTGAAGTCCTTTTGTGTTGGAGTTGTTAACTTGGGTCTCCACTATGTTGTGGCCGACCTTAGTGGATTCACATTGCAAATCTATTTGTAAATTTGGGCCGACATTAAAAATATGTTATATACTTTTGGAAAAGAAGGTTGCTGATGTAATTTCATGTTACAGATATATAAGAGCATTTTTTTCATCGGTGTAAAGTGTGCTTGGTGTGCTCCTATGTATGTATGTGTGAATATTATTCGATTGTAGATCAGAGTTTGAAGAATATTGAGTGAAGTGTGAAGAAGTTTAAGCAAAGAGTGAAGAAGGTTTTTCTGTGCTTAACTAGAATTGTAATCAGGCTTGTGTAGAAGCTATTTTCACAATTCACAATTTGGGTGGTTTTAATCTAAACCTTTCTCTAGATAGTGAGTCCTCTTTTGTATTGAGTAGTGAGCTCTAGACAGCGTTCCTGAATGCATGTGCATTCCCATTATTCTTATACTTTTAATAGGGTATAATATTGTGGACTAACATCCACCATGGTTTTTCCCCTAACAAGGTTTCCACATAAAAACCCTGGTGTTCTCTGTGTTTCTGATGTGTTGACTATTCATGGTTTATTATTCATTCATTAGATCTAAGATTAAGTTAAGTAAAGTTTGAAAAAGTTTAAATATTTTGAGACAACTAATTCACCCTCCCTCTTAGTTGTTTGTCCTTGTTTTTCCAACAACTGGTATCAGAGCAGGTTCCTTTGATGAAGTTTAAAAGCTTGAGGTGATCTGAGATGGCTTCATACAAGAAGGACAGTCCTAGATTCAATGGAACAAACTACTCATTGTGGAGAACCAAGATGGAGTGTCATTTGAGGTGTATTTGTGAACCTTTCTGGAAGATTACAAAGAACATATATGTTATTCCTATGAATGGTCCTTCCAATGCTGATGAGATTAAAGAAGGTGAGAACAATGTCAGGGTATGGAAGCTTTCTTGAGTGCTCTAATAGATTTAGAAATGAAAAATGTGATAGGTCTGAAGATAGCTCATGAGATGTGGACAAATCTACAAACTTTTTATGAAGGAGATGTACATGTGAAGATGGCTAAGCTATAGAGTTTGAAAGGAAAGTATGAAAATTTGAAGATGGGTGAAGATGAAAATAATTCTTTATTTATGCAAAGAGAAAATAAAATAGTGATGGGTATTAGATGTGCTAGTGGTACCCTGGATGAGGAAGAAATTGTGGCTAAAGTGCTCAGATCATTTCCTCCCTCCTACAAAGCAAAGTCTCATGCTATTGAAGAAACCAAATCATTGACGAATGTGACAAGGGATACACTGATTGGTAAACTTGTTGCCTTTGAATTGAGAGAATTTTGTGAATCTGTTCCCAAGATTGAAACTACATTTAAGGCTACTATATCTAGAAGAAACAAACATAGATATGATCTGGGAGAGAGTTCTAGGAAGACATTCAAGTATGAGGAAGAAATGAAATAGCTTGAAGATGAAGAAATAGAGCTAGAAGAGTTGGAAGCATTGACTGTAAAGAAAGAAGGTAGAGGACAAGGTAAGTATAAAGGGAAGTTTCCTATCAAATGTTTTTCTTGCAGTTTAATAGGTCATTTTGCATCAAGGTTTCCTGAAAGAGTTCCTAGGTCTAATCCTTACAAATCTAGATTTCAAAAGAAATGCTATTTTGTGGAAGGTGTGACTGATGAAAATTTTGATAAAGAGAATGGGAATGAAGATGATTGAGTTTTCATTGCTATCAAGGAAAATAGTCTAGTGGCTACTGAATCAGCTAAAGTTGAGAAAGATCTTGCAGCCTGAATTGAAGAAAAGGATGAGTGGGTCATTGACAGCAGATGCTCACATCATATGACTAGTGACAAAAGAAAATTTGTAAGTCTAGAGAAGTATGACAGTGGGATTGTGAGATTTGGAGATAACAATGCTTGTGTGATTTGTGGCAGAGGATCTATTTGTCTTGGTGGTAAGAATAACATTGATGATGTTCTTTATGTTGAAGGCTTGAAGTACAATCTGTTTAGTATTGGACAGATGGTGGATAGAGGTTATGATCTTCAGTTCAAAAATGGAAGATGTAGGATACTTGGAAGTTCTGAAAATATAATTTCTTCAGGTAAATAGACAAAAGATAATTTTTTCACTTGAATGCTGCTAGAGAAAGTTGTTTAATTGATCAAGTAGATGAAAGCTAGTTATGGCATAGAAGGTTGTGTGATGTGAATTTTGATATCATTGTCAAGGTAAGTTCCACTCAAGCAGTTAGAGATCTACCTAACCTAGTGAAGCATGCTAACACAATTTGTAAGGAGTGTCAGATGGGAAAACAGACTAGAGTTTCTTTTTGGAGCAAACAACATTGATATTCAAATGAATTACTAGAGCTAGTACATACTGATCTATGCGGTCCCTCTAGAGTCAAAAGTCTTCATGGAGAAAGGTACTATATGTTGATTATTGATGATTACTCTAGAATGATATGGGTTACTTTCTTAAGAGAAAAATGTGAAGCATTAGAGAAGTTCAAAATTTTCAAAGCTATGGTAGAAAATGAGAAAGGTAATAAAATCAAATGCTTAAGTTCAAACAGAGGTGGTGAGTTCACGTCCAGGGAGTTTAATTCTTTTTGTGAAGAGCATGGAATGAGAAGACAATTATCTTCTCCTTGAACCCCTCAACAGAATGGAGTTGTAGAGAGGAGGAACAAAACAATTCTGGATGCTCCTAGAAAAATGATGATTGAAGGAAATGTGCCTCACATCTATTGGAGTGAAGCTATAAGCATTTTTGTATATACTTTAAACTGGGTAAATGCAAATGGTAATTTTGGTAAGACTCCTTTTGAATGATGGTTTGGTTATAAGCCTACTATTAAGTATTTCAAGATCTTTGGGAGCAAATGCTACATCAAGAGAGATGATGATATAGGAAAATTTGATGCAAGAAGTGATGAAGGAATCTTTCTAGGTTATTCTACTAGAAGAAAGGCCTATCGGTGCTATAATAGAAGACTAAGAAAAATGGTTGAGAGTGCAAATGTCAAAGTTGATGAGGATTCTACTAAATCATCTAGATATTGTGGATATGATTCAGAGGAATACAATACAAATAAAGGGAAGAATGTTCAGACACGAAATCAACTTCAAATTGTGCCATATGTTCTGACAAGACAAGTTCAATTTGATCTGGTAAATCAAGGTAGTCAAGAAGTAGAGACAAGTGCAAGTGCAAAAGAAAGAACAAAAGAATCAGAAGTTCGAGAGAATCCTAAAACTTCAAGGTATGTAAAGCTAAATAATTCTAAAAATAAAATTATAAGAGACAAGAATAAAGGTGTGAAAACTAGAAGGAAGATTGCAGAAGAGTATTTCCTGATTTCCAAGATTGATCCTAAAGATGTCAATGAAGCTTGCAATCATGAACACTAGATGGAAGCTATGAAGGAAGAATTGATATAGATTGAAAAAATGATACATGGATACTTGTCCCTAGACCTAAAGACAAAAATGTTATTGGTACTAAATGGGTCTTTCAAAAAAAGCTGAATGAACAAGGTGAAGTGGTCCGAAATAAAGCAAGACTGGTATATAAAGGGTATTCACAAATGGAAGGTATTTATTTTTAAGAAACCTTTTCCCCTATTGCCAGAATTGAAGTTAGATTACTTCTTGCTTATGGTGCATATAAGAACTACAAATTCTATCAAATGGATGCGAGTCAAATTTTCTGAATGGTGAGCTAGAAGAAGAAGTGTATATTGAACAACCAGATGGATTTCAACTAACTGATGAGGAAAACATGGTTTGTTGATTGAAGAAAGCTCTATATGGACTCAAGCAAGCCCACAAAGCCTAGTATGCTAGATTGGATAAATATTTACTAAAGCTTGGATTCAATAAAGGTACTACTAACAACAACTTATATTTCAAGTTGGATCATGATAAAGAGTTGATTATTGAAGTCTTTGTTGTTGATATTATTTTTGGAGGAGATGAAAATCTATGTATGAAGTTTCCTAATGAAACAAAGAATGAATTTGAGATGAGCATGATTGGAGAGATGAAGTTCTTCCTAGGATTGCAAGTTGCTTAGTGACATAAGGGGATTTTCATATCTCAGTCTAAATATGTTTGAGAGCTGCTGAAGAAGTTTGACATGGATGACTCAAAACCTATTGGTACTCCCATGGTAACCAGATGTAATTTAACACACAATGATGATTCTCCTAAAGAAAATAAAACATGATACAAATCAATGATTGGTGGATTTCTCTATTAACTCAAACTAGACTAGACATTATGAATGTTGTATGTATGGTTGCTAGATTTTAGGCTGATTCAAAAGAATCCCATGTGACTACTATAAAGAGAATTTTTAGATATCTGAAAGGAACAATTGATTTTGGGCTTTGGTATCCTAAGGATGATGATCTTACTTTAAATGCATATATTGATTTAGATTGGGCAAGAGATGTAGATGATATGAAGAGTACTAGTGGTGGTTCTTTCTTCCTAGGGAAGAAGTTGGTGTTGTGGTTGAGAAAAAATCAAAATTCCATTTCTCTATCTACTGCTAAATCAAATTATATTGATGCTGCAAATAATTGTACTCAAGTGATGTGGATGAAACAAATGTTGAAAGCTATTAGAGTAGTATATGATGAACATATTTCCTTATATTGTGACAACTCAAGTGCACTTAACATTTCAAAGAATCTGGTGCTACATTCTAAAACCAAGCATATATCAATCAAGTTCCACTTTCTGAGGGAGAAAGACAGTGAGAAAGAAGTAAGACAGGAGTATGTGCCTACCAAAGAAAAGATTGCAGATATTTTTACTAAGCCATTGTTGAAGGATACTTTTGAGTATCTCAAAGTGATGCTAGGGGTAATTACCTCTGATATGAACTAAATATGCATTTTTTTGCATCAATCCATACATTTCATGATCATATTCTAATCCGGATTGATGTTTTCATGGTTGCTACTTAGTGGGAGTAGTCATATGTGCAGATATGTGGTTCAAAGCTTGTATGTGTGAAGATAATTCCTATCTTTTCCATTGATGTCAAAGGGGTAGAAGAGCAATGTGAAAAATATTTTTAGGAGGAGAAGAGCAATTGTGGAAAAGAGTCAGAACAAGTGTAGTTGTGTTGATGGTACTTTTCACATCATGTGTTGTCATCAATGCCAAAGGGGGAGATTGTTGTCCAAATTTTTTGTTTGTCATTGATGTCAACACTATTAGCATAATTGCATCTAAGGCTGCATATGTTGAGGATATTGAGAAAATTATTAAAAGAAGAGTTGCAGGTTCCCAGTGGAACAATGGTCATGAAGGTGTCTTGTTTTATATGTTCAAGATCAGTTGTTGTGGACTAAAGGGTTTATTTCTGAGTGTATCTAGTTCATCTACCAAAATTTTTAGAGATTCATCTGAAGATTTGATCATGCTATGGATAGTTGTGTTTTGATAGTATTTCAGTGGGTTTTGTCAGTGTTCTTGAGTGAATTTTATGTGATTCTGGTAATTTCTATTGTTGTGGATGTTTCTCTATTAGTTACTATTATTTTTAGATTCCTCTAGATCATTCTCTATCCTTTTGGTATGTCCACATTGATTGGTGTGCTCGTAGTCAAAGATTCTTCTCTATGTGTTTGATTTTTTATGTTCTTGGCTGACATTATGGTTGTAGTGTGTTGTGGATCTTTGAGGTGAAATTAATTGAAGTCCTTTTGTGTTGGAGTTGTTAATTTGGGTCTCCACTATGTTGTGGCCAACCTTGGTGGATTCTCATTGCAAATCTATTTGTAAATTTGGGTCGACATTAAAAATATGTTTTATATTTCTGGCCGACAAGGTTGTTGATGTAATTTCATGTTGCCGATATATAAGAGAAATTTTTTCATCAATGTAAAGTGTGATCGATGTGCTCCTATGTGTGTATGTATGAATATCATTTGATTCTAGAGTAAAGTGTGAAGAAGATTGAGTGAAGTGTGAAGAAGTTTGAGCGAAGAGTGAAGATGGTTTTTTTGTGCTTAACTAGAATTGTAATCAGGCTTGTGTAGAAGCTATTTTCTCAGTTCACAATTTGGATGGTTTTAATCCAAACCTTTCTTCGGATAGTGAGTTCTCTTTTGTATTGAGTAGCAAGCTCTAGACAATGTGCCTGAATGCATGTGTATTCCCATTATTCTTATACTTTTAATAGTGTATGATATTGTGGACTAACATCCACCATGGTATTTCCCCTAGCAGGGTTTCCATGTAAAAATCTTGGTGTGCTCTGTGTTTCTAATGTGTTGATTGTTCATGGTTTATTATTCATTCATTGGATCTGAGATTAAGTTAAGAAAGTTTGAAAAATTTTAAATATTCTAAGACAACTAATTCACCCCCTCTTAGTTGTCTATCCTTGTTTTTCCAACAAGGACATGGTTTGTGGAAGCAGGATATTGAAGAAATGAGAATAAATTTAGAGACAATTGTTTCTCATTTGAGAAAGGATAAATAGAAAATTAAGGAATTAAAATATCACATAGCTCAAAACTTTCTTAGATTAGTGGCTCAATTGAGACAATTAATATTGAGTTACATCCATTCCAGTTCTAATGTCTAGAGAAGAAGTGGATGCAATTGAAAATGCGATTGATGAATGGATAGAGAATATGATGAAATAAGGAGAAGAATTCATCAAAGATTCTATTGGGAAATATAAAAAGGTTGACCATTGGTTTAGGAAGGTCAAAAATCTAATGACTAGTTGTAATGATTGCCTAAAGTAGAATGATATAGGGTTACAAAAGATGTGATCATTTAGAAGATGGAAAGCTAGTAGTTGTTGCAAGAAAAGGTTGCAAGAAAGGAAGATATACTAAAGATAAATACTTGGGTATTACAGTTGAACTGGGTGAGAGAATCCATGCAGCAATGGAAAGAAGAGATAGAAAAGCTCATCAAGATGATTAATAGAATGATGGACAAAGATTTAGGACTCATTGATTCCCTTACACAAGAAGTGATTCATTAGGATAACATGGAACAAGGAGATGTGGAAATAATGGTTTTTAGTGCCATATTTGGGGAAAAAAATCAATAAAAGGCCAAGGCATAACTATTTATATATTAATATATGTAAAAGCATTACAACCATAATCAGATTTATAGAATTGATTATATGAAAATATCCATATAGATCAAAATTGTGCCTAATCTATATGACACATCTACCTTTCTTTTTCTATCACAACCATAGCTATATGTTTTCCATATACATATTTTATATGCTATCAAAATTGTACAACATATTTATAGCACATATACCATAGAATTACTAAAAAAAGAAAAAGTCATATACAAAATGACTATATATTCATTCTTCCATGTAAGTAGTTGCTTATTCAGACCCATGGAAAATTTCATTTAAATCAATGTCATTTTTTCCCTCACCCTCTTAAAGATAATTTTTCTCACCTTGACCTTCCATAGGGCCATGTTGATTTAGAGGCATGAAGCTTAGTAGAACAACACATCCGTGTATTTTGTGGTGATTTATTAAGAATGAAAGAGCATAGAATTTATCCTTAAAACTATCAACCATTTAATACCCCAAATCATTTGAAAACAAATTTAACACTCTGCACATGGCCCATGGATCATCTCTTTTCAAGCTATTCCTTACTACCTTGAATGTTGCCCTGCAACATTTCTTGGTTTTGAGAAATTTCTTTGGAAATAGATCTCCAACAAACCCTCTACCTTTATCCAGGTTGTATGACTACACACATTGTAACAACTTGTCCTCTCCCAATACATTTGGCTAAAAAACCTCTTCAACTACGATTTCCAGGAGCTCGAGCGACTGCAGAAGGTCCATTGCGTTGGACAGGAAGATAAATAACATTTGTGATGGAAAAAAAATACTTGGAGCACTCAGACTTAGGAAATGCTTACCAATCACAACCCTGACACTAACAACCAAACTAGGGTAGGACACCCTAAAAATAAAAAGAAATTTCAAATTCCTAGATTTCCCTAGAAATAGGCACTCACTAGCTTTAATTTGCACAAGAACCCAAAGAATGACCCAGTCTTGAAAATTAAAGACACCAAAACATCGTGGTGACCTAGAAACTTGACTGCTGAAACTTTTCCATAGAAACTTGTTGAGGAAGAGACATATAGCCACTCAGAGACTTGAAATAGCCTAGAACAATGACATAAAATTAATAAAACGGGTCCTTTATAAAGACACCAATGTGTTAATGAAAGGTTTTTTCATTTATTTCAGAAGGATTTTCACATGAACGGAATATTTGAAGCCTTACACTACATAACCAAGCATGATTACTGATTACTTCATTTACCCACATGATTTTAAATCTTTCCTTAGATCAGTAAAATTTCAACTATGATTGAAGGCTTTGATTTAACCTTAACCTTGTGTTATGTACTCAATTAGCACATGCAAAGCACATGCCATCTGTAGAAATTGCCAAGCATGAAAACTAATGATATATTTATAAAACTCTAGAGCCTCGAAGCAAGAAATCCATACCACCTAACATACATTATAATGATTGTGCCAAATCATGACCACCTGTAATGATGCTTCATTCTTGACACCTAAAATGTACCCCACCTCAAATGTGCCACCATCATCCTTTGCCAAATTTACAGCTACTCACCTCAGCATCTTAACCAATCACATGTACCTTCCACCAAAACAAAAAAGGCCTTGAAAGTACACAACTAGCGAACAAGATTAGCAGTGAATAAATAAGTTAAATTTATTATTATGCAATAAATTTAAAAAATTCATTGTATGAACCCTACAAAAAAAAATAAAACTCATTAGAAACTAGGATCATGTTAAAGTTCTTTTCTCAAGATTGATTATATATTGAAGAGGTCCTATGTTCATATTTGACTCAATCCCATAGAATATTTCTAATTCTTGCTACTCACAACCAATATTTGCAAGATAGTCAGCCAATTGATTCCCTTTGCTATAAATATGATTCAATTGAAAAGACTCCAAGGTGTTAAGTAAACACCATATTTTCTCCAAAACATACTGTAACTACCAGTTATCAGACCCTCTAACCCTACAAGCATTAATAATGACTAAAGAATCATCTTCAATCTGAACCTTTGAAAGATTGAGTTGTTTGATTAATTGTAACCCAAGGAGAAGAGCATGAACTTCTACCTGATTATTAGTCCCAACAGGAAGGTGAGTTGATTTAGCTCCAACAAGCACTTTGGCATGATTTCTAACCACTACCCCTGAACCTAATTTCCCCAGGTTACCTCGATCTACTCCATCAAAATTTAACTTTACAAAATTTGCATGAGGAGTCCATACCACCTTTTTCCTATCTTGTTTCACTTCCACCTTAGGCTTCCAATTACCTTTGAAAAGGATAACTAGTGAAGGAAAAGCCTTAATTTTCTTATAATCCCAATCTGTGAATTTAGAAACAACATTTTTTGAATTGAGTACATAAGCATTAACAATTTCATAGATCGACTTCTCCAAACTAATCAATACTTGTTCAACACTTGAGGTATGTTTTTGAAATATCCTTTTATTTCACTCCCACCAAATACACCAAACCACTACAGAAGGGATGAATTTCCATAAACTTACAAATAATGATGACTTATACAAGACAGGATAGCTTGTGAACATTTTCCAAATAGTGAATGGAGAAGGAGAGGACCATCCTAATTTCTATTTTACAAAGTCCCAACAAGAATTTGCAAAAGGGAATTGAAAGAAGAGATGATCAACCTCTTCCATTCTCAACTCACAAAGCACATAATTAAAAGGAGTAGAAATTCCAAGTTTAACTTACCTATCACTTGTCAAAAAAATTTGCTTCAAGGCTAACCAAGAAAAACATCCTGATTTAGGGAGAACCACTTGATTCCAACAAAAAGACAAAGCCCTTTCAGGCTGACCCTGAGCTTCCATGTTCATGACTGCCTTGTACCCCACTTTAACAGAATATGTGTCTGAATTTGATGGTGCCCAAATGATTTTGTCTGCCATCTCACAACAATATACAAACCTATCACCCAAGATCTTAACCAAATCTAATTGTTGTGAATTTTTTAAAGAAGTATGACTCAAATATTTCCATAAAGCTCTCCTTGTATGTACATCAAATCCCTAAATGTAATCTAGGACTTTCATACCCAAAATTTGGGTCCAATAATTTTTTGTTGCTTGGAAATCATACAGAGTGTAAAGAGGAGGTTACCCATTCCATGAGTCCCTCCAAAAAATTTCTTTTAAACCATCATGAATTTCCCATGTTAAATGAGGAATAATTAGGTTTCTACATGTTAACATGAAATTCCACATTGCAGATCCTTGTGGAGGATTAGATATTGTAAGTATGTGTTTAGAAGCCTCACAATCTAAGTATTTCACTTTCATAATCTTGCACCACTTAGAATGCAGTTTCTCATGCATATGCCAAACCAACTTGGCACCAAGAGCCATATTTCTTGAAGCCAAATTATGAACCCCAACCCCACCTTTTAATTTATCCATACAAATATTTTGCAAAGAGATAAGCGTTATTTTCTTCTTTCTGTCCATGTTCCCCTTCCATAAGAATGACTTGACCATTTTTTCAATCTCTACAATAAAAGCTCTAGGAGCCTTCAAAACAACCATAAAATAGTTTGGAATTGAAGATAAGATAGATTTAATCAATAATATTCTTCCTGAAATAGATAGCCAACACCCTTTCCAACTTGTAATCCTAGATTGAATACTTTGGATAACCTTATCCCAATATGAGATCCTGTTGGGGTCTAAAAAGAAATGAATGCCCAAATACTTGTAAGAAAGATTGACCTCTTCAAAACCCAAAACCTAAATGATCTTAGCTTTCAACAAAGGCTTTGTATTAAACACATAAAATTTTGATTTATTTGCATTCACACTCTAACCCAAAGCCAAAGTATATTTATCCAACAAATAGTTTATATGCTTTGCTTCAGATAATGTTGCTAAGCCAAACAAAAGTGAATCATCTACTTGTAAACAAATAATGTGTCACTGATAAATCTTTGGTAGGTATCTTAATACCTTTGAGAAAACCTTGTGATTGAGCCTTATTTACTGATCTACTCAAAGCTTCTGCCAATATGATGAAAAGAAAAGGAGACAAAGGATCTCCTTGTCTCCAACTAAAGAAACTTGATGGAGTACCATTGACCAAAACTGAAATTTTTTCCCTTGACAATAATGAGTAAATCCATTTGCACCATTTTGATTGGAAGCCAAACTTTTTTAAAGATTTGCATTAAAAATGACCAATCCACTCTATCGTATGCCTTTAGCATATCTAGCTTAATGATTATTGCAGACAGAGAATGTGTGGATATGGAATGCAACACTTCATGCCCTACTAAATCACCTTCAATCATCGCTCTACCTGGAACAAACCCACCCTACTCTATGGAAATAATTCTAGGAATAATATGCAACAATCACAAATAAATTTCTTTGGTGAAATTTTTGTAAACCGTGTTACAAAGAGAAATAAGTCTGAATTTAGAACAAGAAGAAGAATTATGAACCTTAGGAATAAGAGCAATGTGAGTTACATTGAACTACTTCAACATAGTACCCAAGCTCCTAGAGACTCTTCCAGTGCTTTTAAAAAATCATTTGCAATGGAGTCCCAACACTTCTAATAAAAGCATGTTGTAAACCCATCTGGCCCTAGGGCTTTATTAGGAGGCATAGAGAATACTATTGTCTTTAATTCAGTTACAGTAAAGGGTTTTAACAACTAAACATTTTCTTCCTATGAAACAAGGGTTGGAATAGCATCCAACATTTCTTCCCTAACACTTTCTATTTGAGCTATCTTATTACCTGATGCTATCAACAAAATTGAAAAGAAAGAAACCCCTTCATGTTGAATATCATCTTCCTTTACTAATCTTTCCCCCGTTTGACTATCAAGAATTGAAAAAATTGTATTCTTTTTTTATTTACCTATTCTAATCTATGAAAAAAATGGTATTTTTATCCCCCTCTCTCAACCACAATTCCTAAGACTTTTGATGCAAATAATCATCTTCCCTAGCTGCAAGCTCTTCCCATTCTTCTTGCAACTTTTTTTGCAGTTCAAAAGAAGTTGGATTCAAACCATTTACAATGATCTCAACATTAACCTTTACAAGATGTTTAAAAAAAGATTCCTTCTAGTGAAAAACTTTCTTAAATACAGTAGCATTCCAATGTTTTATCTTTCCCTTCACATACATTAACTTTCAAGAGAGATGAAACATGAAAGTGCCTTCCACCATAGGATCCTTGATCCACCATTCACACAACAAATTAACAAAATATAGATGCCGAAAACACATCATTTCAAATTTAAAATAGGATTTCAAATTAATTACAGTCTTTTTGCTAGCAATGGTGAAGGATAAAGGGTAGTGATTAGATCCTACCCAAGGCAAGATTTCTAATGATAAATCAAAATTTTTAGATATCCAATTCGGAGAAATCAAAAACCTATCCAAATGCATAGCAATTTGAAGAAAATATTTGTGTTTATTTGTCCAGGTATAACTTCCATTACCTGGTTTTATATCAGAAAGTGCATTGTTTTGAATAAATTTATTGAAATCCTCCAATTTTTTCTCAAGAAGAATAATTCCACCCTTCTTCTCAAATAAATTAAGAATAACATTAAAATCTCCTGCTAAAATCACCTTTTCAAAAACTAACTGATACAAAGACTGATTTAACTCTCCCCACAACTGTTTCTTACCTGCTATAGAATTCGGTGCATAGATATTGTATAGGAAAAAACTCAAATCAAAATGTGGTACTTTTAGTAACTTCCATTGTTGATTATCTGTTGAGGCTTCAACTAACACAAAAATAGGATTCCACAAAGCAACCAAACCACCAGATGCACCTTGAGTAACTGAATGACAAGAATTTCACCTCACCCATTTTTCAATGATGGAATAAAAATTTTCTTGTGACAACTTTGACTCCTAAAGTAATACTATGTCTAATCCACAAGGATAAATTTGATGCTTGATACGATCTCTTTTGTTAGGGTCATTAATGCCCCTAACATTCCATGTTATCATTTTCATAACAACTTTGGAAAGCAGTTCGCTCCCCTCAATCACTTTTTAATATTTCCATCCAAAGTCATTTGCTTCCCCATAGATATCTCCTCTTGCAACTTAACAACATTGGATTTCCTACCCCCTTTTCCTGGAGACTTCTGAGAAGTTGGAGACCGAGTAGGAGTTTGTGTCACTGACAAAATCAAAGAAAAATCAAAATCTGCAGAACCCTCTACAGACTCCAAACCATTACTGAAAGCAACTACTGCTCTAGAAGAATCCTTTTCCCCTTGTTGTTTAGATGAGGAACCAGATAGAATAGCAAACTTAACCACAAAATTATGTTCTGCATCTTCCCCAATTTTCTCATTGATTTCATCAATAAAAGAATTTCCAACCAAAGAAAGAATATTATGAGCTATTCCCTCCAAATTACCATCCTCTAACATTTTTTGCATCTCCAAAAATTCAAGAGAACCAATAGACTTCTCCTCCCAAGACCTCTCAGAAGAATTTGACAAAGCTAACTGCTTACTATGTGATACACTAGATACAACCGATGATTGTAATATAGTGTCATCCAATATCAAGGAAGATGAAATAGAAAAAACTTGCTGAAATAAAACAAAGATATTTGGTAGATATAAATGCAAGGATCTGACCAAAGAAAATAATTGTGAAAAATTGGGAAGGCGAAAAGGAGTATGAATGAAGACCTTCCTCGAAGATATTTTGTCTACTAGATCCAAACCAACATTTGAAAAGAAAGCCACATCCTTTGGCTTTACAAGATAGTTATGAGCATCATAATCATATTCCTTACTCATTGAAATAGTTCCAAAGTCTAACTTCCAAACCAAATCAGTTCCAATACTAGGAACAATAGCCTCTTCAATAGTCCTTAGAATAGACAACTATGAATTTGATGCTCCCAGGGATGGATCCACTAAATGTGCACCAAAAGAAGAGGCTACATCAGAATGCTTATAAAAATTAGGAGATAATAAAGGTAATTTGTCTTTTCACTTTGAAATAGATCCCTTGGACATAAAAGGAAAATCTTGATCCATCCCAAGAGTTTCATTCCCTAGGAAACCCTGAGGTTCCCAAACTACATTTGAAACTATATTTTCCTGATTCATAACAAAATTTCCATTGCATAACATATTCTTATGACCACAAATGTGACACTTTTTACACATTAAAAGGAGTCTCAATAAAAACATCTTGTGTAAAAATCCCTTCTTTAGATTTAATTTTAATACTCTATGGAAGAGCTTAAGTCGTATCCAAAAGTACACAAACTCAAAAAGGAAAATGAGGATTTTGAAAAAGAAACAAATCATGCTTCAAAAAAATACCTAATTGATTTGCCAAAATTTCAAGAATGCCTGGATCTCTTTATTCTAGAGGAAAAGAATTTAGTTGAATCCAAAATGGAATAAACCAAATTGTAGCCGTATGAGGGTTAAAATTTGGGTGACAAGGCTAAATACACAAACCGAAACCCCCATAGACCCACAATTTAACCCTATAAACTGAATCTCTAAAATTTTTCAAGGAAAAAAAAATAATGAAAAAACCATTTCCTCTATCAATGTATAATACTTGATTATCCCCTTCACAATCATGAAAAAACAAAGATTTTAATTCATCTATGGGAGGAGAATACTTCCAAAACTTACAAGTAAGCATTGTTTGTCATAGGTTTTGAGACTGCACACATATCAAATCATTAGACAATGTCACACCCTTTTCTCTGGGAAAAGGCCTATGGGAGTTCTTATTCATCTTCACCCATTTTCTCTTCTGCAAGTTCCCACAACTACCTGAAATCACAGACAACTTGTGATTGTAACCCTTTTCCAAGGAAAAATTATTTGGAAATGTTGCAAGAGATGAATTTGTAAACAGAAAAGGACTTTTCCTATGAGATACAGATGACTGAAAACTCCTTTGCTTCTCCAAATGACGTTGATACAGAACAAGATCTATCAAAAAATTGTTAAGAAATGATATCTTCAAAGGAATGTCATTTGGGAAGGATGTCATACCACCATTAGAGGAGAAATCCCCATCCCCATTAGATCCACAAATGTCAAAAATTTCCTGCCTATGCCTGGAAAGTTGCTTCCTGGGAAAATGATGGGAACAAGACCAGGAAACTAGAAAGTCTTCCCTAGACTACCCAAACTAGGAGGGATCAGTACAATCACCTTGACAGTGACCTTGGGATCTAAGAATTCCTTCCCAATAAGTTGAAAAACAACCATTGTTGTGCACCAACCCATTTTACGGAGCTCTACTCATCTTCAAAATTCCAAAATTCTTTAAAATTTTCAGATCTTCTCATATTTGGGAAATTATTGAGTAATCTTGTATCCTTCTTTAATAAGGAACCAATAGAAGATGTGGTCAGAATAAGGAACTTGATTATAGTGAATGAAATGGACACAAGGGAAATAAATGATTAAGTCAAGAAATTTTATGAAGTATATGCTAAGGAAAAGTTGAAATGGAACCTTTTGCAAAATATGTCTAGAAAAGAGTTGAATAGAGTCCTACTGACATTTAGTGAGTATAGGTTCAGGAAAATAGAAGATGTGCTTATTGAAGAAGCAACTGATAGTGAGTGACAATATTTTATCTTACATCTTCTATGATGATAAATTGATGAATCAAATTTTGCAAAAAAATCTTTATGGATAGTGGAGGAAAAACACGCAAAAAGGTGAAGACCAGGTTACAAATCTAGTTGCAGTTAAAATTCTGGATCCAGGAACTCATATAACCAATTGCAGGTATTTGAAGCATGTTGGAACTAGATCAAATTTTTAGTATTAAGAGAAAAAAATACTGAAGATAAATATTTAAAGGTAAAAAATTGACTAACTCTAGTTGGACAAACCTAAATTGAAGAACTTTGACCAAGACTTGGCCAACAATAAGGATGCATGACTACTATCTGAAATTTTTGTGGTGTTAGTGAATTATTAGCAAAGATTGCATCAAGGAGGCATAAATTTGATCAATTCTTCTAAAAATATCTACTAATAAGTTGCATGTGTAGAAGAGACTTTATAGCCATATGTCATATGTTGATTCACTTATTTCCTTCTTTCCATGTGCAATTTTTGTAATTAACCTTTGTCTTAGTTTTATAAAAGGAAATAGGTTATCTTTTAGTCAAGACCAAAAATTGTTGAGATGATAGAGGTTGAATTGGAACATCACCAATTTAATTTTTGTTTCATGTTTTATATTCATTTTCAGTAAAGAATTTTGTATGCTATAAGGGTTAGTAGTTCTAAATAAAAATCAAGGTCACTCCTCATTGTAAAACTTGCATGAATTTAAATCATTCATTTGGTGGATAATCAATTTGTTGCACCATTTGTGCATGTATTTTGATGCTATCTCATTGGTGAATGGTTCAATTATCTAAACTCTTACACAAATTTGTATGTATTTGTGAAAAATTCTAGTGAAATACAAATGGTTTCTACTTTGGTTTACTTATCTTTCACTGTATACATGGGTAATATCTAAAGAAAATTAAATTTTTTAGGGTCTTTCCTCTCTTCTTTGAATATTTTATTTTATTTATTTGTGAATGAAGTAGTTTGAATTAATTTGAATAGTAATGGATGTATAAATGGTTAGGATTAAATTGAACACACCCATAGATTGAGAGGGGGGTGAATCAGTCTTCTCAAAAACTTAATCCTTTTCAGAACTTGAAAATTTCAGCACTTAACCAAATCAAATCTCTTAAAAACAATGGTAGCAGAGAAGGATATAATAGTATAAGGCTTCAACAACATTAGAAATCAGATATATAGAAATTCTGACTCTAATCAAATTAGTAGCAATGATAAAAGAGACAATAACACACATCCACAAGATGACACTAGATTTATGTGGAAAATCCAATGAGGGAAAAAGAACGATGAGAGTTAACTCACAATATAAAGGCTCACTACCAAAAATGATGTGTAGACCAAGGAACACTACCTCGGTGGCAAGATATAAGGACTTGATGAGAGTCACTATCTCAAATCTATATATAAATATTTTATAAAGAATTATAATATTTTTTCAACAATTCACTTTGTTGACTGAGGCATTCAAGCACATATGATATTTCTTTCAAACACTTTCACACTTTTTCTATTGGATATTAAATGCATTCCATATTCACACTTCCTCACACTTGTTCAAACTTCCATACATCTTTCATTCAAAATGTTCTTGCATTTATATCCACCACAAGACCTTAAAACACCAATTAAGTCGGCCAAGAAAGAATACAAATAATAAATTCACCAATTCGGCCACAACAACATATTGTGGTCCTATCCCAATCATAGAGAGGACCAACAAAAATCTTATTGAATCTTCCAATGTGATCCAGAGCAATTCACATGTTGGCACACATCAACCTAAGTTGACAATAGGGAAACATGTAGATGAAACATGAAGCACATAACTAGTCAACCCAAAAACATACTTTTGATTGAATTGAATAAATGTGGTTCCAACCAAGATAGGTAAAGACCTAAAAACATCTTAAAACATCTTCAATTGTTGGCACAAACCCCCAAGCACATGTTGCAAGTAAAGGAACAAGCCTTGTCAACCAGATATCCACAAATAACCCATAAAGCCAACTTAATACACAATGCAACACCAAAGAGGCCAATCAATAATGTGTGAATCACATGGGGATTTTCCATGAACATCCAAAAAATTATTCATACTTTCATGCCACTAACAACCACTACAAACCAAATAGGAACAAAATACTTCATCCAAAAAACAAAGAATGATCAATCATGAGATATAACATTAACAAATCAACTTGTGGAGCACTTCACACATGAAATTGGAACTAAGATAATATGAAGATGTTGAGAACACATTCACCAAGATGAAAAAATAGAGACATCAAAGTGGAGAAATACAAAGAATTTTTCAGACCAGTCCAAACATCCAACAACACTTCCAACATTCTGCAATTCACAAAAATATCCTTGGTAACACTGGTGACCTAAAAGGATAGGAGTGGAACATCCACATAACACTAACTTTGATTCCCAAACCACAAGACCATACCTTCAATAGCAGAAGAATGTGAAGCATTCTCCTAAGTAAAATTCAATAAACTTCCTAAACCAAAAACACTTAGCCAACTTGTGGAGGCTAGAACTTTCTTTCAACAACACATGCTACATCAGGAACATTAGGAGAGAGCATAAGACATATTCTAGACCTTCAACAACATCTCTCCACTATTAATAACACTTATAATCCTCATCTTAGTATATCATTATGAAATAAGCTTTTTTGATAGAAACTATACTCAATACTTCTTTAATTATCATCAGATAAGGCATGACAACCAACCATGAACTTCAACAACAACACCATACATCAATGTTGACACAAAATGAATGGTTTCAACAATGGAAATCAATTCCAAAAATATTCCTCACTTCTCAAGTGCAAACAACAATGAAAATAAGAAACAATTCATCAAGTGTTGTCATCAACCATTGATAACAAGATCATCAACCACTGCCAAACATATAAAAATATTCATCAAATGTTGACACTAAAGACAACCAACAATCAATGTTGACATCAATGACAACAACTGCCAACATTAATAGAATTACATTTTTGGAGTAAGCATATATTCACAAATACTTGTAAGTCCCCAAAGTAAAAACAATGAACCTTGAGCGAACCTAGTAAGTCAAGAATTGACATTCCCAAGCCTTGGGATAGTTGATTCATAATTGAATCAACAAATATTTTAAGATAGATAGGTTTTAATTGTTTAAAAAATATCTCTACATGTTGTGTGAGTAACATCATCATCAATAGATCTCTTTCTATTCATGACCACTTTATATCATTTTTCTACTTTCCTATGAATTGTCACTTCCATTTTTGGTGCCAAAATGATTCAATTCTCCCTTTTTTTGGGCCTAAGAATCCTAAATTTTAGTCCAACTTTTGAGAGTCATAAATTTTGAATCAGGCATTATATTGATAAACCATCTGTACCATTGGAAATCTCTTGAAAAGTGGAAGGTTTTCCAATAGTCCTCTAAAGGGAACTTTGGATTTTCAACCATTTTTGGTCCCATCTAGAATCTCTAGGTGCCTTAAAATTGACTTTGAATACTTAAATAAAGGGGTTTAAAGTTAAAAGAATTAATATCTCACAAATGAAAAATAGCATTGAAGTTATTTCTTCACCATTAGCTTCATTTCACCATTCTAAAGTTGTGTGTAAAATTTCACATTCATACATGCACAAATGCTAACTTACTACAAATAGTAACCCTACCATTTTTAGCCCTTCTAACTTATGAAAAATAGTAACCCTACCATTTTAGCCCTTATTGAGAATTTATTCACCAAACCTAACAGAAATCAAAATAAATATTTTTTTTGGGGGATGTAAGATTACTCTTACACCTAAATGTTCTTGCATCAGACAACTGGGGTAATTTGAGAAGTCACCTTGCCACATCTCAATCAATATAAGGAAAACCAAGACAATCAACCTCTACCTTAGATAGCCATGATGAATATTCAATAGGTCTTCTTTTCCACTTAACCAAGTATTATTCATATTGTATGTTTCTTTTACTTCTACCCACGTGACTATCCAAGATTTATTTTGTCTCTTTTGAAGTAGGTGCTCTAGAATATTCCATTGTTCTTTTATTGGTCCATCCTTCATATCTGATTCATGATAAATTGTTAAATCAATAATGTTGAACATGGGAGAGATGTTTATCCCACTAGAAAACTCTACCTCATTGGAATTTCCTAAATCATGCTTCTTCAGGACATTGCATGGTCCAAATTTTCTCTTTCTTAATTTGTTATAGGTTCTTATTGGGAACCTTTCTTTCCTCGAGTGAACCATGGCCTCATATCCAACCTATAATTTGTTAAATCTCTACACTTTTGATCTTCCTTAGCCTTGTACGTAGAATTCATCTTAAGGATATGATTTCTTACCTCTTTGTGTAAGTTCTTCAAGTATTTTGTAAAATCTTCAACCTCAACATTTCTCTTATCTCCTTTATCAATATTTCTTAACTCAGAAGCATTTATTGGACTACTCCCATTTACAATCTAGAATGGGGATTTATCAATACTCCTATTAACAAAAATATTGTATGAAAACTTCACTTGTGGAAAAACCAAATCCCATCCCTTGGGCTTATCTCCTTCTAAGCATCTCAACAAGTTATCCAAACTCCTATTTACCACCTCTATCTTCCAATTAGTTTGTGGATGGTGTGCAGAACTAAAATTCAAATTAGTCTTCAACTTCTTCCATAATATTCTCTAAAAATACCTAACAAATTTGGTATCTTGATATGAGACTATACTCTTTGGTAGACCATGTATTCTAACCACTTCTTTGAAAAATAACTTTGTGATATGAATAAAATCACTAGTCTTATGACATGGAATGAAATGTGTCATCTTTGAAATCTATCTACCACCACAAATATTGAGTCATGTCCTCTCTATGTTCTTGGTAAATCAAGAACAAAGTCCATACTAATATATTCCCATGGCCTCTTTGGTATAGGTAACACTTTATACAACCAAGTATTTTGACTTACCCCTTTAGCCATCTGACATGCTCTACAACTCTACACAAGATTCTTCACATATTGGTGCAACTATAGCCAATAATAATTCTCATTAACAATAACAATGGTCTTATCTTGACCAAAGTGTCATATAAATCATCCACTATGCTTCTCCTTAATCAAGTTCTCTCTCATAAAACTCCACAAAATCCACAACTGGATTCCTCTAAACAACATACCATCTTCGGTTATGAAATCCAAATATCTTGTCCTATCCAAAGAAGTATGTTCCAAAAAAACCTTTCAGGAATCTACAAAGTTTATATCTTCAAGATATAAACTCTTTAGTTCATTGAACCCAATAAATTCTATCTTCATCTCTATGAACAAATTTTTCCTTTTGCTTAAGCTATCTACAACTCTATTTGACATCCCACTTTTTTATTTCAAAATAAATATGAAACTCTACAAAAACTCAACCCATTTTAAGTGCCTTTGTTTCAACTTCCCTTGACTACTAAGGAACTGTAAGGCTTGATAAGCAATATAAAAAACTAATTATTTTGGAAAAAAATAGTACCTCCATTTCTTCAAAGCTTGAACTATTGCATAAAACTCTTGATCATACACAAAACATTTTCTCTTGGCATCATTAAATTTCTCACTAAAATAAGGAACAAGCTTACCTTATTGACTCAAAAAAATCCTATAGCACTACCATTAGCATCACAATCTTCCTGAAACACCTTATTGAAATATGGAACTGCCAAAAAAGGTTTCTCTTTGAGGTATGTGCAAGATCATGATGGGCCAAAAAGTGGCAATATGATGGGTATGTGGCTAATGACTTTTTTTTTTTTACAAAAAATTGATGAAATGAAAAGTGTTTTTAAAGGAGATTGTCAACTTTCCACCAATATAAATTATGCTTTACTTTGAATTTAATAAATAATTATTATTTATTTTCTATTTGAATTATGATTAAAGTCTTGATTGATAGGCTGATTGAAAAACATCTATAGCTTTCAAATAGTATCAAAATTTTGAATCTAAAATATGCATCACATTCTATGCTTCGCATACTATAGGATTAAAAAAATAAAAATTGAATTTTATGAAGTTTTGACCAAGTTAAGGTGGTCAGACATACGAGTTTTTTATATTTTTAAAAAGTTGTAATAAAAAAATCATAATTAATTATTTACTCGGGAAAAAATTACAAAAAAATATGCATCACATCTAGACATGAGTTGTCTACTTATATCTAAAATCTTATAAAAAAATATTATCATTTTATTGTGTTTAGGGTGGTTAGACAGACACCTATTTCTTATTTTTCCCTAAAATTTAAGTACTGCAACATTGAAATTTAAAATTTTCACCTAATAGATTTTTAAAATAAATAAATAAACCTAGTAGTTTAGAAACTACATTCAATTTTCTATAGATTCTATTCTTACATGTTTTTGAAATAATATAGATAACTTATTCAAATTTTTATGTCAAGTTCCCTAACTCTAATTTTTCTAAATTTTTTGCCACTTAAGGGCTTGTTTTTTCCATGATGATCCTACACATACCCTTTGAATTTATTCTTTAACAAATTAAAACTTTTAGCTACTCCTACAATCCATTTAAACATATTTTTGTCCTGTCTCATTGTCTCTATTAGGTGTGCACAAATACTACTAAAAATATTAATAAGTTTTCTACAAAAACTTGCTAAACCATGAAATGATCTTACCTCTATAACACTCATTGTTGTTGGGTCCATCCCCCAGTTGAGACTACAAATCCCAGATATATCAACTCTTTCTTTACAATACTATATTTCTCTAGGTTAATCAATAATTTCCCTTCCCTCAACTTCTCAAAAATTCTACGAATATACAACAAGTGATCCTCCAATGTCTTACTAAAAATTAAGATTTTATCCAAATAAACAATGACAAATTTATCCAAAAAAATATTTTAATACCTCATTCATGAGCTACTTGAATGTGTTTTTTCCATTGGTTAGCCCAAATGGCATGAATAACCATGCATACAGTCCCTCTTTGGTTTTGAAGGTTGTCTTCTATTCATCTCCCTCTCTGATCCAAATCTAATGATATCTGCTCTTCAAGTCAATCTTTATGAATTACTAAGCTCTAATAGAGCAATCCATAATTTCATCCACCCTCAAAATGGGAAATATGTACTTGATTGTAATCTTGTTAATGGTTCGATATTCTATACACATTCTCCACTCTCCATCCTTATTTGGTGCTAGTACTATAGGTGGTATTACACATGAACTTAGTCTTTCTCAGATCAATCCTTTCCTCACCAACTCATGGACTTGTCTATTTAGTTCTTCATTCTCTACAAGAGTCATTTTATGGGCTACCTTATTTAGCAAATTGGATCCTAGTATCAAATCCATGTAGTGACTAATATTCCTAGTTGGTGGAATAGCTTTAGGTACATTATCTAATGCAATGTCTAGGAATTATCTCAGAAGATCTAAAACTTCTATTGGTACATCTTCTTTGCTAACTCTAGGAATCAATGCAAAGCACACATTCTTGTGCTTCATACCATCTAAAAATTTCCTACCATCTACTAAACAAACTCTTACATTACTACATACCTTTTCTATTGCCTCCTTTAAGGGATTCAACTTATGATGAATGCCATCCTTTGTTAGGGAGCGTGTTAGCATGGACATAGTGGACAATTATTTGATCAAACAACCACAACCTCCCTAGTAATAAATGACATGTATTCATAGGCATAATGTCACACAATACCTCATCATGGTAATTCCAAACATTGAACCTCACTAAACATTGTTCATTGAACAAAGCTTTATGGTCTTTCTACAACCATGCAATCTGATATGGATGTGGGTGCCTCTTACTTTCCAACTACAACTTGTTAACCATCTCTTCTCAAATGATATTATTTTTACTACCGCTATCAATGATAACATCACAACATTCACCTCCAACTTTGCACCTTGTGTTGAATAAACTCTTCCTTTGAATTGGTTCCTTTTATTCATTCAACAATGCTCTCCTAATGACTAGAGTCTCATTTTTCTACATCTTCAAAATGCTTAGATTCATCTTCCTCATCTACATGCACAACTCATGCATTACCTTCACGTCCCATATTTTTCCTTCCTTGATGTTGTGAACACTCGTAGACAATTTATTTCTTCTCCACATTGGAAATAGGTTCCTCTCCCAAGGCCTTGTCTAGATTTTGCTCTTCCTCTTTTTTCACCATTGTTCTAGTCACAAAGGAAATAAGAATTATTTCCTCTTTGGTTTTGACTAGGACCAAATTCTTCATTCTTCTTTTGATATTCATTGAACATCCTCCATAGAATCTTTCACCAGTCTTCCACCACGACCTCTTCCTCTTTGTTGGATTTTAAATCTTATATTTATCTTCTCTTCTACCTTTAGGGAAAATTGATAAGCATCTTCTATTGTGTCCATTCTGACCAAACTCAAATATTCTTAAATACTTGGTTTCAACCCATTTATATAATGGACTACCTTTTTCTTGTTGGCCTAGGAATGTTCTATTTTGATTATTACCTTGTAAAAATCTTGTGTGTACTCCTTGAAAGACCTCTCTTTAAACCTTGCATTCCTTTTAGTATATCTAACTCATAATCAACATGAATAAACTATATCTTTAACTTCTCCACCATTCAGTCCCATCTTATGATTTTCTATTTACCTTTTCTATTTCTTTATAGTTGTACTTCTTTCTACCAAATGGTAGCATGACCTTTCAATTTGATCTTTGCAGATATGACCCTCTTAGGATCGTCTATCTCTTTGTACTCAAAGTACTCTTCCATGTCATTGATCCAATCGATCAATTCTTTTGGGTGGAGAATTTCAAAGAATGCAGAAGCTTCAATCCTTTCCCTTTTTCCAATCTTGGAGAGGGCCTTCAATAATCTGACTTGTTCATGGTATTTTGTTCATATTTTTCTTCTTCATACTATGCTTCATCTTCACTTTCATCTCTTCTTGTAAGATCAATTCCTCTAGGTAGATCCTCTTGAAGTGCATGAACTTGTCTCTATAGGGCTCTAAAACCCTCTTCTAACATTATTTTTTGAGATGCAAGATTGTTCTCACACCCTAGATGCTCCTGCATCACACACATAAAACACAATATATATGAGGAAAAATATCATTACTTATAAAATTAATAGATAATCCTTAGTTTTATGAGCCTAAAATTTGATGATTTTCTTGGATAAGCTCTCAAGGTAGCATGCACTATGACCATACTTAGCAAATTTATAAGGCCATTCCACAATCCATACTCTTCTTCGGTTCAAGAATTTTTGTATCACATCACTATGATTTATCCATATTAGCACATACCTTTGGAATTCCAACCTCACTTCTCTTTTCTAATCAGAATTTATTTTCCAACTACACATATCATCTAGTATACATGGCCTCATAAGAACTTCAACACTAGGCTACCAATGAGTAGAGACCATATTCATTTCAAAACTAGACTCTAAAATTTGAAACATCAACTACAATATTATTTTATCCATAATTCAACATGAGAATCATATCACCATCTTGGAATCCTCCTTGAAGATCCTTTTATGTTAAATGAATGTGGCATTTTTTTATCATGTGATAAAATTTTACCATGTGCATCTCTTCTATTTGCATTCACTTTTGTCATCTTTAGCATTATTTGGAGGATTGCACCATTCATATTTTCTTCAACATCATGAAATAGATGTATGTACTAAAAACCCTCAACTAATTAGCATCATATCATTTGGTTCATGAATTTGATTTAAATAATTTATTACCAATATCTTCCTTAAATGTTACCTTGTTACTATGCAACTATTACCTTGTTATTCCATATTGTTCATCTCCACTTCTCTTCATCTAAAGAATTGTTGAAAAATGAAATGGGTTGTTAATGCCCATCTTAATTCTCTGGAATTATAATATTAAAAATTTATAGGATGAAGTAGAGGAGATAAGCTAGAAGAGATAAAAAATAATCTGAACTTACCAAGATCAATGCTTCTTGAAGAGCTTCCTTTATTTTCACAAGTGCTTTAGGTAGTTCCTCACTCCAAGTGACTAACTATTCATTCATATCCTTAAAAAGAGAAAAGAATAGAAGATAATTGGTAGTTCTATGATATTTTTATCATGATGTTCCAAGAGAAAGTTAGACTAACATCAAAGGATGACACTATATTTCTCATCTTTTAATTATCCTCTATAATGTGTAGTAGTTTATCATCCCTTTGTAAGTTGACCTCTTCAACATATAATAGGTCCATTTAATAATGTGAGGGTCAATTCATTCAAACTACAAATGAAACACGTGACTTGACTACAAGAAGTAACATCCTTAGTTTATGGTTCTTCTTTCTTCCTTTTATCTGCACATTATTCTTCCAAAGGTTGGGACTAAATTGGTTGTACCTCATCATACTCATAAACTTGTGGAACATATTTCTTATTAAATTTTTTCATTTATATTTTGTATTCTTCTTATCAATATCCTTCTCTTTATTTCTATTGTTCCTTATCTAAAATTATAATCTTTGCTTCTCCTTGTTGCTATTCACGCCAACTCTATTTGATCTAGTAGTATCACCTCATGTAGTCACTTTCCTCATTATTGGTTGATATCAACTTTGTATGTGCACTACTATTTCATTTTTAGGAATTTTTTAACCTCATTTAATTATATTGCATGAGTTCATATGGACATGTGCAATATTATGAGTGGGAAATTCACACTCATCTAGACTAGCACTATGATCGTGTAGAAAGGTTAGATTAGATACATCATGGTTAGTATGTTTAGTTTCTTCTACCATATAGAAATATTAAATTTCATCATACTAATCACCCATATCATCATAGTTCTCAACCTAATTCTCTTCATAAAGGATTTATTTCTTTATTATTACTAAGAGACAATTTAACAAGTTGAGGTTCCAAAAAATTAATTTTATTCATGTTTCTTCTACAAAAAGTATATCATTCATTTGTATTTGATCACTCTTATCATTATAACCATGTTCATAATAATCAAAATGGAACTCTTTCTCCCTTCTCATTAAGAAGACAACTACACATTTAAATGTAGCAATTTAGATTTTTAGTAACTCAAAGTGTGTTAAATATTATTCAATTTAATTTTTGTATGATGTGTTGGGAGAAGTAGGATATTGCACAAAAAAACATATTTTCACATATGTTTATCTCATGTAAAAGTATTGTATATATGCATGTGTCAAGGATTTATCCACATTTCTTTTACCAGTAACTATATCATAACTTTTTGTCAAAGCGTCCTACAATTCAAACATTACTATAAGCTCTTATACCTCCTCTCTAATTTGATGTAGGAATCATTCCTATTCAATTTCATATATATATGACATATTTAGAGAAATACAATACTGCTAATCAATAAATAGTTTTATTCCCTAATACTTCATGCCACAAATTTGCATATATATAGTAATCATTCTAAGCACTTTACGTCTACCAATAATCATATAACTTATAATTATCTCAAAAAAATACCAATATATTTTATGTGTTTTAATTATATTATTAGCTAAATCTTAATAATTATAGAGGTGGTTTCTTAAATCCATGAATTTATCATCTCTCCTTAGCATTCTTACTTCTAAATATTGATAGGTAGATCTAAGGGACTTACCATTATTTTTAGCTTTACATGTTGTTAGTTATATTCTTGCGCAAATTTAATCTTCTTATTATTATTTTTGTTATGTAAGCTACCTTATTCTTTCCATATTCAAGTATTTTTAATTAATCATTGACTTTGACTAAAGCACAATCACCACTCTTCACTTGGAAGAGAGAAATTTTCTTCTAGAAGTTGAACTCTCCAAAGTACCAAATAAGAACTTACATCCCTATCACCATTTTTCTATTATAAGTTTTTAGGCCATCAAATTACACACTAACAAATTGATAATATAGTAGATTTTGTTTCAAGTTGTGGAGGTATGAGATATAAAGACTAAAGTCAAAACATCCTTGGTGATGGTGTCATTTTCTTGGTGAAATTTGATAAGATTCTGACACTTCACATAAATAAACCATTACTAAGGTGTTCAAAATATTTTTTGGATTAAAAATTTCATAGAAATGGAAAATTACATCGCCAAAAATTGTCACTACACTATCCTTGACAATGATTCCATTTTTAGGTATCAAAATGTGTAGTCACACTCATAAGGGAATCAATATGCCTCAAGGATGGGAAATGTCACCATGAAGGGGTATTGATAGGAATGTTAATAAAATATGAGTTATTTAAGGTCAATTATGAGAGTGGATATTATCTCCTTCACTTCAGTCTCGACTAAACTTAGGGGGTGTCCCTAGAGGCATACTCAACAAGATAAATCAAAACTAATAATAGTCAAATTGAAAGTGTTGCAATAGTATCCAATGTATAATTTATCCCTAGATGATATCACTATATAATTTATCCCTAGATGATATCACTAGACCAACCACTAACCTACTACATATAGAATCTCTATTAAGTTTATAAATACATAATTGCATAGATTCAAAATCTAGTTATGTAAAATATGGTTCTTGAAAATGGGGATTGTTATGGCTTTGCTATATATACTTCCCTAGATGTATCACTAAATCATGAGATGCAAACAGACTACTAATCCTACTCCTAAACTACTAGTGAAATATATATTTTTATTTTAACTATGTGGTGGATCATAAACTTTTAGGACTAATGCCTTATCTATTGGACTACAAAATCCTAAATTATCAAGAGAAAAAAAAACATTAAAATCATTAAAAAATGTAAGTTGTGCATAAACATAAAAAAATATGGTATTAAGCAATTAATCATAATAATTCCTCTCTGATTCCCAAAAATCCATATGCAATAAGGAATCTAGGCCATTTAAAACATAGCTTGCAATGACTTAAAATGTTATAAAATTGATCAAATATTCATTAGAATCATACATATAAATGTGGCAAGATAAATTCATACACAATTTATCACATAAATGTTCCCTTAAATATCTATAAATGGTCAAGGAGACATTCTATTGGAAGCACCATTAACAATGTGACTATCTTCTTATTTACAAAATGTGTTTCTCTACAGGTGACTACACTTGTAAGAGTTGAAACCCTAGAAAATCATCAACAATTCTAATCATATAGAAATGTAGAAATGAACAACCCTTTAAATGAAAAATGAATTGGTATAAATAGAACTTTATTCAGTTTCCTGATCACTTGTGAGAATTTTATTCAAAACTAGAGATCATAAATATGATATCTAAGACAGGATGAAATCCAATAAAATTAGTTGAATGGGTAACTTGGAGCTTGTATGAAGATAATTTTCACGTCTAAAATTCAATCATCACATTAATGGAAGCATTATCACCTTCGTCATCCAACATTTATAATACAAAAAAAATATGTGTTTGGGGATGGACATCGATTTTAGGTAGAGAAATCTTCTTGGAGTAGTTGGAGTCAAATTGGGTCATTATTTAGTATGTACATAAATATAGGGACCAAAAAATGGAAAAACTTAAATTTTGGTATATTTTACCTATAACTTGAGTGTGTTATAATACTCACATTATGGCTAGGTATATGTCTTAGCCTATATCAAGCTATAACATGAGTGCATTATAATTTTTTTGCATTTTTATTTCATAAAAGAAAAAAAAAAAATCAAAATATGAGTGTATTATAACATGCTCACATTTTAAATTGATTTGAAAACTACCGGGTTGGACTTGTATGTCAATTCCTATATGTGTTTTTTGCAAGATATAAAATACAACGAAATGTTGAGCATGCTCTCCATCACGATTGCACACTTTTTAATGTTGATCTAAAATAATGCCACAATAATGTTAAAATCTCTCTTGCCTTTATAACCATGCAATTTTTTCTACATTTTAAATATGTTAAGGTTTTCATCTTCAATTTATTTTTTTAGTGTCTTCTTTTTTACAAAAACCTATGTATAGTATTTTTGGTATCATTTTTTATTTGTTAATCCAAATTTGAAATAGAATTATATTCTTACATTCTATAATCTATTCTATACAAATTCAAGAAAAGAAAACTTTACATTTGATTATTTTGATCTAAAATAATGCCACAATAATGTTAAAATCTCTCGTCTTTATAACCATGCAATTTTTTCTACATTTTAAATATGTTAAGATTTTGATCTTCAATTTATTTTTTTAGTGCCTTCTTTTTGACAAAAACCTATGTATAGTATTTTTGGTATCATTTTTTATTTGTTAATCCAAATTTGAAATAAAATTATATTCTTACATTCTATAATCTATTATATACACATTCAAAAAAAGAAAAGTTTACTTTTGATTATTTTGATCTAAAATAATGCCACAATAATGTTAAAATCTCTCTTGCCTTTATAACCATGCAATTTTTTTAAAAAAAATAGGAGGGAGCATGCTCAAATTTTCATTTTTCAAGATGTCTCCATCTTGAAAATTAGTAAAAGATTATATATTCATTAAATTTTTTTTTAAAAATAGGCATAAACTATGCGATGTTTGCTATTTTTCAACTAAAATAATTTTTGAAATACTTAAACAAATTAATAAATTTAGTGGGAGCACAAAAAATGCTATTTTATATTTTTCTAAGAATAAAAGGAGCACTTTGTGTGCTTCCCCTAATTGAACCTCTTAACCTCTACCATTTTTTAAAAGGATTAGTATTTTAGAAACTATATTCTAAGTAATATGAATATTTTTTGTCACATTCTCATATTTTGAGTGTGGTCATCTTCAATTTATCATCCAAGATAATTTTAACTAATTTCAAAATAAAAAGGAAACTTCTGACTCCCTTTTTCTCTCCAATTTCCATGCACATATCCTATTACCATCCTAAGAAGTTTTGGGGAGTGGTTGAGGTGAATATGAATAAATGAAAGGATTCAATGTGAGATGATAAGTTAGGAATGGCCATAACAAAGTAAGGAAGTTCATTTAAACTCCTCAAATGAGTGAAATGAGCAAAGGAAAAGATATGGAGAAATGTAGGAGAAATATGTGGAATTGGACAATAGGATATGATGTCTAAGTGGAAAATTGAATGTATATAAGTTAGATTGAGCTTTGTAAGAAGAAAATAATAAAAAAGTATTGGTAAACTTTATAGGAATTTAATGTAAAAGTGGACATTAGGATGAGACATTGGAATGGAAGTATAGAATTCCACTAAAAAATTAAAATTTTGGAGGTAATTTGAGAAAATGTGGAAGGATTGGAGGTGAAAATTCAAAATTAGGATGAGATTTTAAAATTTCATCAAAAATCCACAACTTGATCAAAAGGATGTAAGAAAAATGTGCAAAACTAGTAAAGAAAAGTGGAGAATGGACTAGAGGAAGTATGGAGATCTAGAGGTGGGAAGGAATTCTACAAGGAGGGAAGCTAGAACAAATGTGATATTTGAGAGTAGGGAAGGATCAAAGGTCAAGAAGAAGAAAGAAAAATAATAAGTATGAACTCCAAAAGTTTGTAAGGGAAATGAAATGGAAGATTACTAGGATGTGGGAAAGGAAGGAGGTTGGGACATAGGAAAGGGGAAGGGAATTTTGAATAACCATCAAATTTTTTTAAATCTACAAAGCAATGTAATGGGAAAATGTGGGGTTTTGATGTAGAAAAATATGGGAGTTGAAGAGGGAAGATATAAATTTAGATGTTTGTCAATGTCATACAAAAAAAATAATGAATAAAAATTGCTTAAAGAAATGAATCAATAAACATTGTAATTTTTTTGTGTGGGATTAGTGATCAGCACTAGATACTACACAAGAAAAATAAGTCTAGTAGTACACCAAAATCCTATAAATTCATTAAAAAATATAGAAAATGAGAAAAACACACTCATACTTAGAACTTTATTATATTTTTTGCAACTTCCAACATATGATATGAACATGGGGGTGAAAAGGAACTATAGACACCTAAATTTGGACACTTACTTTATTCAAATTTATCCCCTTTCGTCTAAGAATTCTTTTATTTTAATTAATTAAGTAATATTATTATTATTTAATTAATATCCTTAAATTATTTTAATCCCTAAGGTATCTAGTTAAATAATTAAATACCTTACTCTTCAACCCCCCCTTTTCATCAAATAAATTAAATAAATATGACATTTATTTAATTCCTCACATGTCACATCTCTTTCTTAATCTTAATTATTCTCATAATCTCATAATTAGAGATGTGCACATGCCTAATCCTTGATTAGGATGTGTCACATCCTCCAAATTTTTCAAGTTGGCCCCTAATCTCTCTTAGCTACCTAACCCTCCTCTAATCCTTCATTAACTAGCCTAATCAATCTCCCAAGGAATTTTTAATTCATTTTATCCTTCCAAGGAATATTAAATTCATTTTTCTCTTCCCCATGTGATCTTTGACTTGTCACATCAAGTCACATGTGGAATCTTCCCCATAGAATCTTTGACTTGTCACATCAAGTCACATGTGGACAAGTGCTTCCCTTTTTGGAACCTTGTCTTTTCCATGAGATTCTCCCAAGCATGTGAATTTTTAATTCACGTTTATTTATCCTAAGCTTTCCCCTTTCCCATGTGATCATTGAGAGGTCACATCAAGTCACATGTCAAGGTACTTGTAAGTACCTCCATCACATGTCATCTTCCACCTCATGTGTCCTTGTGACACTTCATCTGCCACATGGAAAGATGTGAGGGCTTGTGAGTCCTCAACTCACCATAGCCCTACATCTTGTCCCATGGTGGTAAGATCTCAACTGTCCATTATTTTTAGGGTTCATCTCCATAAAATGAAAGAGTTTTCTTTTATTTTTATTAGGAATTCATTATCACTTTCATTCAACAAGCTTTCAACAACTTCATCGCATCTCAAGCTCAACCTTCATCCACCATTGTTGTTCACATTCAAGCTTCATCATTTGTACTTGCATCCATCCATTGAATCACCCACTTATCTCATTTCAATATACATTTCATCAAGATCATTTTGAATCCACTTTAGCATTCTTGACATCAAGAGGAGCATACAAAACATCAAAGATTAAAGGGCCAACCAAAGGAGCAACTTAGCAAGGTATAATCGTTTCATCTATTTTTGTTAAGTTCAACGTTTTGTCCAATCTTGAGGTGTTAAGTGTTCTTCATTGTTTTTTGCATTTTTGTTGTTGCTGCACATTTAGGAACAAGGATTTTCACTTGATCACATTTCTAGCACACCTGATGGGACCCACAGATGGGTCTCTTGCTTTCATTTTTTTTTAACTGTTTGTAGGTGTAGGTTACAAAGGGGAGGACCCACCCTAGCAGAGAGGTGTACCTACCTTCTAGGGGCGGACCTGACCTTGACCAGGGGCAGACCCGCCCTCCACAAAGTCTAAAAATAGAAGATTTTTTAGTTTTTTCATAGAGGGGTAGACCTGACCTTTTTCAGGGGTGAACCTGACCTCCAAGGATGGACCTGACCTTTTTTAGGGGTGGACCTGACCTCCAGGGGTGGACTTGAGCAAAACAACTTTTTCTAGAAGGTAAAAACCTAACCCCCTAACATTTGTTGTTTGTGTCTATGCAAGGATCTTAGTAGCATTTGGTGAAAAATGAAAGACAAAGTACTAACAAGTTTCTTGTAGGGGTATCAATTTCAAAATGGTTATTAGTTGTGTGTTATCATTTTTTATTAATTTAGGCACATAGATTAACTAGGGGGTGTCAATATATTTTGTATGTCATGCTTGTGGTAGGCTATTGATGTATCCAATCCCCTTGCCCCATTTGGTGATCTTGGGTGATGAGAAATCGTAGCTTACCAAGTCTTTTTGAGTCTCCCATTTTTCTTTTTCTTAGGTGACCTGCTTGGGGATTTCATCACCCCAAGGGACGATCCCAACCATGTGTATCGACGGGGTATATAAAGGGGGGATAGTGAAAGTTGTACCCCAATCTAGCCACGACGTTATTGGAAAAGCATTGGGATAATGTGAAGAGTTGGTCCGAGCCTTTAGTATCTCACTAAGGTTCCTGACTCACACTTGTGATGGGCTAGTGTTCACGGTTTGGGCCTCATGTATTGGGTGTATATTGAGGACTCCCTAGCAACCATGTCTCTCCTAGAATAGAAGATTTTATCGACCATACCCATTCTACTAATCTTAGGATCGTGTCGTTTGAACTATTTTTCTTGTGCAAAAACAATAATTTTCTATTCAATCGAGTTAGCCTTGTGCTTTGGTTGTTATTTGTTGTGTTTTAGGTCCTTTGCCTTAGTAATTTTTGTGAAAACCTAGTTCAAACTTGTCCAGGGGCTGACCTGCCCTCCAGGGGCAGACCTAACCTTTTCCAAAGCCATACCCACCCTCCAAAGCCATACCTGACCTTTTCTAGAGCCATACTTGACCTTTTCCAGAGCCATACTCGCCCTCTAGAGCCATACTTGACCTTTTCTAGAGTTATACTTGACCTTTTCTAGAGCCATACCTAACCTTTTCTAGAGCCATACCCACCCTCTAGAGGCATACCCACCCTCCAGAGCCATACCTGACCTTTTCCAAAGCCATATCCACCCTCCAAAGCCATACCTGACCTTTTCTAGAGCCATACCCACCCTCTAGAGCCATACCTAACCTTTTCCAGAGCCATACCTAACCTTTTCTAGAGCCATGCATGCCCTCTAGAGCCATACCTGCCCTTCGATGGGTGAACCCACCCTCCAGGGGCAGACCTGACCTATTCCAGGGGTAGACCTGCCTTTCAAACAACTTTTTATGTCCTCCATTTGGTCATTCTGAGTGTCGTTCCTTCATTCTGACTAATCGTTTTCTCATTTTGAGCAATCGTTCATCCATTTTGATCATCCGATCACTCATTTCGAGTAAACGTTCATCCATTCTAAACCTCCTTCTCTTGTTTCGATCAATTGTTCACCTGTTCCAAGTGCTCATTTACTCATTTCAAGCATTCATTCATCCATTTTAAATCTTCGTCTCCTCATTTTGATAGTTGTTTACCCATTTTGATCAATCATTTACTCGTTCTAAGTAATCTTTCATCCATTCTGAGCTTTTGTTTACTCATTTAGAGAAATTGTTCATCCATTATAATCATATGTTAACTTGTTTTGAGTAAACATTCATCCATTTCAAAACTCCTTCTATCATTTCAAACTCTCATTCACTCGTTTTGATCAATCGTTTACTTATTTTAAGTAATCTTTCATCTATTCCAAACCTTCATCTCCTCGTTCTAAGTAAACATTCATCCATTCCAAGTAGTCATTTACTCATTCTGATTATTTATTCACTCATTTTGAGCAACTGTCTACTCATTCTGAGTAATCTTTCATCTATTCAAAACCTTCATCTTCTCGTTTTGAGAATCATTTATCCCTTGTGAATAGTCGTTTACTCATTCTAAATAGTCATTCATCCCTCTCAATCATTCGTTTACTCATTCCAAGTAATCTTTCATCCATCTCGAGCTTTCGTCTCCTCATTCAGAGAGTCGTTCGTCCAATCTGATAAATCATTTACTCATTTTGAGTATTCGTTCATCCTTTCCTATCATCTTCTCCCCCAATAAAATCATTATTTTCCTCATCAAAATCTCTTAAAATTCATTTAAGGTTATTATTTGAATTGACCTAGGTGTCTAAAATTGATCATCATCATCGTCTACTTAGGATTGTCATCTATCCTAAGTTAATCATCATTGTTGGCCTGATCAATCCACTTTCAATCTCAAGGTGGATTTGATGCCACAATCATCCTTTTATCCTTTAATCTGATCAATCAATATCCTAAGTCACCTAGGGTAATCTTTGAATAGGGTTTTGCAATCCCTTTCATCATCCTATATGATCCACTAGTTGATCTTATCAATCATCGATCGATTTTATCTGATCTAATCCAGTCACATCCCTATCCAATCACCTTCGACCCAATCAATCTGCTTACATCTTGAGGTATATTCAGTATCATAATCATCCTTTGATAATCAACTCCAATCATCAAAATCAATCCCATTGCATCATCCAATCATCCTAATCTGAGCTTTAATCTAATCCTGATCTGAGCTTGACCTAAATCCTGATTTGAGCTTTAGTCTATTTCCACCCAAAATCTTTGATCTATCCTATTTATCCTTTCATCATCATGAATCATTATCCTCCACCAATAATAGTCAAGGGAAACTCTAATTATGTTGACAACAATAATGAAATTCTTGTCATTCAAGAGGAGTATGGCATAGACCCCCTTGATGCTATCATTGCTAGTAAGCTTTCTCCACCCGCTTTCCACAATCCAATTACTCCTTCGAGCTATCCTGTTATGTCTTCATCCATGCCTACTCATGCTCCTTATGCTACCTTTGACAAGGGATATCCAGTACCTTCCCCGTCCATATATTTTTCATATCCTTCATCTACATCATCCTCTTATCCAACACCTACATCCACTTATCCCCATTACAATCCCCCATCCATATTCCCTTATCATAATCCTCCTTACCACTTTGCTCATCCTAATCCAACATCCACGCATTTTTATCTTAATCCTACACCCCCATCAACCTATCCTAATCCAACATCCACATCTTCTTATCCTAATTTGTCATCCACGTCTCCCTACCTCAATCTGCCATCTCAATTTTCCTATCCTAATTCACCATTCCAATATCCTTACCTTAACCCTCCATCCAATCCTAATACTCCATCTACTCCTAGTCTTCCATCCAATCTCGTTTCTCAATATAATCCTAATCCACCAATCCATAGCCCTAATCCCCTACCAATCCAAAATCCTTCATCCACTCCTACCTCACCATCTAAGCCTAGAGTATGCAAGTTTCTCACCCTAGAAGTTCTCCAAAAACTTATAATAAAGAAGACATCCCTCACTCCACACATTGAAGTCGTGGAACCATGCAGTCTCAATCCCTCATCCACGGTTTTTAGTGATGAGCCCCTTCTCCATCCAACACCTATTATTGTTGTTACCACCCCTAACACCACTCAAACAATTGAAATCCTCACTTCCACTGGATCTGATGAACCCCCATCTCCTACTTCAAGAGCCATCGAACCCATCAATGAAACACAAGTCGAATCCACTCTTCCCACTCCTAGTATCACCAAAATCCATTCCCATGAACTTCATGAATCCTCCATCCTTTCATCTACCCCACTTGAGGAGTCCCTCCAACATTCTATTATCATGCCTCCCATACAAGATGAGTCATTCCAAGAGCCTAATCCCGAGCATGCCAGCATATACCCTTTTCCAAATCAAGATCTTTTCGACCCAACTAGTCCTACTCAAGATTCCACCACTCCATCTCATGAGCCCTTATCACCTGCTATCATAAATCTAGATCCTATCATGTCACCTAATCCCTCTCTTGATCCCTCACTAACTCCCTGTCCTGATCAAGAAGCTACTACCCCCTCATCTCCATCTCATGATCCTCTATCATCGCCTGAACCTACTATCCCCACACTTCTTGTATATCCCCTTGGTACCCTCACATTCTTCAATGGTGGTCTCCTTGTAGAAGAAAAACAAAACATATATACCACCCATCCTCCTCCTCCTAATAATGGACTCACATAATGTTTTCAGAATAAAACAAATCCTATCATGGATTGCATGCTCAAGAACATGAACTATCAAGGAAAAGCTTCAGGCCTTCATGAGCAAGGTATTTTAGAGCCCATCCAGGTCAAAGAAAAAATTTGTATGCAAATTCTTGGACATATTTCTCAAGACTCAAAATCTAAAGATGTTGGTACAACCTCTAGACATCCTAAATGAGCCTCTTCCAAAAGAAATATAGGCTCTTCCCATCGCTCCACCAGATCATATGTTGTCATCCCTCCTACTCCATCATATCACCTCAAAACAACTGTCCATATTCCTCATTCATTCGC
The DNA here is from genome assembly GCA_007258455.2 of Sequoia sempervirens. Taxonomy (NCBI): domain Eukaryota; kingdom Viridiplantae; phylum Streptophyta; class Pinopsida; order Cupressales; family Cupressaceae; genus Sequoia; species Sequoia sempervirens. Next base: position 134,874,096 of record VDFB02105785.1, on the reverse strand, counting down.
CCATCCATTTTGGGTCCTTACATCCCTCCATCCACCATCTCCCATCCTCCATCTACTTCATCCATATTTCCTCCAGGTCCTACATCTATTTTGGGCCCTTATATCCCTAAATCACCTCCTCCATCTTGTCCTATTCATCCTTTCATCCATCCATCACCTATCCATATCACCCATCATCAACATCCCACTCTCATATCCCCAAATCCAGATCAACAAAGGCACATACCTACACATTCTCCATCTACACATAATCCTCATAATCCTACCTCCATCACTCTACATCATCCATATCCTCACACCCATTCTATTGCTACTCAAAGCACTTTGGTTGTTAAAGAATTAATGCACAAATATAAACATCCACATGAATCTAAAGCTCCCCATGTCCCCTCTAAAAGACATGGTGAAGAAAAGAAAAATAAAATCCAAAATCAAAATCAAACCCATCAGCCACAAAGGCCCACCAAAGAAAATATCAAAAACATGTGGATCCCAAAGAAAAAAGATGCCATGCCTTCAAATGAAGCATCCATAACAACATCCAAAGTTGCTAATCCAAAAGACAATCATACACATCCTCCATCTCCTAAATTTTTTTTGGGTCCTTATGTCCCAAAATTCACTATCCCATCTCCTCCATTATCCCCACATTCTACATCCATTAACCCTCCTATCCTTTCACATACACCACCACATGTGCCAATGTTGGTCCTGAACTCACGACCCCATCACACACCTACCCCATTATTCTATCCATACCCTTTCTAGCATCCCATCCATTATCCCACATATTTTCCCCATCAAATCCCTTTAGTTCATCCTCTTGCATAATCCATTTATCCTAATAGGGTTGTGCCAACATCCAACAATCACTTCACATATGGGCTCTTAACACCTTGTATGGAACTCGATGCTTGATTCCTTCATCCATCTCCTTATCGCATGTCTTCTAAATCCCCTTATCCACATCCCTATCCTTATCCATCTCCATCTGCATGCTATCCAAAAAATAGAAGAATTAGAAAAATCAGAAAAATCAGTCAAAAAATCCAAAAAGTCAAAAAAATAAAAAAGTCCAAAAATCCAAAAAAGGTAAAAAAATTCAAAAAAGTCAAAAAATTAGAAAAAAAAAAAAGATTAAAGAAAAATAATTCGTCTAATGGTGAAAACTTGGCAAACAAGTGCCTTGGATAAGTACTATGATGAAAACCTGGCAAACAGGCGTCATGCGTAAATCCCCATCCATCCTTTTTCACACTTGTGGGGCAACTTCCTGATATGCATTTCCTCCATCCACTATGCTTCCAGCTATGCACCCATCTTCCTGCTATACATCCTCTTCATTCATCCCCTCCATCCCACCTATCTTTCACATCCTACCATCATATCCCATTTATCTCCAATCCCTTCATCCTTCTTGTGATCTTGATCAAAACAAAGGCACTTATCTATGCATGCATTGGACACCTCTTGGTATACATTCCCTTTATCCATGCTCTATCGTATTCCTTAAACACCCATCCTATCCTCCTCTAGTAATCTCCTTTATCTTCCCATCCACTCATCTTGCATCCCTCCTACCTCATGATGCACGACATATTTAGAGTGGAGGCATCTATCCTCCTTTGTGATATATTCCTTGGAGATATCATTCATCCCTCAATCAATTAATCCTTTTTCACCTCCCCATTCTTATCTTCCAATGCCTCCACACAATCCTTTTAATCTCCTTATCCTTATCCCCTCATCCATCCATCATAGCATCCCTTCCATCTCCCCATCCTTATCTTCCTATCCACTTATCTCTATCCTCATCCCAACTCATAATCCCTTGTCATTGGTATCTAGCTATAGGCTACTCCCCATGCAATCCAATGTTATCTATCTTATCGCCATCACTTCTACTTCTTTTGCACATCTTTTCAATCTCCTATGACTTCTCATCACTAATCTCTCCATCATATCATCCTCCCAATTCATTTTGATGATTTGGATAACTATCCCATCCCTAAGCTTCATTTGATCACCATTATCCTATCTTATCCACCAGATTTATCTTGTCTCATCATATTGGTCCCATCATTTTATCTCCTTTTCAAGGTTATCTCATCATTCCTTATCCATTGTTTGTCTTTGGTCTTTTTCTGAACTACATTGCCCCTCCACTTTCACGTAGGTAAGGTCGATCATTTGATCAACCCCTAGGGTTCCTTTATCATCAATCATTAGTCTTTCTCTTTTTTTCCATCCGGTCTTGTCATCCATCATCAAGGTCTCCATCATCCTCTTTCTGCTTTTATCCATGGTCAGTCATCAACCTTTTATCGAACTATGAGGGCTCTATGCTTTCATGTAGGTAAGGCTAATCTTTGATCGGCCTCGGAGCCCCTAGGTCTTTAGGGTGTGTCAATCTTTAGTCTTGTGTCTCGTCTCTTGTGTCATTTCATCAAGATATGCCCTTATCCAGCTGGTTCTACACAAATGAGATCCACTTGTATCATGAGATCCAATAGGTTTTGAGTATCCTGCATCATATCGATCTCTTAGTTTAGTATCCATCATCGGTCTCAATAGGAGGCATCCTTCCTAACAGACCTCATCAATCCCATCCATCTCCTTGATCCTATGGAAAAGGATGTTCTAAATTGATTGTGATCTTTTGATGCTTTTGGCTTTTGTTTATCATTTAAGCTCCCTATCACACCTCGTCATGGTCACCTCGATCTATCATATCATGGTGTGCTTTGACTGGTAAACATAGGGGCATATCTTGATCTTTTTTTGCTTTGTGTCTTCTTGGTTGTCCCATGTAGTAGCCACTAAGATCCCCAAGGTCTTGTGTTATGTTGGGGCATCCTTTTATGCTTGTGGTTATCCCAATACATGTCCCGACTAAGGTCTTCATGACTTTGGGGTGTTGGGATTTCCTTCTTGTTTGTTTTGTTTGTTTTATGCATTAGACACTAATCCACCTTGGTTCTTCATACCCTGACATATTTTGTCTTATGCTATAGCAAAACTCAATGCTCCAAAAATGGAAAATTGTATTAGGATTGCATTTCATCTCCCATTTCATCCTCACATCTATCAAAAATCCTCCCCATCCATTCCTCCTTCATCAATCTCCCTCCCTTATCCATCCAATCTCTTATCCTCATTTCTTCCAACTTCTTAGAATAATCTTGATTGGTTATTCCAAGCATCTTGTCCCCCATCATATTTATGCCTTTCCTCCATCTCCCATCCCAATCCTATCCTCATCATTTCAATCACACACAAATCATTTAATCACATCCTTGGTCTTGTCCCCAACCTAGTTACAAGCCTTGATCCAATCATCCTTATCATTGGGATGTATCGTTCCCTATCCTTTGGTGTTGTTTCAGGATGTATCCTTCCCTCACCAACAACCTTTTTTTTTATTGGGATGTATCATTCCCTACCCTTGTGTTGTTTTGGATGTATCCTTCCCTCATCAACAACACTTTCATCATCATCATTGGGATGTATCCCTCCCTATCCATGTGTTGTTTTAGGATCTCTCATTCCCTCATCGACAACACTCTATCCATCATCCACCGATTTTGGCTTGTAGCTTGACTGGGGCAACATCACATTTTTCCTTAAATCCATTTGTACTTCATCCATCTCCTATTGCTTATCATCCCATCTCACTCCATCCCTTTGCATCCTCTTTCTCATATATCTATTGCATCATCTCATCCATGTCAAGAGCACATCGATGTTCTCTTCAACCCACATGTCCACTCGAGGGGGCATCCTCCATCCCTACCCTTGATCTTCACTCCCATCATCTTTCTTCCCAGTCACTCCTTTGATGACTGGGGCATCTATTCCAATATAATCATCTTCTTCCAAGTTATATGTTTTAATATTCTTTGAAATGATGCTACTTTGTAACACCATCTCAAAGAGGGGAAAAATGTAGACACCTGAATTTGGACACTTAATTTATCCAAATTTATCCCCTTTCGTCTAAGCATCCTTTTATTTGCATTAATTAAGTAATATTACTATTATTTAATTAATATCTTTAAATTCTTTTAATCCCTAAGGTATCTAGTTAAATAATTACATACCTTACTTTTCAAGCCCCCCTTTTCATCAAATAAATTAAATAAATATGACATTTATTTAATTCCTCACATGTCACATCTCTTTCTTCATCCTAATTATTCTCCTAATCTCATAATTAGAGATGTGCACATGCCTAATCCTTGATTAGGATGTGTCACATCCTCCAACTTTTTCAAGTTGGTCCCTAATCTCTCTTAGCTACCTAACCCTCCTCTAATCCTTCATTAACTAGCCTAAGCAACCTCCCAAGGAATTTTTAATTCCTTTTATCCTTCCAAGGAATATTAAATTCCTTTTTCTCTTCCCCATGTGATCTTTGACTTGTCACATCAAGTCACATGTGGAATCTTCCCCATATAATTTTTGACTTGTCACATCAAGTCACATGTGGACAAGTGTTTCCCTTTTTGCAACCTTTAATGTCCATGAGATTCTTCTAAGCATGTGAATTTTTAATTCACATTTATTTATCCTAAGCTTTCCCCTTTCCCATGTGATCATTAAGAGGTCACATCAAGTCATATGTCAAGGTACTTGCAAGTACCTCCATCACATGTCATCTTCCACCTCATGTGTCCTTGTGACACTTCATCTTCCACATGGAGAGATGCGAGAGCTTGTGAGTCCTCAACTCACCATAGCACTACATCTTGTCACATGGTGGCAAGATCTCAACCATCCATTATTTTTAGGGTTCATCTCCATAAAATGAAAGAGTTTTCTTTCATTTTTTCACTAGGCATTCATTATCACTTTCATTCAACAATATTTCAACAACTTCATCTCATCTCAAGCTCAACCTTCATCCACCATTGTTGTTCACATTCAAGCTTCATCCTTTGCACTTGCATCCATCCATTGAACCACCCACTTATCTGATTTCAATCTAAATATCATCAAGATCATTTTGAATCCACTTTAGCATTCTTTCCATCAAGAGGAGCATACAAAACATCAAAGATTAAAGGGCCAACCAAAGGATAAACTTAGCAAGGTATAATGGTTTCATCTATTTTTGATAAGTTCAACGTTTTTCCCAATCTTGAGGTGTTAGGTGTTCTTCATTGTTTCTTGCATTTTTATTGTTGCTACACGTTTAGGAACAAGAATTTTCACCTAATCGCAAGAACAATTTTTATGAAATTTTCACCAAGGGGGGCCCACTTAAAAATTTATTAGATCAATTTTATGTGAGGGAAAATGAGGGCTAATGCACAATGGGGTTAGGACTCTACAAAAAATTTCCACCATCAAATTTAGTTCCAACATGGTTAACATGGAAAAAATATAAAATTCAACCAAAGGTTATTTTCATTTATCATTTTGTAGAAGCTAAGCATGCATACATTATCCTTATAAATGGCCCTTGCTATGACCACAACCTATTATTAGTTTTCTACCCTTGGACCAGGGATTTTTTGTGCCTAACCACCAATCCCTTAAGGTTCTAGTGCCAATTGAATTTCCTAACATTTATTTACCCTATTGGCCATCTCTAGACCATATTTCCTCCTCTCTTAAGATGGTGTCTGTGTAGAAGATTTTTTTTTACCTAGGATTGCCACAACATAAGGCATATAGATTGGAAATATGTTCAATATTCAAATAATGTTGTATATTAAATCACAAAAATATTATTTCAAGTATGAATCATCTATGAACATAATAAAAGACTCATTTATCCACATGTGGGAACAAACTGGTTTCTAAACTAGTATTTGAAATTACTCAAGAAAATAATAAGTAAGATTGGACTCATGTTGGAAACCATAAAGGTTTCCTCAATATTCCTAGCATTAGTTCTTAGGATAGCACTTATAACATGAAATATACAAACATTGTGGAAACTAAATCCTTAGCACTCATGGCTCACTCTTAACCCATTTCCAATGACGAAGAAAAATAAGTGGTGGTAGCTCAAATAGAAATTTGTTTACTCGTTCTAGTGAACCCTCCATTGATACTAGTAAACTGTGCTGCTCTTGAACACTTATCACTATGAATGTATTATATTGTACAAATTCAAATGTTTTATTTGTTCAACCTTATTCTCTTCTTGAGATAGTATGAGCTTCACAACCCTCCTTGATTAGTGGAAGAAGGGAATTTTTTTCTAGAAAAATGACATATGTTATTTGGAGAGTTCTCTCCATAGAACCAGAGTTATTTTTGGTAGAGAAAATATTCTCCTATACAAGGGTTATAATTTAATGAAATATGTCATATCATATAGCCAATGATAATTTATTTCAATGATAATCATGAGCAAGGATGTGGAGACACAATGATATTTGTGGCTAATAAATAGTAGTCCCACTATGTTACAAAATCATTATGACTTATCCAATAGAGATTTGTGGGTCTTATTTAACATCAACAACAAAGCCTTTGGTATTGTCATTATCTTGTTGGAAGCTTGAGTTTTTGTGAGATTTTTAGGTATTGTCATTGATTTCAACCCCTTTTATGAAGAGAGTGTTGGAATGTTGCTAGTGTTGATTATGTCAACCCCTAGCATTGAAGTTGTTGGATGCTTGGAGTTGTTCGCATTAATGTCTTACTTTAGTATAGTTGCAAAATTTATGTTTGGATAGATAGTTAGATGTGTTATTGTTTATGAGAGATGTTGTAGATTTTGTAGATGTGTTGTAGAGATGTTAGTAGTGTTGTTGATATAGCTGGTTCACTTGGTTTCCAAGTGCTTTTGAGAAAATTTAAATAAAAGAGAGCTTAGTGTGACAGAGTGGCGTTTAGTGTTCTGCTCTCCATTTATTCATGATTGAAGATATGCCTATGTGGTTTGGATATGATGATTAGAAGTGTTCATAGGTTCTATATCTAGAGTTTCAAGTTCTAGATCATTCTACAGTGGAACATGTATTTGATAGTATGTTTTTTTGGTGAAACAAGGTGTATGGGAGAAATCAGATTGCTCCACATTTCTCCACAATGAAGGTTCTTGGCTTGTAAGTTTGGGAACATGCTTATGTATTTTGTATCTACATTCCCTTGAAGTTTCAAGTGTTGTGTTTTTTCACAAGGTTGTGCGGTGTGTTGGATGTTTATGCCAGTGTGTTAGGTTGCATAGAATGAAGAGGTTCTTAAGTTTCAGGTGGTTGTAGTAGTAGTGGAAAATAATCTGATGATGTGGAATATTCTAAGATGTTTTTTAATGTTGTTGTGTGGTCTGTGAGATGTTTTTGAACTTGGAGAGGTGTTTTTGGAGTCACTTTTTAGTGTTAGTGTAGGTTTGACTAACCTATCATGCTAGCACGAATTGTGGTGGATGATTATTATTTTTAGAAGTGTTGAAAAGCATGTTGTTGTAGATTTGAGTCCTATTTAAGTTGTGGCATGCTCTTCCTTCACTTATTTACACTGTGGAAGTGTTTGGTGCTGACCTATTTGATGTTGCACAGTTGAGGTGCATATGTTTCCTTAAGGGCAACCTAATTGAGATTATTTTAGGTATAAATGCAAGGTGGGTTGTTGTGTGGATGAAAAAAAGAGTGTGTGATGAAAAAATATGTGAAAGTGATCAATTGTGGTGATCTAAGTGCAATCTTTAATTCCTATGACTCCCAGATGTAGTGAGTAGAAGGTGTCTACATTTTAGTCTATTGAATGAGTTGTTTGTGCTTTAATGGAACTGTATCTTTGACTAAGAGAGATGAATTGTTAGTAATTCAAATTAGTAGTGAGCCAACCCTTCTTCTATCTTATTTTCAAGAAAGTGAGTCCTTTGGTAGTGATCCCTTCTTTCCTTTGGGCAGTGAGCCATCTAGTAGTGAGCCTATTGTATTCGGTGTTGCTATTACTTTATATTGTGAGCTATTCCTCATCATAGTTTTTTCCTTGGGTTTTCAACATAAATCTAGTGTTCTTATGTGTTTGGATGTGTTTGCATTACTGATTCATATGTTTACTTTCTACTAATGTAGGATACAAATTTAATGGTTGTTAAGGGTTTAAGGGCTAATACAAATATGAATGTTAATAAGGGTTTTTGATGTTTTAATGTACAACTAATTCACCCCCCTCTCCTTTTTCCTATGCATCTAACAATTGGTATCAGACCAAGGTTCCTTAGAAGAAGCTTAACTACTTGAGGTAGATCTAGATGGTGCATAGGAAGGAGGCTCTCTTGTTTGATGGGATGAATTATACATTTTAGAAAACCAAGATGGAAGGTATTCTCGTTTAACTAGGTTTAAGATTTTAGAAGTCGATTTAAGATGGCTATACCATGCCCAATAATGGTCCAAAAACTAGTGAAGAGATCAAGGCATATGAGAACAATGTAAAATAAAGGAATGCTCTTTTGATTGGTCTTTCTAATTTGGGACTTGTGAAGGTTATGAGATACAAATCTACTAAATAAATTGGGAAGAATATGGAAAGTGTCTATGAAGGAGACATGATCAGGTCACACAAACAAAGATATAGAATTTGAAGACTCTGTTTGAAACCCTAACAATGTCAGAAGATGGAGATATTGCAAGCTACATTCATAGAGTGTACAAGAAGTTGTTAATTCCATCAATGAATTTCATGGAAAACTACTAGAAGATGAGGTGGTAAAGAAGATATTAAGAACTCTTCCTAAATTTTATAGTCATAAAGTTTTTTCTATTGAATAAGTTTAGGATTTAGATCATCATTCTAGAGATTTGTTTGGTAATTTAACTACTTTTGAATTGAGATAGTTTGACAAAATGATTCAAGAAAAGAGACTAATTTTAAAGCTAGCAAAATAGAGAAGGATGATGGATCAGATCTGGATGATCTTGATGAGCTAGAAAAAAATTTGTTAGGAGATTGAAAAATGGAACTAGAAACTACAGAGGTAAGTTTTCTTTCAAATGTTTTAATTATGGAAAGATAGGTCATTATGCTTCAAGATGTCCAACCGAAGTTTCAAATGACAAATATAACGATAATAAAGGTAATTTTTTCAAGAGAAGTTATTATGTTAAAGAATATGCTAGCATATCTGATGATGAATTTGACTACGAGTTTGAATGATGAAAATGATAAATGCTTGTTCATGGATATGGATGTTGGAACTAATTGTACTGACTTTGAAAGATATATGAAGTAAAGTGTCCCAAAAATAGGTCACAACATCAAAGGGACTATTGTGACTACTTTTCATGCTAGAGAGGAGAAAACTCATTGGAAAATTGATGGTGGATGATAAAATCATATGACAGGTGATAAGAGTATGTTTATTAAACTTGAGAAGTTTGAATGTGGTCTTATTAATTTTGGTGATGATACATTTGCTAAGATATGTGTAAAAGTTTCAATTAGTTTTGATGGAAAGCATAATATAGATGATGTTCTTTATGTCAAGGGTCTCTAGCATAGTCTTTTGAGTATAGGATAGATGTGTAGCAAAGGATATAATTTTGTATTTTAGGATGGTGGTTGTGAAATAAGAAAAGGAAGCTCTGTCACTCTGGTTGTTGTAGGAATAAGGACATATGGGAATATTTATCAACTCAAAGGTGCTAATGGTAAGTGCTTTATGACTCAAACCAATGAAATTTTTCCATGACATAGAAGAATGTGTCACATCAATTTTGATAGTCTAGTGAGCACCAACTCTACTCAAGTTGTGAGATTTTTGCTAAGAATTACAAAGCCTATCAATGCAGTTTGCTAGGAATATCACGTTGGGAAGCAAACAAGAAAGAGGTTCAATATCAAAGAATATTCTACCATGGGACCTTTGGAGTTGGTGCATATAGACTTGTGTGGACCTGAAAGAATGGGAAGCTTTCAAGGTGATAGGTATTTCATGTTATTAATTGATGATTACTATAGAATGACTTGGATAACTTTTCTTAAAGAAAAATTAGAAGCTCTAGACAAGCTTAAAGCATTTAAGGCTTTGGTTGAGAATGGAATGGATATGAAAATCAAGTGCTTAAGGTTTGATAGAGGCAAAGAATTCACCTCCAATAGGTTTAACAATTTTTGTGAAGATTGTGTAATAAAGAGGCATTGTCATCTCCTATGACTCCTTAGCAGAATGAAGTGGTGGAGAGAAAGAATAGGATAGTTCACGAAGTAGTAAGGAAAATGATGAAGGAATAAAATCTACTAGATTTCTATTGGAGAGAATTTATTTTTACTACAATATATGCATACTCAAAAGAGTACAAGAAAGAGTTAATAGTTCAAAGAATCCCTATGAACTATGGTATGGAAGAACTCCTACTATCAAATATTTCAGAGTGTTTGGAAGCAAATTTTATATTAGAATAGATGAAGAAAACTTGGGAAAGTTTGATGCAAGGTTAGATGAATGAATCTTCCTTGGATATTCTACAAGAAGCAAGGATTTCCAATGCTACAAAAAGAGGCTAAAGAAGATAGTTGGAAGTGCAAGTGCCAAAGTAGATGAAGAACCACATAAAATATTAGTATTGATAGAAGGATACGATTATGATGAGTCTTCTTTCAGAGAAGAAGGAAAATAAGAAAAAAAAGAAAAGGGGATGTAGGTTGAAGAGGAAGAAGCTCCAAAAAGGATACCTAAGACTCCTAAGTATGTGAAAAATAATCATTTTGAAGATCAGATCATTGGTGATAAGAGCAAAGGTGTGCCAGGATAAGAAGAAAATATTTTATGACAGAAGAACAAGTAAATTTGTGTTTACTTCCTAAAGAAGAACCTAAGACAGTGATTGAGGAATGTAAGGATGAGAATTGAACCAAATATATGGAAGAAGAATTAATGTAGATTGAGAATAATTAGACTTGGTAACTAGTCCCAAGACCAACAAACAAAAATGTAATAGGAACTAAATGGGTATTTTGAAACAAGTTGAATGAGAACAAAGAAGTTGTCAGAAATAAGGCTAGGCTTTTGTGTAAGGGATACTCACAAGTGGAAGGAATAGATTTTGAGGAGACATTTGCACTGGTGGAAAGAATGGAGGCCATTAGGATGTTTTTCGCCTTTGCAGTACATAAGGACTTCAAGGTTTATCAGATGGATGTGAAGTCTACATTCTTGAAAGGTGATTTGGAAGAAGAGGTATACATTGAACAACCAAAAGGATTTTAGTTATCAAATAATCCTAATATGGTTTGAAGATTGAAGAAGGTAATGTATAGTCTCAAGCTACAAGCTCCTAGAGCCTAGTATGCATGATTAAATATGTACTTATTGCAACAAGGATTCAGTAAAGGTACTATAGATAGCAATTTGTATTTCAAAGTTGAAGGATAACAAATCTCGATTGTGCTTGTATATGTTGATGACATAATATTTCGAGGAAATGAAGGTATGTGCAAGAAATTTGTAGAGGAGATGTAGAAAGAGTTTGAGATGTCTATGTTTGGGGAGATGGATTTCTTACTTGGGCTACAAATAAATAAGATATAAAAAGGAATATTAATTTCAGAGTCAAAGTATGTCAAGGAAACGTTGAATAATTTTTGAATGGAAGTCTCTAAACTGGTATGTACTCCTATGGTTACTGGTTGTAAGATGAGAAAGAATGATGAATCTACTAAGACTAACTAGAGCATGTATAAATCAACGATTGGTGGACTGTTATATCTAACTACTACTAAACCAGATATCATGCATGTAGTTTGTCTTATGGAAATATTTCAAGCAGATCCTAGAGAATCACATGTGGAAACAATGAAGTGGATATTCAGATATTTGTAGGGCACTTTGGACTATGGTCTATGGTATCCAAAGGATACTGATTTCTCCTTAAGTTCCTATACTGATGTAGATTGGGTAGGTCAAGTGGAGGTGCTTTCTTTCTTGGAAGAAGGTTTATATCTTGGCTAAGTAAGAAGTAGGATTCAGTGTCTTTATCTACTACAGAGGTAGAGTACATTACAACATCTTGTTGCACATAGGTGTTGTGGATGATGCAAACATTGAAGGATATTATAATATCATATGATGAACCCATTTCTATCGTATGTGATAATACAAGTGCAATCAATATATCAAATAATTTGATAATGGATTCAAGGAAAAAGCATATCTCAATATAATATCACTTTCTAAGAGAGAAGGTTGCAAAAAATGAGGTGAAGTTGGAGTATGTTCCTACAAAGGATCAAGTTGTAAATATTTTCACAAAGGATCTTCCTAAAGATACATTTGATGATATATGATAGAAGTTAAGGTTTTTTCCCCTCCTTTAAACTAGATGCATAATATTTTGCATTAGTCTGATGGAACAATTCAAGATTTATTATTTTTTTCTAGACTAATGAAGGCTACCTCTTAGGGGGAGTAGGTAGTAGTATTGTTGGTTGGTGTAGTGTATAGAAAAGTATTGTTTGAAAAGAAAATGAATAAAGGGAGAGAGAGAGAGAGAGTAAGTTTTGCAAGAGAATAAGACTATAAAGAGAGTGCAAAGAAGTAAGTGTGGTAAAGAAATTTTATAGATGTTTCCCTTTGAATGTTGTCAAGGGGGGAGAGAAAAAGAGTTTAATATAGGAAAGAGAGTTAGATAATTCTATGGCACTTTACCATTGATGTCAAAGGGCGAGAGAGAATCTAAAAAATATGGAGAGAATTGGTTGAATATGGTCTAAAGACCACAAGGGGACACAAAATTTTCAGGAGAAAAAGAATGAGAATATGAAGAGTGAAGAGTTTCCCTGGTTGGGAGGAGTGTTGCTTGTTGGTACTTGATGTAAAGTTGTTATTATGATTTTGTTGTTGTTGTTTTAGATTCAATGTAACCATCAATGACAAAGGGATAGATTATTGGAAGCTTAAGTTATTTGTGATTTTTTTGGGTGTTGTTATTAATGTCAACCCCTTGTATGAAGAGAGTGTTGGAATGCTATTGGTATTGATGATGTCAACCCCTAGCATTGGAGTTGTTGGATTCCTAGAGTTGTTGGCATTAATGTATTACTTTAGTATAGTTGCAGAATTTGTGTTTGGATAAATAGTTGGATGTGCTATAATTGATGAGAGATGTTGCAGATGTTGTAGATGTGTTGCAGATATGTTAGTAGTGTTGCTAATACATCTAGTTCACTTAGTTTTCAAGTGACTTTGAGAAACTTTGAATAATAGAGAGTTCAATGTGACAGAGTGGTGTTCATTGTTATGCTTCACATTTCTTCATGATTGAAGATATTCTTGCATGGTTTGGATATGATGATTAGAGGTGTTCATAGGTTCTATATATTGAATTTTAGGTTCTGCATTGTTCTGCAGTGTAAGATATGTTTGACAATATGTTTTTCTAGTGAAACAATGTGTATGGAAGAAATGAGATTGTTCCGCATTTCTCCGCAGTGAAGGTTCTTGGCTTACAAATTTAGGAATGTGCTTATGTATTTTGTATCTACCTTCCCTTGAAGTTTCAAGTGTTGTGGTTTTTTGGAAGGCTGTGTGGTGTGTTGGATGTCTGTGCCAGTGTGTTTGGTTGCATAAAATGAAGGTTTACTTAAGTTTTAGGTGGTTACAATAGTAGTGGTGAATATTATGATGATTTAGAATATTTTGATATATTTTGGATTTTTTTTGTGTGGTTCGTAAGATGTTTTTGGACCTAGAGAGGAGTGTTTGGAGTCACTTGTTAGTGTTAGTGCAAGTTCAGCCAACCTGGCATGCTAGCACTAATTGTGGTGGATGATTGTTGTTTGTGGAAGTGTTGAGAACCGTGTTGATATAGATTTGGGTCCTAGTTAAGTTGTGGTGTGCTCTTCCTTCACTTATTTATACCATGGAAGTGTTTGGTTCTAACCTATTTGAAGTTGCATGGTTGAGGTACATAAATTTCCTTAAGGCTAACTTAATTGAGATTGCTTTAGGTCACAAATGGTATAAATACAAGATGAGTTGTTGTGTGGATGAAGTAGAGATTGTGTGTGATTTGAAATATATGAAAGTGATCAATTATGGTGATCTAAGTGTGATCTTTAATTCCTACTATTCCCAGATGCAGTGAGGAGAAGGTTTCTACAATTTAGTCTGTTGAATGAGTTGTTTGTACTTCAGTGGAACTATAGCTTTGATATAAGAGAGATGCATTGTTATTAGTTCAAACTGGTAGTGAGTCAAGCCTTCTATCTTCTCTTTTGAACACTAAATCCTTTGGTAGTGATCCCTTCTTTCTTTTGGGAAGTGATCCCTTCGATATTGAGCCTATTATATTTGGTGTTGCTATTACTTTATATTGTGAGCTAATCCTCACTTTTTTCCCCTTCTTGGGTTTTCCATGTAAATCTGGTATTCTTATGTGTTTGCATTATTGTTTCATATGTTTACATTCTGCTAATACATGATAAAGGTTTAATGGTTCTTAAGGGTTTAAGGGCTAATATAGGTTTAAATTAAAGATATCAACTTTCCATGATCCATAATGTAGATTTCAGTATTGCTTATGGATTTGATTGTGTTGGTATTTTTTCATCAACATTTCGGATCACACTCTGTGATCCATCATCAGGATGGTAGAGAGCAAGAGGAGAAAAAAATGCTTGATTGTATACTAACACTAAATAAAAAAGAGAGAAGGGAAAGGGAGGGGAAGGGGGTACAAGGTTCGAGGAACCAAAAAGAAAAAAAGGAAACAAAAACCCATAAAAAAGAGACAACCCAAAAAACCATAAAAAGAGCAAAACAATAAATTCATAAAAATGTATAAAAATAAGAAAACTTACACAAGAACAAATGAAAAATATAACTTAAAAATTTTAATTGAAGAGACAAGAAAATAGAAAAGAGCTAAAAAAACAAAGAATGGAAAATAGACAAAAGGCCTAGCAAATAAACAAATTCATAAATATATAAACATATGCAAAATGTTTATATATATATATATACAAAGAAGAACGTAAATTTCAACCATAAAATGCATAAAATAGAGAACTAAAATTTACAAATAAAATCCATAAAAACTAATATTTACAACAAAACAAATAAATAAGAACTAGCACATATAAGAACTTATATATTTGTAAATAAAGGAACTAGAAAATAAACAAAATGTACAAAAATATAAGACTAAAATAGTGAAGGAAACAAATTAAAATAAGAAAACTATTACATAAATTTATAAATATAAAAGTCCAAGAGAAATGGAAAAATAAGCAAAACACCTATAATATAAAATAAGCAAATAAACACATAATAGGAAGATAAATAAATAAAAGAAAAGATGAAATAATATGCTAATAAATCAATGAATAATGAAAAACATAAAGAACTTTGAAAGAACCCAAATAAAAATCTACAAAGTAAAACGAAAGGAAAAAAAGATAAAGGAAATTTATTAAATTACAAACACAAATGGAAAAAAATGGAAAAAAATGAAAAGATATAAACCAAAGGGAATAATAAAACCACGCGAAAAGAAAAGCAACAAGGAAAGCTAGAGATGACAAGCAACAAAGAAATCACCATAAAGGAAAAGACAAGCACATCGAAAGAGCACAAAGAGAGAAGGAAAGAGAACACCACATCACCAAGGAAGCAAAAGGACAAGAAGGAAGGGCACCTAACTGGAAAGACAAAGGGAAGAGAGAGGCAAAGAGGAGGGGGGGAGAGAGAGACCAAACAAAAGGACACAAGGATATAGGGCAAAGCCAAGGAGTAAGAGAGAAGACCATGTTAGGCATGAGCCTAGTTAGGAAGGTTAGAAAGAAAGGGTTGCCAAGCACCACTAAGATTATAACCCTCATCATGATTAAGGTTGGATAGGTGGTTGTTAATATGGATGACTTCCTCCAACTTTCATTTGAAGAAATTATCCTCTTTGCATAAGAACCCCTCACAATAACCCCTCGCTCTATTCCCCATTTTTAATTTCTCATTGAAGTTGAAAACCTTGTACGCTCTCTCCCCTCGAATATTTATGAAGAAATTAGACAAGATTGTGTTGTCACCTTATGTCATGTGAAGCCTCCAAAGTGAAATATTCCCAAAGCTAAGCTCTTGGCCTTCAACAAATAGGTGGAAAATAAAAACTTGGTAATATGCAAAGCGGACAAAGGTAATTCCACAGTTATCATGAACAAGTAGGATTACATCTCCAAAATGGTAGAGCTCCTTTCTAACTCTAGTAGCTACAAATTTTATCTCGCAACCCGTGCTCTAAAATTTTAAATAAAGTCAAGAATTCCATTTCCCTCTCTTCTTTTGATGACACTACCAAAAAGTGTTTGTTACCCTCCAAAGAAGTGATGCCCCACATCTATGGTGTCCCAAAAATTCACAAAACGACATTCCTCTTAGACCCATTTTGGATACTATAGAATCCCCCACCTACAAATTAGCGTCCTTACTTTCCAAGCTTATCTCTCCTCTTGTTGGTAATTCCAATTCTCACATTGAAGATTCCTCCCATTTTGTTCAATTTATCAAGGATGTCAAACTTGATAGTTCTGACCTTTTGGTGAGTTTTGATGTGGTTTCTCTCTTTACCAAGGTTCCCATCCCTGACTCAATCGAGATCATCAAGTACAAATCCAATGGTGAGATTACATCTCTTGTTGAGTATGCCTAAAATCCACTTTTTTTTCCTTCCAAGATGTCATCTTTGAGCAGGTTGATGGCATGGCCATGGGTTCCCCTCTCTCTCCAGTCATAGCTAACCTAAATTACATGGAACATTTTGAAGAAACCACTCTTTTCTCTTTCCCCCTCAAACCTAAATGGTGGAAGCGCTATGTGGATGACACTAACATGTGTTGGCCTCATGGCCTCGACAAGTTAGAAGAGTTCCACGCTCACCTCAACAACCTAGCTCCTTTCATATCCTTTACAAAGGAGATTGAGTTAGATGATCAACTCCCTTTCCTAGACATCTTGCTTATCAAAAAATTTGATGGCTCCCTAGGTCAATAGGTTTTTTGCAAGGCTACCCATACTAACCTCTACCTCCATTCATCATCACATCACCACCCTTGCCAAAAAAGTGGGGTCCTTAAAATCCTTACCTTGAGAGCATACCATATCTATGATGAAGAATACTTAAACCAAGAGTTGGCTTATCTTCATAAAGTCTTCATCCTAAATGGGTACAAAAGCAAGTAGATCTCTAGAGCTGTGAACCATGCCAAGTCAATTTTCCTCTCTCACTTAGTTACCTCTAAGCCTGAGTTCCTTCCTAGTAGTTCTCTTCCCTTTATTAAAGGAATCTCCCAAACAATTGCTAAGATTCTTCTAAAGATAGGGCTCCATTTCTCCTTCAAGCCTTTTTCCACCATCAAACACTGTCTCCCATCTCTTAAGGATGCGAGGGGAGTTTTGCATGAGTCTGGGGTTTATAAGATGGTTTGTTCCTATGGCATCCCTTATATTGGGGAAATGGGTCATTCTTTTTGCATAAGAATAAAAGAGCATAGTGTTAACATCAAACAAGATCGCGTTTTCAAGTCTACTCTTGCAGACCACTCCTCATCTACCAAGCACCACATATGCTCAGAAATTACACAAGTCTTATGCAAAGAGTATAATTTCTTCAAACAAATTTTGAAGGAAGCCATCCATATTAACAACCACCCATCCAACTATAATCATGATGAGGGTTATAATCTTAGTGGTGCTTGGCAACCTTTGCTTTCTAACCTTCGTAACCAGGCTCATGCCTAGCATGGTCTTCTCTCCCACTCCTTGGCTTTGCCCTATATCCTTGTGTCCTTTTGTTTGGTCTCTCTCTTCCCCCCTCCTCTTTTCCTCTATCTTCCCTTTGTCTTTCTGGTTAGGTGGCCTTCCTTCTTGTCCTTTCGCCTCCTTGGTGACGTGGCATTCTCTTTCCTTCTCTCTTTGCGCTCTTTCACTTTGCTTGTATTTTCCTTTTTGGGGCTTTCTTTGTTGCTTGTCACCTCTAGCTTTTCTTGTTTCTTTTCTTTTCATGTGTTTTTATTATTCCCTTTGGTTGTTTATATCTTTTCATTTTTTTCATTTTTTTCCATTTCTCTTTGCAATTTTATAAATTTCCTTTTTTTTTTGTCCTTTCATTTTACTTAGTAGATTTTTATTTGGGTACTTTCAAAGTTATTTATGTTTTTCATTATTCATTGATTTATTAGCATATTCTTTCATCTTTTCTTTTATTTATTTATCTTCCTATTATGTATTTATCTGCTTATTTTATTTTATATTATGGATTTTTATATTTATACATTTATGTAATAGTTTTCTTATTTTAATTTGTTTCCTTCACTATTTTAGTCTTATATTTTTATACATTTTGTTTATTTGCTAGTTCCTTTATTTACAAATATATAAGTTATTATATGTGCTAGTTCTTATTCATTTTGTTGTAAATATCAATTTTTTATGGATTTTATTTGTAAATTTTACTTCTCTTTTTTATGCATTTTATGGTTTTAAATTGATTTTTCCTTTTTATGGTTTTTATTTGTAATTCTAGAATTTTATGGTTGAAATTTTTTTTCTTCTTTGTATATATATAAACATTTTGCATTTGTTTATATATTTATGAATTTATTCATTTGCTAGGCCTTTTGTTCTATTTTCCATTCTTTGTTTTTTTAGCTCTTTTCCATTTTCTTGTCTCTTTAATTAAATTTTTAAGTTATATTTTTCATTTGTTCTTGTGTAAGTTTTTTTATTTTTATACATCTTTATACATTTATTGTTTTACTCTTTTTATGGTTTTTTGGGTTGTCTCTTTTTTATGGTTTTTTTTTCCTTTTTCTTTTTGGTTCCTCGAACCTTGTGCCCCCTTCCCCTCCCTTTCCCCTCTCTCTTTTTATTTAGTGTTAGTATGCAATCAAGAATTTTTTTCTCCTCTTGCTCTCTACCATCCTGATGATTGATCATAGAGTGTGATCTGAAACGTTGATGAAAAAATACCAACACAATCCAATCCAAAAACAATACCGAAATCTACAGGTTTAAATGTTAATGAGGGTTTTTGATGTTTCAATGTACAAATGATTCACTTCCCCCTCTTAGTTTTTCTATGCATCTAACATATCTATACAAGTCAAATGATACAATCAAAAGGACCCTTCTTTGGAAATGGATTGCAAATGAAATTCTTAAGGATCGTTAGATCTTTAATGGAGACTTAATATGGTGGGGTGACACCTTAGAATTAAGGATAACTCCTAATAAGATTGATAGTTAGAGAGAGAGGAATGGTTTCATAAGTAAAATTAATTTTTCCTTTATGATCTCAATCTTGGCTATCAAACTACATCTTTGGTCTAGGTACAACTTGTGTAATGGATTGAAAAGAGTAATGAATTAACTTGATCATGCAGTAATTTTTACAAAACCATACTTCTCAATCTATAGTTGTTATACTCTTCTAGTTTCAATAGCCCTTATAATAATAGTTTTTAACCATTCTCTAATCTAATTTTAGGTGAAGTATGATCTTCAAAAACATAAAATTGATAAAATATTATTTTTCTTGAACATGTCATTGCTCCATCATGGGCCCACTCTTGCTCATATATTACATGTTTGGAACCTAATGCCACATTCAAAAGGTGGCACAAGGTTGATTATATGTTGCACTAATGTCATCACTCATAGTGGCCATTATTTGAGGATACATGCCTACAATTTGGATGATATTTTTCACAATTCCTATGTAGCCATGTTCTCAAATCGCAATTAGCTCTGCACTCAACTCAAAGTGACTCCTTTTCATAAATGTCTACAAGTTTAGATATCCAAGATTCACAACTAGGTGTAGGTAGTTGATGCATATGTAGAAAAATGTGTTCAAATAAAATCCAAGCTCCACTAATTTAAGGTTGGCGATGTAGCTTCCAAGGAAGTTTCAAGGTGGGTGATCCCAGAAAGCTAGTTTACAATTTCTGGGAGATTTTTTCAAATCACATATTTTTTGAAAATATAATGATTTAAGCCTTAAAAAGTTCCATTTAAAGCATTCCAATTGAAGAGGGTTTGATCAAACTACCTTACATCAAACCCCCTTGGATAGAACCCCACTAGTTTTAAACCATACCTATAATGGAGTCTCCTTTACACCTATCAAAATGTTGATAAAAACCCACTTTTTATTTAACTTTTGGGGGACCAAATGAATTCATTTAAAATTTATTTTTTGTAAGTATGTAGTCCTTATTATAAGCTTCCCAAAAGTATAATTTTAAATAAATTTAATTTAATTATTATATTTATTTTTTATTTCTTGTGAATGTAGGTTTTTCACCAAAAATCAAGTTCTCTATTCTACACATGGAAAAATAGAAGATTATCAATTTTGTTTTGAAAAATATGAATGCACCAAATATTGAATTCCTTGATACAAAAAAAAAAGAATTTTGATACATACAAAAAAAAGTTGTGTTATCATGCCTAATTGTAATTGGTTTGACTTCAAAACTTGATTAAGGAAAAAATATTCAATAAAACAATATGAAACCAATTAGAAGCACTAGATATCGTAGTTACAAATATAAATTCAAAAAGACTAGAATTATATCCTTCATGGAAAAAAAATTATGTGTTATACGATGAGCGTCACTCCTTAAAAATGGTGTTTAATGAAAAAACTATTTTTCGAAGGAGATGGAAAAAGAAGTGCAATCTAATTCCAAAATTTTTGAAAAAAATATACTTATAATCTATAGACAAAATTTCACAAATCACTAGTTTGCATCATCTTCAAATTCCTCATGGTTTAGGCGCTATAGGTGTCTGAAAGTGAAGATTTAGTTAGAAAAAATCAGTTCAGTGTCTAGTTTGGAAAAAAATTGTAAACCAGTATTGTGGGATCACCCAGGTTTTATGTGCATGTAATTCAACTCAAAAGATCAAATTCATTAGGGAAGTGGATGGTAACATTTAAAATATTCTTTAGTTTTTCAATTACTTTTTTTAGTATTACAAAAAAAATTCAAAGCCCAAGATATTCACATGATTAGGGGGAAATTTTAAAACAATGTTTGGATGTGGTCCCTAGTCTTAATTCCACTCAATGAGTAGCTAGCAATAAACACATTTTTTAAAAAGACCTCCATTTGTATTTTATTAGCATGGCTAATGATAAGGTATCACACTATGATTTCTTCCCTTGTGAGCTCTACAAAATTTGTTGGGATGATATTGACCGCAATATGTAGAAGTGCATATTGAATCTTTTTAATTCAAGCTAATTAGGCTCAATCAGTAACAAAGGTATTATTAAATTCATACCGAAAGCTAAAAAACCTAGGTTAATATACAATTGGAGACATATCACTCTACTGAATATCTCCTACAAGATCATTTTCAATTCTCTTCTGCTCTATATTTAGCCTCTACTCCTATTAGTAGTCTATTTGAAGTAAAATAAATTTATAAAGAGAATATTTATCTTAGACTATATTTTTTGTTTGGGAATGTATATAATGGAATAGGAAGTTGAAGGAAAAAACTATTTTTTATGAATATTAACATTGAGAAATCCTGGGTCACACAAAAACAATACCATAGAAAATGGTTGCGACTTTGAGCGGGAATCACCCTAGAGCGAGTGATTTGAATTTTCCTGAGGGTTTTGACATTGGGGATTCAAAGGAAGATGGTGGTGGCAATCGGGGGTTGTTGTTCATTGCTTGGTGCCCTAGGGTTTGGTCATGTTTGTTGGTGTTTCCTTGTGCTAAAAGGCTAACATTTCCTGAGTTTGGTGGTTGTGTGCCTATTGATTTCATTCCTTTTGAGGCAGTGGATGACTCTGTTGTATTTCTACTGGTGCTCAGTTGGAAGGAGTTTCATGATCTGTTTGGACCTGTGCTCATGTGTGTTTCTGTGGAGACTGTTATGTTAGGTTTTTCCATGTTGTGGGAGCTCATTGTGAAGCCCTTTGTGGATGTTGTGGTTTCCTTTGTTTTGTTCATGGGTTGTGCCTCTTGGTTAGGGTTTCTCACTGAATGCAATTTTGATTGTCCTTGGGTCTTTCACTCTACTGGTGGTTGGGTGTGGATTGGTCTAGTGGTCTGGTTGCTACTTGAATCCCCTGTTCTTTCCTTTGTGGTGCGGCTGGGGGTTGTTTCTTCCCTTCTCATGATTTTGTGGGTTGGTGGCATTGGTGGGTTAGTTCCATGTTTTTACTTCTACTGTTCTGGGGTGGTCTGGGCTTCCCTTCTTTGCAAAAGATGTGTTCTTGTGGCTTTTGGATTTAATGTAATGTCTACTTTTGGTTTGTCCTAGGATTTGCTTGCTTTGTGTAAGTTTCTCTTCTGCTCATGGTCGAGAAGTAGATCTTTATGTACGCTACTTAGCTTGATTTGTGTAAGTTTCTATGTTGTTCTTACTCACTCTTTGGTGGCTCCAACTATTTGGGCTTGGGTGTTTCAGAGTTGGTTGTTTTTAGGGCTTATTTTCCTATTGTGTGGGTTGTGATGGTTCCTATCAAAACTATTATTGGAGCTCCTTTGGAGTGTTGGTCCCCTCATTATGTGATGCTATAGATGATTATTCTCCCTCGGTTGAGGATTTTGGTGGTTTCTATCATGTTGGATCCTTGGTTTCTTTGGTGGTTTAGGAGATAAGGTTGGGTTTTGTGCTTCAGAAAGATTTCCTAGTTGGTGGAATTTGTTGTTTTGGTGATAGAGTGTGGTGGGGGGAGATGGCTCTACCCATTTTTGGTGTTTCCTTCTCTCTTTGGTGCTTTCTACCCTGATGTGATTGGGTTGGGAAATATTCCTTTATGGCTAGTTGTGGGTCTCCTATTGGTGGGAATTCCCCTGGGTTATTGGTTACCCCTAGTGGACGATAGTGCTTTGTCTAAAGAAGAAGGTGATGGTTCGGTCTTTTGGGCTGGTTTTGGTGTTGACAAGGAGTTTTTTGTTTTCCTTCATGTTGGTTCTTCTGTCTAGATACCTTGGGAGGAGGTGGTTTCATATTCTACGAGAGTCCTTATTTGCTACCTTTTTCTACATTCACTATATTCTATTGAGGTGAATATTGCTCCTATTGAGGTGGAGATGGTGGATGTTGGATTGGTGGGAAGTGCTTCTCTCCTCTACAGGTTCCTATTGAGGTGGAGTGTGCTTGCTCTAGAGGGAGGTCTCTTTGGTAGTTCTGGTCCCCACTTATTCCTCTCATATAGAGGGAATCCCCATCCATTTGAGGTGGTTTTGGGGTTGGTGTTTGGCTGGTTTCCTCAATTTGAAGAAAGTTTCTCTAGTGCTTGCAGTATTACGGGTTGGTGCATTTTGATGAGGAAGGTTTGGTGCAGTCCAGCTACTGTAGGGGTTTATGTCCTAGTTGGTTCAGATAACCTTAAGGGATTTTTGTGTTATGAGTTTTTTCGTGGCTCAAATACTTTGTGTGTCCTTGGTCCTTGACTTTGGACTATTGTATGTCATAAGTTTTTGGGGCCTCCTGGTTATGGTTCATAAACGGGTGGTTAGTCTTCTTTGTCTCAGGACTGTTGTTGTTCTGGGTGATCTGTCTCCCTTGGTTATCTGTTGACTAGGTGTTGTTTGTTGTTCTCTTGCGGTTCTGCGGTGGTTCCTCTATTTTCTTAGCTTTGTAAAGGTTCTTGGTCCTTTCAAAACCTTGTTCCTATTCTTTTTTGGCCCTTGAGGCTTGTTGTGTAAAGGGTATGTCACCCTGTAAATGTTTCTTAACTAATCAAAAACATTGAGAAATCCTATGAAAAAATTGAATGGTCCTTTATTGTATCCATGTGTCCAATTCTCTCAGATTTGGCTCTAACTTTCTTTAGTAAGTTAAAAGATTTATTTTTCTAATTCTTTTTCTTGGCCTACTACCAATGTCATCCAATTTTATCAATTTTGGATCTTCTAATATATTAATCAAAGCTTCGGTCTTGAACCATTGATACATGTGTTGGATATTGAAGGCTTTAATTACAAATTATATTCCATAGAGAAGTGCCAAAGGAATTTCCCTCCCATATTATCAATGATCATTTTATTGATTAACTCTTTCCTTGCCCTTATTGAAGATGAAAAAGGTAACAAACAAAATTGAAATTATCTTGAAACCCAATTTAATTGTCACTCTACCACTCATCTACCTAATTAACTTTAAATTTTATGTGGAAATAGATTGATTGTGAGGAAAATTTTCAATTTCTAAGGATTTCCTTCACCTTTCAATCTTTCCCATCATTTCTTTAGAGTATTTTATTAAAAAAGTTGAGAAGAAGTTGTTACACTAGATTACCAAGATAATTTTATTGGGTGAAAAATTCCTAATATGCTCCAAACTTCTTCTTTCCATACATGTTTATTACTCCTTCAATTGGGTGTCTTCTAAGGAATCTTACTATAAGCTGGATATTTTTTTTTATTATTTTCTTTCAACCAATTTTGAATGCAACAAAGTTTTCATGCAGTGTCTTAGGATTTATGTTGTCTTCCTAAGGACTTTGGTGTCCAAGGGTTTATTTCTATGACCAAATAGGAAATTTTGTTTTCACCAAATATATTTTGAACGCTTAAGATAGTGCAATGAATAGTGTATAGTAATGTTAAGGACTTTTCTCTTTTGCTTCCATTTATGGTAGACTATCTTAGAGTGACATTGAATTTCATTCCCTTGTTATCACTTGTGTTATTATTAGTATCAATTGCGAAAATATTTTTGGCCAAAATCATGTCTTCATGAGAATTGGAAGCTATTAATACATGGCTATTGTGGAATGGTAATGGTTTAAAAAATGCCTTTCCTATCAACCTACAATCCATGTGATGATCTATTTTGTAGGGAAAAATTTTTCTAATATAAATATTGGATGTGCTCTATAAATTTATTTAGAATAATCATTAGACACATCCAAAATCTATACTCAAAATTTTCCTCTATGCGACTTTCATAATTGCAACTTAAAACCAAGTTCAACTTAAATAAGTGATAATTGAGGTAATATTTTGCACTTGTATAAGATATTTGGTGTGATCCACCAAGTTGTGGTGGAAGGAATGGAAGCATTATTTTCATACTACATTCCATAATTACATCCCAACGAAGGATAAAGGTGGCTTTACCACCATTTTCCTATGGTTTAAAAGTTGAATTAAAAATATAGTCTCTTCATGTCTCCATCTTTTATTTGGGGTAAAAGAATTCTACAATTTGGAATCCAACTATGGATCCCAAAATTGATCATATTTCTAGTGTTTACATTACCATGGTCTCTCTATTGGTAAGGGATTAACACAATTTGATTTCTCTAAACCCAAGTGCCCACTTTATCAACAATTTGAAACAATCAAGCATTTTTTTGTTATGTGCTTGTGCACAATCAACTTTATTGTTGATTCATAATTTTTACAAGTATTTTAGACTTGATCCCTTCATTTGGCATAAGGTTTTTATGGGTGACGGGGCCACTATTTTAACTAAATTTTCCTAAATTTGGTATTATTCTAGATGGTAGATAATTTTGAGCATTTAGAAGATAGAAATGTTTAGAACTCTATTTTCTCATTCATCGATTGATTTTAATTTTTCTACTTGTTATCACTATATGACTACACCTTGCAAATTGAAAGCTTGTATTGGAAATAAAATTGAGTTATCCTTCTATGTGGGACCTACAAGATAGAGACAACTCTTCAAATAGGGCTAGTTCACTTTGAAACTAAGCTTGGTTTTCTCTCAAGGACCTAATCCTTGTTGGAAACACAAGGATAGACAACTAAGAGGAGGGGTGAATTAGTTGTCACATAATTTTAAACTTATTCAATTTTATTAACCTTATTCATAGATCTGATCATTAATCATGAAAGTATAAATGAACAATACATCAGAAACACACATAACACCAAGATTTTTATGTGGAAACCCTGTTAGGGGAAAAACCACAATGGAGGTTAGTCAACAAGATTATACCCTGTTAAAAGTATAAGGAAATATGAATGGGGAATGCACATGCATTCAGGCACATTTCCTAGAGCTCACTGCTCAATTACACAGGAAGAAAAACTATCTTATAGAAAGGTTATAATTATATCCATCATATTTTGAACTGAGAAAATAGCATCTGCTAATGCCTGATTACAATTCTGGTTAGGCACATGAACTCTTCTTCACTCTTCTTCACACTCTGCTCTACCTTTGAATGATCTGAATAATATTCACACATAGGACTTACACACTTTGCACTTGCACACTCTCAAATGATAAAAAAATCTCTTATAGATATATGCAACAAGAAATTACATTGCTATAAATCAGCTTCAACAAAAGAATAAAAAGAATAAAAATAGTTGGCTCAGATCAATAAAGATTATTAATGTGAATCAATCAAGGTCATACACAACATAGTGAATACTGAAAATAACATCCTCAAACATGAACCACTTCAATTAATTACTCCTTGAAGATCCACAACACGCTTCAACACCTTGTCAGCCAAGAACATGAAAAACATGAACACACAAGAGAAAATATTGGATCGTGAGCCCAACAATCAATGTGAACATGTAACATAGATAGAGAATGATTAGAAACATCCACAAAAATCATGAATCACTAGAGAAACATCTGCAACAACTAAACTTATTGAAATCACATGATCTTCATTCAGGAACACAAACTAAAGTAATAGAAAAAATTGTCAGAATACAAATCTTCATAACTTGATCAAATCTCCACACGGATCTATGAAACTCAATGTGGATAAAATAGATATACTCAACAAGAAACCCTTTAGTCCACAACCTCTAAATATAAATATAATGAACTTACCGAAAGACTGAGCTTCACTTCACCACTGACAACTTGTAGCTCTCCTTATTACAATTTTCTCAATATCATCGACATATACAACTTCTAGTGCATTAATGCTAATAGTGTTGACATCAATGACAATGACATATCAAAAAAATAACCACAACATCCAAAAACCTCCCCCTTTGGCATTGATAGCAACATATGATGTGAAAAACACCATCAACACAACTACACTTACTCTCCCTTAGGTTTTGATTCTTTTTTCCTCAACTCATCCAAACAACTCTTCTCCCTACAAGTTTCTTCTCTCCCATAAATTTTTTCACATTACTCTTCCCCCCCTTTGACATCAATGGAAAAGATATACATTATAGGCTCTGAACCACATATCTAAACATTTGAATATCTCAATCCAGATCAAAATATGATCATGAAATGCATAGATTGATGCAAATCAATGCATCTTAGTTCTGATTAGGAGGGGTAATCACCCCTAAATTCCCTCTGAGATACTCAAAAGTATCCTTAGGAAATGACTTGGTAAATATGTCTGTAATTTTCTCCTTAGTAGGCACATACTCCAATCTGACTTCCTTTTCATTTACTTTCTCTCTCCAAAAGTGGAACTTGGTAGATATATGCTTGGTCTTGGAATGCATCACAAGATTCTTAGAAATGTTAATAGCACTTGAGTTATCATAGAATATAACAATAGGCTCATCATACACAACTCTAATATCCTTCAACATTTGCTTCATCCACAGTACTTGAGTACAATTATTAGCAGCAACAATGTATTTTTCCTCTGCAATAGATAAAGAAATAACATTCTACTTTTTGCTTAACCAAGAAATCAACTTCTTTCCCATGAAAAATTCTCCACCACTAGTACTTTTCCTTTCATTCACATCTCCTACCCAATCAACATTAGTAAAGGCACTCAAAGTAAGATCATCTTCTTTAGGATACCATAGGCCAAAATCAATTGTCCCCTTCAAGTATCTAAAAATCCTCTTCACAACAGTCACATGAGATTCTCTAGGATTAGCTTGAAATATTGCAACAATACATACAACATTCATGATATCAGGCTTGGTTTGAGTCAAATAAAGAAATCCACCAATCATTGATCTATATCTAGTCTAATTTTCCTTCAGAGAATCATCATCAATTGTACCAACTGGCTTTGAATCTTCCATACCAAATTTCTTCAACAATTCTTTCATATACTTGGGCTGAGATATAAAGATCCCTTTATCTAACTAAGTAATTTGCAATCCCAAGAAGAATTTCATCTCTCCAATCATTGGCCAGTTGGGTGTACCAACTGGCTTTGAATTTTTCATACCAAATTTCTTCAGCAATTATTTCACATACTTGGACTGAGATATAAAGATCCCTTTATCTAACTGAGTAATTTGCAATTCCAAGAAGAATTTCACCTTTCCAATCATTGACATCTCAAACTCATTATATATCTCATCAACAAACCTCATGCACAAGCTATCATATCCTCCAAATATGATATCATCAACAAAAACTTCCACAATCAAATCTTTATTATGGTCAATCTTGAAATGTAGATTACTATTGAAGCAATACCTTTGTTAAATCCAAGCTTCACCAAGTACTTATCCAATCTAGCATACCATGCTCTAGGGGCTTGCTTGAGTCCATACAATCCTTTCTTCAACCGACAAACCATATCTCCCTAATCAATCAACTGAAATCCATCTGGTTGTTCAACATACACTTCTTCTTCCAACTCGCCATTTAGAAAAGCTAACTTGACATCCATCTGATAAATCTTTTAGTCTTTGCAAGCAGCATAAGCAGGAAACAATCTCACAACTTCAATTCTAGCAATAGGGGGAAAGGTTTCTTCAAAATCAATACCTTCCATCTGTGAATATCCCTTACATACCAGTCTAGCTTTGTTTCTAACCACTTCACTTTGCTCATTCAGTTGGTTTCTAAAGACCCATTTAGTTTCGATTACATTTTTATCCTTAGGTCTAGGAACAAGAATCCATGTATCATTATTTTCAATCTCATGTAGTTCCTCTTTCATTTCTTTAACCTAATGTTCATCTTTGCATGCTTCATTCACATTGTTAGGTTCAGTCTTTGAAATTAAACAATATTCCTTTGCAATCTTTCTTCTAGTCTGAACACCTCTGTTCTTCTCACCTATGATCTGATTCTCTGAATGATTCAATCTTACATACCTCAGAATCTTCTTACAATGTTCTTTAACTACAAGCTCTTCTGATCTCTCTTCTGTACTTTCACCAATTTCTCCTTCCTCTTGATCTTCTTGATTCACTATAATGATTTGGACTTGACTTGAAGTCTAAACTTGCTTTCATTGGTTTGTACTATCATTCTAATCATTAGAATCATATCCACAGGTTCTAGATGGTGCAGCTATGTCTTCATCAACCTTAACCTTTGCACTTTCAACCATTTTCTTCAATCTCTTATTGTAACACCAGTAGGCCTTGCTATTATTAGAATAACCCAAAAATATTCCTTCATCACTCCTAGCATCAAAATTTCCTATATCTTCATCTCTTTTGATATAACATTTGCTTCCAAAGATCTTGAAATATCTAATAGTAGGCTTATGACCAGTCCATAGCTCAAAAAGGAGTCTTACTAGTATCACCTTTGATTTGTACCCAGTTAAGTGTGTACACAGGAATACTCACAACTTCTATCCAGTAGATATGAGGTACATTTCCTTCCAACATCATAGTTCTAGTAGCATCTAGAACTATTCTATTCTTCCTTTCCACAACTCCATTTTGTTGAGGGGTTCACAGTGAAGATAACTATCTCTTTATTCCATGTTCTTCACGAAAAGAATTAAACTCACCGAAAGTGAATTCACCACCTCTATCTGATCTCAAACATTTAATCTTCAAACTTGTCTCTGTCTCAACTCTAGCTTTAAAGATCTTGAACTTTTCTAGAGCTTCAAATTTATCCCTTAAGAAAGTAGCTCACATCATTCTTGAATAGTCATCAATAAGCAACATGAAGTACTTGTATCCTTGTAAAATTCTAGCTCTAGCAGGACCACACAAATCAATATGCACAAGATCCAACAATCCATTTGAATTTTGTTGTTTGCTTCGAAATTAAATTCTAGTTTGCTTCCCTAATTGACATTACTTGCATATGGCATTAGTAGGTTTCATCAACTTAGGAAGATCTCTCATAGCCTTAGTAGAACTTATCTTGATAATATTATAAAAGTTAACATGAAACATTCTCCTATGCCACAACTAGATTTCATCAATTTGAGAAATCAAGTAACTTTTACTAGCAACACTCAGGTGAAAAATATTACCTTTTGTTTTTGTACCTGATGCAATCATATTTCCAAAATTTCCCAATATTTTGCACTTTCCATCCATGAACTGAAGATTGTATCTCTTATCAACAATCTATCCAACACTTAAAAGATTATGCTTCAAACCTTCAACATACAGGACATCATCAGTATTATGCTTACCATCAAGAGAAATGCATCCTCTTCCATAGATCACACTAGCTTTGTCATCACAAAATATCATAACACCACCATCATACTTTTCCAAACTCTCAAAATTACTTTTATCTCCTATCATATGATGAGAGAAACCATTGTCAATCACCCATTCATCTTTCTCTTCAACTTGAGCAGCTAGGGCTTTCTCCATATTTGTACAATTAGCAGATTCAGTAGACACAAGATTATTTTCCTTGATAGCAATACATACAAATTCATCTTCACTTCCATTTCCTTTATCAGATTCATCATCTGTCACACCTTCATCAATAGAATAGTAACACTTCTTTTAGAATCTAGGCTTGTTATATCTTGGCTTGGAAACTCTCTCAGGACACCTTGATGCAAAATGACCTATCTTATTGCAAGAGAAACATTTAATAGGAAAATTTCCTTTATACTTACCTTGCCCTCTGGCTTCTCTTTTCACAATCAATGCTTCAAGCTCTTCTAGCTCTCTTTCTTCTTCATCGAGCTATTTCATTTCATCCTCATACTTGAATGTCTTTCTTGATGAACTTTCACCTGGATCATATCTCTATTTATCTCTTCCAGAAGTAGTGGTGTTGAATGCAGATTCAACCTTAGGAAGGGAATCGCCAAATTCACTCAACTAAAAAGTGGTAAGCTTACCAATCAACATATCTCTCATAACATTTGTCACAGTTTGGAGCTCTTCAATAGCACTAGCTTTGACTTTGTAAGAATCAGGCAAGGATCTAAGCACTTTGACAACGATCTCTGATTCGTCTATCTTTCCACTAGCACATTTGATACCACACACAAGTTCATTCACTCTTTGCATGAAAGTAGTAATATTTTCATATTTCCCTTTTAGACTTTGTAGCTTAGCAATCTTCACATTAGCCTCACCTTCATACAAGGTCTCCAACTTTTTCCAGATCTCATAAGCAGTCTTTAGATCCATCACATTTGTCATCTCAGCATCAGTCAAAGCATTCAAAAACACTTCCTTAGCCCTAATATTATACTCAGCATCCCTAATATCAACAAAAGTAGTAGGACCATTCTGTGGAATAACATACCTATTACATGTAATGCACCAGTAGGGTTCACCAATGCATCTTAGATGGCACTCCATTCAAGTCTTCCATAAAGAATAATTTGTTCCATCAAATCTAAGACTATCCTTCCTATAATTCACTATCCCAAATCACCTCAAGCTGTTAAAATTCTTCCAAGGAACCTAATCTGATACCAATTGTTGGCAACACAATGATAGACAACTGAGAGCGGGGTGAATCAGCTATCATAGAATTTTAAACTTATTCAACTTTATTAACCTTATTCATAGATCTAATCATTAATCATGAAAGCATAAATGAACAAAACATCAGAAACACACATAAAACCAAGATTTTTACATGGAAACCCTGTTAGGGGAAAAACCACGGTGGAGGTCAGTCCACAAGATTATACCCTGCTAAAAGTATAAGAAAATATGAATGGGGAATGCACATGCATTCAGGCACACTGCCTAGGGCTCATTGCTCAATTACAAAGGATGACACACTATCTTACAGAAAGGTTCTAATTATATCCATTAGATTTTGAAATGAGAAAATAGCATCTAGTACCATTTGCTTGATTATAGTTTTAGTTAAGCACATGAATAGTTCTTCACTCTTCTTCACACTCTTCTCTACCTTCAAATGATCTGAACAATATTCACACATAGTACTTCCACACTTCACACTTGCAGACTCTCAAATGATAAAACAATCACTTATATATATCTGCAACAAGATATTGTATCGCTATAAGTCGACTTCAACAAAAGAATAAAAAGAATATAAACAGTCGGCTCAAATCAATAAAGATTATTCATGTGAATCAATCAAGGTCAGCCACAACATAGTGAAGACTGAAAATAACATCGTCAAACACAAACCACTTCAATTAATTACTCGTCGAAGATCCACAACATGCTTCAACACCTTGTCAACCAAGAACATGAAAAAAATGAACACGCAAGAGAAAATATGGGATCATGAGCCCAAAGATCAATGCAAACATGCAACATAGATATAGCATGATCTAGAAACATCCACAAACATCATGAATCACTAGAGAATCATCCACAACAATTGAACTTACTGAAATCACATGATCTTCATTTAGGAACACAAACTGAAGTAATATAAAAAACTGTTAGAATACAAATCTTCATAACTTGATCAAATCTTCACGCGGATCTCTGAAACTCGATGTGGATAAACTAGATATACTCAACAAGAAACCCTTTATTCCACAACCTCTGAGTAGCAACACATTGAGCTCACTAATAGACTGAACTTCACTTCACCACTAACAACTTGCAGCTCTCTTTATTACAATTTCTCAATATCCTCGACATATACAACTTCTAATGTATTAATGCTAATAGTGTTGACATCAATGACAATCAAATATCAGCAACACAACCACAACATCCAACAATCCTAATGTTAATTTATTGATTAATATGAAAAGAGAAAAATACATGTTTAATAATGAAATGATGGTGATGCAACAATTCTATGAGAAGCATTTGACTTGCTTATTGAGCAAAAAACAACATCAAGGATCTATTTTTCATTCACACAAACTCAAGGAATATTGTTACAAAGTTTAGAAGAACAAAGGTGCAATTGCAAAAAGGGCTCATATCTATAAGAGAACCCTATAATTATTCAAGAAAACACAATGGAATGATACAATTGAGAAAGGAAATAATTAATTCATTTATTGATTGTGAATGCTAAAGAATGTGTTATGAATTCAAAATGAAAAAATTGATACCAAAAATTATATCACCCTTAATATTCTACCTAACTACAATAAGACATAGGAGAAGGGTTACTAATTGTATGAGATAAATAAGGAATATTTCTTCAAAAGGAGAACAAGAACATAAATTGCCTCTTCAATGCTTTAGTTAAATTCACCTTCTTCTAGCATATAAACAACAAACATGCTGATTTCTCTCATTGAAAAATCATTGATAATCTTAGTTAATATGTAGGAGTAATTAACTAGATCTTCTTTCATGAAAATATGCTAGAAGTGCTCAATAAATTCCACTACTCATTCAAACACATGTGTTTTTCCATCATTTTATGTGCTCCTTGGTACTATTGTAGAAGAATCTTTCTCTTTGCTAAATTTTTTACACCTCCAAATTTCATACTCTCCCAAACCTCATGATGCCACCCTAAAATTCCAATAGGAACAAGATGTTAGGATGTCAAGACCAAGGAGTGATAGGAAATTCATGTTAGAGGAGATACAATATGGGGGAAGGCTAAAAGGGGAAATCTGATCTAGGAACAAGGCATTGAGATGTGGCTTAATTTGGTATCGAGTTAAGGAAATGGTTACAATTGTAACTCCAATAGGTTATATAGAGAAATTGATAGAGTTTCAGACTTTTAGGGGCTAGTGGAAATTGGTAACCAATTAAGGGAAGGGTCAGAAGTTCGATCCTGCAAGACTTAGTAAGTTTTTATAGTGCAAGGTATCGGGCTCAAGAAGTAGAGATAAAGGGTAATAAGTACCAAGGGATGGGATGAATGAGGAAGTTTGAAATTTTGGCGAATGCAAAGAACTTAGACTTTTAATTGACTTTTGAGCTTTAGGGCTTGAGAATGCCAAAGGAATAGTACCAAAGAATGGAAAACTCTAAAACTTTGACAAAAAAATACTTAAAGAAATTTTAATAAGGATTTAATTGCGTTGACAAGATTTAAATAAGGAAGATATGCAAGTATGGACAACCTTGAAAGTCTGACAAACACACAAAATACAAAGAAAAATACCAAAAACAACCTAAACAAGTATACTTTTTAAAGACTTTTGCATATTTTGACACTTAGGGGACCTACTTAGGATGTCTCAAATTAAGTTTAATGGAGGGTGGCTAGAATCAAATGCACAACACTACTCACTTGAAGATGTTAGTGGTGTCTAATGTCCTCATATAAATTCAAGTTATGGCTAACAAAGTAGCCTTCAAGGTGCTACAAAGGAAATGCCTCTTGTACTATATTAAAGGTTTCGCCCTCCTTGCCTCACCATGATAGATCTCCCACTTGGGCCATTGGCATGGCCACTTTTACTCTACATGACATCACTCGCAAAGCCACCACATGAGGTCTTCCACATCGCAAACTATATAGCCTTTTGGTTTATTACCCCTTATTTTCTACTTGCCTTTTCTCCCATTAACACATGTCGATCCCCCTTGAACACCAAGACAAACTCCTTTTCTTTCACATTTACTTTCCTAATTTAAAATTTAACAGTCCAATTTTCTAATACTCATTCCTTAGAACTCTATTATCTAACTTAATCTATACTTCTATTAAGGTGACATTTCACATGAGAAAAAAAGTCTCCACATTATTAATTTTATCATCACTACACTAATTACTTTTTTTTTATAAATTACTAAAAATCATTAGTTTTTAAAGATAAATGAACGAGAGAGTAGGTTGTACTACTTAAAATACGATTCACACGTTTGCATCCCAAGGAGATTTAAACCAGTAGCATAAGAATATATTTGGTTTACTTTATATTGGGGATGATGTAAAGTACGTACTTCTCCAGGGTAAAAGCGAAATACTCCATCGACGGAACCAAAGAAAAAGGCTTCATCCACTTCATTAGCATGATCATTCTCAAAGGCGAGGGCCTTCATGGTGCTTGTGAAATCCCTTGTCATACAAATTGTTGAACACATTTCAACTGGGATTTCAGATGTACTAGTCATAGATGTTGGCATGGGAGTCATTGGAGCCCTCCTACACAGTGACGAGAATTTTAGAAACCAAATATTGCAACACATTAATTAAAAATGTGAAAATTAGACATAAAATAAACTGACAACTTTTTAAAGGGCGCTTTTAACTTCTTCTCATATTAAATACAATTTTTATTTATGATATTGTTATCAAGATTTAACTTGTAGTTTTTTGAGTCAAACTCATTAACCCATGTTTCATGAGTAGTAGTGCACAAGAACCCATCTCTCATGATAATGAATGATCCACTTAGCACTCATTAGCTTCACATCTGTGAGCATCACATAGATGCAATGAGTTAGAATGGTCCACTTAGCACTCATTAGCTTCACATCTATGAGCATCACATAGATGCAATGAGTGCTAAGTGGACCATTCATTATTGTGAGAGATGGGTTCTTGTGAGCTACTATTCATGAGACATGGGTCAGTGAGTTTGACTAAAAAAAACTACACGACTGAATCCTGATAGCAATATCATAATTTGACACGCTGTAGAAAACAGCTCCTACTTATCAATTTTTTACATGTCATATTAGTAAGTAAAATCCCTAAATTTAAACTAATTGGGGATTTCTTGATTATAACAATTAATGTTTTACCTCACGTAACTCATTGCGTAGTTAACCTGACGAGAAGAGCAGCTACGATTAGAAGATGAGCAGTACGGATTGTGGTCGTTTTGTTGTTGACAGGTGAAATTATATTTAGTGGGGTCGTTCAATTCCCCTATTGGAGTGCAAGCGTGTCTTGAACAGGTTGATGATGAGCAATTGGCAGCCCAATCTATTGTAACATCAAAGAGGGAAAAGAAAACAACATTTAATAAATCCATATGTTGAAGAACCAAAGTTTAAATTTCGTCACAAACAAAAAGGAAGATTTAAATGATGGGCCTTAAATAAGTCAAGATCAGCCAAAAAAGTAAAACTAATAACAGAGTTTCTAGATTTGAAGGATTCGTTTTAGAAAGTATTCAACAGCAGAAGAAAAAGGAACTTCCCAAAAACGAAAAAAAAAACAAAAAAAAACAAATATAATGTTTGGAAGGAAATGATTGAAGTACCACATCTAGCTGCATCAAACTTCAGAATCTGGGCTGCCATTTCTCTGACTTGTTCTTCCTTTTTAGTAAAATAATCTGAAGGAAGTTGAGCCACAGTGCATCCATGGAAGACCAGGAGAACCCATGAAAGTCTTGTTACAACACTCATGTTGAAGGTTATTGTATAGATAGTATAGGCTTCTTCTATTCTCTGATATATCTGAACCGATGCAGTGCTTTTATCTTAATCCACAATAGAATTTGTATGAATTTATCAACCCATCCTCTTTAATGGACTTTTCTACGCTTACTATGCACTAACAGGTTTTGAGGACAAATGACTTATTTTGATTTATAATTTAATGTTATTAACATTTAAATATTAAAATATTAATAAATATATTATAAATTGTCACATATAATTAGTAATTATAATCTTATAAAAAATATAAACAAAGTTAATCAAATTTTAATTTTATATGATTGAGATATTGCAAATAAAAATTATATAATAAAACATTATAATATTAAGATAAAATATTATGGATTTGTCATCACATTTAATGGTTTGAATTTATATAATCTTGTAGTTTTTTGGTCCACACAGATAGCACATGACAACTAAATTAAATATACAATTAGAATAATTTAAAATGTATTTAGATTTACAACTTCTAATCCTAAACCATATAGAAAGAATATTTAATGTACAAATTTTTATCCAAATACACTCAAATGCCATTCCATCTCTTTCAAGTAATTTATAACTAGCAATCACACCTTAGTGTGCAATGGGTACACCAAAGATATGTGGAAGGTCAACTACCAAAATTTTTTTTCACATGTATTTATTTGTGTAATACATAAGGTCAATCGCTTGGCCATTTAGAAAATGATGGTGTTTGTGTAACAAACGTCTCCATCAAGAAGTAATAACTTCAAATCAATTGTGCATCCACGTAAAAGGATCCAAACATAATTGAAACAAAACCTTTGAATCAAGAAGATAATCAAAATCCATTACAAATAGGTTCATGTTATGTTTGAAATAGGGAGATAGAGTGAGAGATAGGAAGGGGGAAGAGCAAGAGAGAGAGGAGTAACAAGATAGAGATAGGGGATATCAAAGATAGAGAAGAAGATAGAAATGGAGATGGAGATAGAGATAGAGAGGGATATGGAAGGAAGGAGAGGGAGGGATAAAGAGATAGAGGAGAGAGGGATATATAGAGATGTAAGAGATACATATATAGAGAGGGAGAGATAGAAAGAAAAAAGATAGAGGTAGGAAGTGATAGAGGGAGAGGTAGAGAGAGGGAGAGAGGAAAATATAATTGGAGAGAGAGATAGAGGGGAAAATATGATTAGATATAGAGGTCTAGGAAGAGAGAAAGGGAGAGGGAGAGGGATAGGAGAGATAGAGAGAAAAAGATAATTAGATATAAAGGTCTAAGAAGAGGAAGAGAGAGGGATGGATAGAGAGAGGGAGACATTCTTAGATATTGAGGGGGGGGAGAGGAAGAGGGAGAGAAATAGATGGAGAGATAGAAAGAGGTAGAGGAAGAGATAAAGATAGAGAGAGATAGGGGGATAGAGAGGAAAATATAGAGAGATATATAGGAGGAGGGAGGTGGAGAAATAGAGAGAGATGTAGATGGTGAGATAGAGATATAAGGAGATATCCTTGGATAATTGACACAAAATTACTAATCAAAAGTTAATTTATTTATCTCTTTCACTCTCTCACTCTTTTTCCTAATTGACCTTCCACACCTTGTCAACACACCCATTATGGAAAGAGTGAGTGGTAGAGAGAGAGGGAGGGATAGGGATAAAAATAGGGAGAGCTAGGGATAGAAAGAAGTAGAGATACACATATGGATCTATAACTTGGGAAAGATAGAGGGGGTGAGTGAGATGGAGTGAGAGAGAGAGAAAGAGAGATGGATATAAAAAGAGGGGGAGATAGATCCAACTTATTCTTTTAAAGAGAAGGTGTCCCTTCACTATTTTTTTTAAATTTTGTCTTTGGTGTGTTATTAAAATCCAAAAAACATAGAGGGGGGAATCCACTTAATTCACTTTTGGGAATCCAAGATCTGTTTGAGTATCGCATAACATTATTATTTGAAACATGATCATATTATTCAATGTATCAACTTAGACCAACATATGCACTTAGAGATGAAATATAACATCTTTCTTGGTTCCTCTTTGTCTTTGATCCTTGTTCAAAATTGTTAAATCATAATTGAAGGGTTTGCTCACATGAGAAGACCATTTCCTAGCAAACTCTCAAAGGTTTTTATCAACATTGTTTATTTCTTAGATACAAATTCCATGCAATGAGGTGAATAGATTCTAGATATTTAGATGGGAACAATTTATTTCCACACAAATAGTTTATTTTCATAGATAAAGTGTATTTATACAATTATGGCTCAGATTAGTTCCACAAAAGTGGATATGATCTAAAATGTAGCGTAGTTCAATAAACTATTTATTTGAACTTATTACTTTTAGATATGATTTCATATTTATAGTTTTTTTATCGTAAATATAATATGCAACAAAAAAATATTAAAATGACTCATGAAACTAGCCTTTTATTATTAAACACACACACACACACATATATTAACTATTAGCTCTAACTAATTAATCTAAGATTAATAAATTATATTAATTTTTTTAAAGTAATTTTTAATAAATTATATAAAAATTTATTTCTTTAACCTGATTTTCCTATTTCCTTTTATTTACAACTCTACCAAAATTTAAAAATAAAAAATAAAATAAAAATTAAAACACCTTAATTAAGAAAATATAATTAAAATTGCATTTACTTCTTTAAATAGTTAAATAAGGGGGCATGCATACCCATCATCTTAATAAGAAGATAGCATGCTCTAAGCAAAATTTGCATGGACTTGGGGATTCCATTAGAATAAGGTGATCATATACCCATCACTAGAAAGGTAAGGTGAAAGACCCCTGTCTCATGGGAGAAAGTTAAAGTGTAGACAAAAAACACCTATGTATGTAACATTATATCATACCCCCCATCCCCCATCCCACGTGCTAGACAAAACACATCAATGAAAAGACTTGATAGATGGTTAGCTACATGCCATCATGTGTCTATCATTGGAAAGGGATGCATGGACAGTGAGAAAGTCAAAAAACTAGAAAAAATTCCATAAATGTCACCATTTTCCACATTTCATTTTTTAGTTTGTTGTGGAGGGACGCGCAAGTGACAAAATGGAGTTGCAGGTGACCAAACCAGAGTAATTTTTTTATCTTTTCTTATGTACATAGGTGCATTTTGTCTACATTTTTTTGTGTCCAAAGAGCTAAATGTCACCATTTTCCACATTATATTTTGTAGTTTCCTAGGAAGTGTAGGCAACAAAATGGAGGCCGAATGAGAGAAACACATTTGACAAGCGCGACGACTAGTCAATAGGTATGTATATCTTCCATTTTCCCATTCTGTAGGAACTGTGAAGCATGGTTGTTAAATTGGTTTTTGTGTGTAACATAGGGAAAGTGAGCGGGATTAAAGCAACACAATGCAATAAACTCAAATCTAACCTATGCTAACAACAAAGAACAATGGAAAGCTTAAAACATAAATAATAGAATAATCTCACTGAATATCTACATAATTCCATGCCTAACCTCAATTGTCCTTCTCCATTTTTCCATTGTATGATAATTTCCCTTAGATTCTCTTAAGTGTGCAATTATAGCCTCATGATAGTGTTATTAGCAAAATATCAAATATTCTAAATAGTTGATTGCTTCCAAAACTCATAAGATTTCGGGATGAGTAATAATGATGAAGGAAAGCCAATTTATGGAAAATTGATTTTTGAATGACATGCTTAGATTAAAAGATAAACCGATGATTAAGATTGAAATATGTGACATGCATTTGAATTAGGGTTGAATTAGTGTGAGTTAAAAAGCATAAAAGGTGGAGATTAAATTAAATAATAATTTAATCTTTAGTTGAGACTATTTGAAACTCAGAAGAATAAGGTTTGCATGTAAAGAATAAATATTAGCATAGAGGAAACAGTCTATTAGAATGCACAAATGAATTAATTAAATAATTAAAGTTATTTAATTAATATAAGTTTGCATCCAAAAGATAGGAATAAATCTAGATAACTAACTGATTGACCCATAAAGTTTGTTCATCAGAAATGTAATAAAATATTAAATCAGGAGATGACTGATTGATCTAATTAAATCTCAACTTAAGTAGTGAATGACTGATTAGATAACAAAGAGATTATCTAATTATGCCAAGAATAAGCCTTTTTATGAATTAAATGATAATTTAATGTAACATTCAAAATTTGAGGATTAAATTAAATAAATAAAAATTTATTTAATTAACTGGAGAAAAGGTTAAAGAATAATTAAATAATTAAATAATTTTAAATGATTATTTAAAGTTTCATAGAAATAGTTTATTTAATTTTAGAAAGAAGATAAATTTAATTAGCAACGTAATTAAATAAATAATATTTATTTAATTAATCAAGGAAGAATAAAGGTAAGAGTGAATTAATTAAATGTATCAAGAAAAAAAGAGTGAATTAATCAAATAATTAAAGTTATTTAATTAATAGAAGACAAATGACTTTAGAAACTAATTAAATAATTAACATTATTTAATTATGAAAATGAAGATAAGAATTATGATGAAATTAGAGTTGCAGGCCTAAGACAATTTTTAGTATCTACATTTTTCCCCTCTTTGAGATAATGCAGTTTATCGCATTGTGTCAAAGAAAAAGATATGTCCCCATGAAATTAGGATGAGGAAGGATGACGAGGAAGTAGTGGTATGCCCCCTTAGGAGGACAAGTGGGTTCAAAGAATAGGAATGTGCTCTTGAAATGGATGAGAGAACTAGAAGATGAAGGACAAAAAGGATAGAGGAACATAGATAAGGGTGGTGAAGATGCAGAAAAGAATAAATGTTAGAGTGGGAAAAATTAATAATAGCATACCTGGATGTTAGTACTAGAAATCTTCAATGTTTTTCCAAAAAATAATAGGCTTTTCATTAATCATAATTGGGCATTAAATGATACAAATAAATAACAAACACCATGATATGAGATAAACTAAGGTGTGCAAGGTCATCCACCTTTAAAATGAGCAGTCCCTTGAGACAAGGATAGCATACTAAAGGAAAATTTGCCCCAATATTTTTGTCAAGACAAACCAAAAACAACAAACAAATAAAATATGAGTCAGGAGACATCATCGCTCCTCTAAATCCTTCATGGGACATCCTCAAGGAAGCTATTAACTTGACTCAAAAACAAAGCCAAAAGATAGTCTACAAATAGTTGTCAAAGAAAAAGAGTCCTGAGACATCCTTGCTTCTTTAAATCCTTCATGGGACATCCTCAAGAAGGCTAGTAATGAGACTCAAAGATAAAGCCAAAAGAAAAGATAAGAAAAAACAAGACACAAAGTCAACAACTAGGAAGAATATTTTCCAAAATTTGATATGTTGTTTAATTGTCTAGATTGATAAGATGATTGTTTGATAAAGCTTGGTTTTAGGAAGGACACATACCATATAATACGTTGAGTCTGGTTTCGATTCTATGACTAATGAAAAGGCCTAGTTTCAAAAAGACACGTACCATATAAGATGTTGAGTCTGGT
The DNA here is from genome assembly GCA_007258455.2 of Sequoia sempervirens. Lineage (NCBI taxonomy): Eukaryota > Viridiplantae > Streptophyta > Pinopsida > Cupressales > Cupressaceae > Sequoia > Sequoia sempervirens. The sequence continues at coordinate 134,832,244 of VDFB02105785.1, read as the reverse complement.
TTCGATCATGTAACCAACTATATAAGGCAATGATGATGCTTGTGTGACTAAATGATCATGGCTATTTTCAAGAAGGACACATCCTGTATAAGACATAGGTTGGTTTTTTTTGTTATTTCTTTGGAAATTTGTTTATTTTGAATTGATGACCTTGTTGACTTGTTTTTATTGTTGATGTGTGACTTGTCTTGATGTTTTGACAATTGTGTGTGTTTGATAACAATGTCTAATTTATGTTGACTGAAACAACGAACCCTAAAAGACTAACCTAGTGCGGCCTCAGGGGCTCATCAATTGATGGCCTTTCCTACGTTATACATGTAAAGACCTCATAGTTCAACTAGACTTTGACTAACAAAACTGATTGAAAGAGATTTAATTTATTTGATGATATCTAACGTGTCTGATACTAAATGTGACAAACCCTGATGGACTAACCTAGTGTGGCCTCAGGGGCTTATCGATTGATAGTCTTGCCTATGTTATACATGCAAATACCTCATAGTTTGACATGACCACTGACTTTGTCTTATAGAAAAATGGATTGAGTCATGATTTTATATAGACAAACCTAAAAGTGACACGTGCCTGAGGAACACATGTCCCGATGAATGGCATTGCCTACATCCGATCCACCCAGAGAAATTAATGTAGTTTGACAATGACAAAGACTAAGCTGAATGGGCTAACTAAAGCTCTAAAAAGAATTGTCAAGATGAAGGTTGTTGATTGGTGTTGAAAATGCTTCTCCTTTAGGGGTAGACAAATGGTATGCTCCTAATCCAAAGGCTTCTATGACAATGTAGGGTCCTAACTAGTTTGGTTCAAACTTTCCTGGTTTTTCTCTTTCTACTTGATTCTTTGGATTTTCTATTAAGACTAGGTCACCAATGTCAAAATTTCGATTCAAGACTTTCATATTTTAGCTAGGATGAAGATGATTTTGATATTCTTGGAGGTGATCTAGTTCCTTTTGTCTTTGTTCATCTAGGAACTCTAGCTCATGTAGTGTTGACACACAGTACTCTTCATCATCAATATACCCTTTCAAAGATACCCTTAGGCAAGGAATCTTAGCCTTAATAGGCAAGATGGCTTAAGAATCAAACACCAAGGAATATGGAGTGGCACCGATGGGAATATAGATGCTTGTACTATAAGCCCATAAGGTAGGGTTAAGTTGTAAATTCCAATCACGACCAACATCATTGACAGTCTTTTTGAGGATT